>CAVNZL010000066.1:600000-965226 GCA_963693355.1 Pontia daplidice | reverse complement strand
TCCACCCAGACCTTGTTTTAATTTGTTTTTTACTATTTGTATGGGGTAGCGGCAACAGAAATACGTCTGCATTGAAACTTAGAACCTCCTTACTTAAACGGGTCAAGAGATATAACCAAAGAGTTCAAAATACTATTTTTTGTATATGGCCACCCAAACCTTGTTTAAATTTGTTTTTTACTATTTGTATGTGGTAGCGACAACAGAAATACGTCTGCAGTGAAAATTTGAACCTCCTTATTGTAACGGTTCAGGAGATATAACAAAATATTTAAAAATCCTATTTTTTGTATATGGCCACCCAAACCTTGTTTAAATTTGTTTTTTACTATTCGTATGGGGTAGCGGCACTAGAAATATGTCTACAGTGAAAATTTGAGCCTCCTAAATTTAACGGTTCAAGAGATATAATGAAATAGTTCAAAATACTATTTTAAGTATATGGCTACCCGAAACTTGTTTTAACCACAGTTTTACTATAAGTATAAGGTAGCGGCACTAGAAATATGTCTACAGTGAAAATTTGAGCCTCCTAAATTTAACGGTTCAAGAGATATAACGAAATAGTTCAAAATACTATTTTAAGTATATGGCATCCCGAAACTTGTTTTAATATGTTTTTTACTATTCGTATAGGGTAGCGGCAACAGAATTACGTCTGCAGTGAAAATTTGAACCTCCTTACTTAAACGGTTCAAGAGATATAACGAAATAGTTCAAAATACTATTTTAAGTATATGGCTACCCGAAACTTGTTTTAACCACAGTTTTACTATAAGTATAAGGTAGCGGCACTAGAAATATGTCTACAGTGAAAATTTGAGCCTCCTAAATTTAACGGTTCAAGAGATATAACGAAATAGTTCAAAATACTATTTTAAGTATATGTCCACCCGGACCTTGTTTTAATTTGTTTTTTACTATTCGTATGGGGTAGCGGCAACCGAAGTACGTCTGTAGTGAAAATTTAAACCTCCTTATTGTAACGGTTCAGGAGATATAACCAAATATTTAAAAACAATATTTTTAGTATATGACCACCCAAACCTTGTTTTAATTTGTTTTTTACTATTCGTATGGGGTAGCGGTAACATAAATACGTCTGCAGTGAAAATTTGAACCTCCTAACTTTAACGGTTCAAGAGATATAACCAAATATTAAAAAATCCTATTTTTTGTATATAGCCACTAAAAACTTTTTTTAATATGTTTTTTACTATTCGAATGGGGTAGCGGCAACAGAAATACGTCTGCAGTGAAAATTTGAACCTCCTTATTGTAACGGTTCAGGAGATATAACCAAATATTTAAAAACAATATTTTTAGTATATGGCCACCCAAACCTTGTTTTAATTTGTTTTTTACTATTCGTATGGGGTAGCGGTAACATAAATACGTCTGCAGTGAAAATTTGAACCTCCTAACTTTAACGGTTCAAGAGATATAACCAAATATTTAAAAATACAATTTTTTATATATAGCCACCCAAAACTTGTTTTAATATGTTTTTTCCTATTCGTATCGCGTAGCGGCAACAGAAATACGTCTGCATTGAAAATTAGAACCTCCTTATTGTAACGGTTCAAGAAATATAACGCAATAATTAAAAATAATATTTTTAGTATATGGCCACCCAAACCTTGTTTTAATTTGTTTTTACTATTCGTATGGGGTACCGGCAACCGAAGTACGTCTGCAGTGAAAATTTAAACCTCCTTATTGTAACGGTTCAGGAGATATAACCAAATATTTAAAAATCCTATTTTTTGTATATAGCCACTCAAAACTTTTTTTAATATGTTTTTTACTATTTGTATGGGGTAGCGGCAACAGAAATACGTCTGCATTGAAAATTAGAACCTCCTTATTGTAACGGTTCAAGAAATATAGCGAAATAGTTAAAAATAATATTTTTAGAATATGTCCACCCAGACCTTGTTTTAATTTGTTTTTTACTATTTGTATGGTATGGTATGGTATGGGAAACTTAGAACCTCCTTACTTAAACGGTTCAAGAGATATAACCAAATAGTTCAAAATACTAATTTTAGTATATGTCCACCCGGACCTTGTTTTAATTTGTTTTTTACTATTCGTATGGGGTAGCGGCAACCGAAGTACGTCTGCAGTGAAAATTTAAACCTCCTTATTGTAACGGTTCAAGAGATATAACCAAATATTCAAAAATCCTATTTTTTGTATATGGCCACCCAAACCTTGTTTAAATTTGTTTTTTACTATTCGTATGGGGTACCGGCAACAGAAATACGTATGCAGTGAAAATTTGAACCTCCTTATTGTAACGGTTCAGGAGATATAACCAAATATTTAAAAATCCTATTTTTTGTATATGGCCACCCAAACCTTGTTTAAATTTGTTTTTTACTATTCGTATGTGGTAGCGGCAACAGAAATACGTCTGCAGTGAAAATTAGAACCTCCTTATTGTAACGGTTCAGGAGATATAAACAAATATTTAAAAATCCTATTTTTTGTATATGGCCACCCAAACCTTGTTTAAATTTGTTTTTTACTATTCGTATGGGGTAGCGGCAACAGAAATACGTCTGCATTAAAAATAAGAACCTCCTAACTTAAACGGTTCAAGAAATATAACGAAATAGTTCAAAATACTACTTTAAGTATATGGCCACCCGAAACTTGTTTTAATTTGTTTTTTACTATTCGTATGGGGTAGCGGCACTAGAAATATGTCTACAGTGAAAACTTGAGCCTCCTAAATTTAACGGTTCAAGAGATATAACGAAATAGTTCAAAATACTATTTTAAGTATATGGCCACCCGAAACTTGTTTTAACCACAGTTTTACTATAAGTATAAGGTAGCGGCACTAGAAATATGTCTACAGTGAAAATTTGAGCCTCCTAAATTTAACGGTTCAAGAGATATAACGAAATAGTTCAAAATACTATTTTAAGTATATGGCATCCCGAAACTTGTTTTAATATGTTTTTTACTATTCGTATAGGGTAGCGGCAACAGAATTACGTCTGCAGTGAAAATTTGAACCTCCTTACTTAAACGGTTCAAGAGATATAACGAAATAGTTCAAAATACTATTTTAAGTATATGGCTACCCGAAACTTGTTTTAACCACAGTTTTACTATAAGTATAAGGTAGCGGCACTAGAAATATGTCTACAGTGAAAATTTGAGCCTCCTAAATTTAACGGTTCAAGAGATATAACCAAATAGTTCAAAATACTATTTTTAGTATATGTCCACCCGGACCTTGTTTTAATTTGTTTTTTACTATTCGTATGGGGTAGCGGCAACCGAAGTACGTCTGTAGTGAAAATTTAAACCTCCTTATTGTAACGGTTCAAGAGATATAACCAAATAGTTCAAAATACTATTTTTAGTATATGTCCACCCAGACCTTGTTTTAATTTGTTTTTTACTATTTGTATGGGGTAGCGGCAACAGAAATACGTCTGCAGTGAAAATTTGAACCTCCTAACTTTAACGGTTCAAGAGATATAACCAAATATTTAAAAATAAAATTTTTTGTATATAGCCACCCAAAACTTATTTTAATATGTTTTTTCCTATTCGTATAGGGTAGCGGCAACAGAATTACGTCTGCAGTGAAAATTTGAACCTCCTTACTTAAACGGTTCAAGAGATATAACGAAATAGTTCAAAATACTATTTTAAGTATATGGCTACCCGAAACTTGTTTTAACCACAGTTTTACTATAAGTATAAGGTAGCGGCACTAGAAATATGTCTACAGTGAAAATTTGAGCCTCCTAAATTTAACGGTTCAAGAGATATAACCAAATAGTTCAAAATACTATTTTTAGTATATGTCCACCCGGACCTTGTTTTAATTTGTTTTTTACTATTCGTATGGGGTAGCGGCAACCGAAGTACGTCTGTAGTGAAAATTTAAACCTCCTTATTGTAACGGTTCAAGAGATATAACCAAATAGTTCAAAATACTATTTTTAGTATATGTCCACCCAGACCTTGTTTTAATTTGTTTTTTACTATTTGTATGGGGTAGCGGCAACAGAAATACGTCTGCATTGAAACTTAGAACCTCCTTACTTAAACGGGTCAAGAGATATAACCAAAGAGTTCAAAATACTATTTTTTGTATATGGCCACCCAAACCTTGTTTAAATTTGTTTTTTACTATTTGTATGTGGTAGCGACAACAGAAATACGTCTGCAGTGAAAATTTGAACCTCCTTATTGTAACGGTTCAGGAGATATAACAAAATATTTAAAAATCCTATTTTTTGTATATGGCCACCCAAACCTTGTTTAAATTTGTTTTTTACTATTCGTATGGGGTAGCGGCACTAGAAATATGTCTACAGTGAAAATTTGAGCCTCCTAAATTTAACGGTTCAAGAGATATAATGAAATAGTTCAAAATACTATTTTAAGTATATGGCTACCCGAAACTTGTTTTAACCACAGTTTTACTATAAGTATAAGGTAGCGGCACTAGAAATATGTCTACAGTGAAAATTTGAGCCTCCTAAATTTAACGGTTCAAGAGATATAACGAAATAGTTCAAAATACTATTTTAAGTATATGGCCACCCGAAACTTCTTTTAATATGTTTTTTCCTATTCGTATGGGGTAGCGGCAACAGAATTACGTCTGCAGTGAAAATTTGAACCTCCTAACTTTAACGGTTCAAGAGATATAACCAAATATTTAAAAATAAAATTTTTTGTATATAGCCACCCAAAACTTATTTTAATATGTTTTTTCCTATTCGTATGGGGTAGCGGCAACAGAATTACGTCTGCAGTGAAAATTTGAACCTCCTTACTTAAACGGTTCAAGAGATATAACCAAATAGTTCAAATTACTATTTTTAGTATATGTCCACCCGGACCTTGTTTTAATTTGTTTTTTACTATTCGTATGGGGTAGCGGCAACAGAATTACGTCTGCAGTGAAAATTTGAACCTCCTTACTTAAACGGTTCAAGAGATATAACCAAATAGTTCAAATTACTATTTTTAGTATATGTCCACCCGGACCTTGTTTTAATTTGTTTTTTACTATTCGTATGGGGTAGCGGCAACCGAAGTACGTCTGCAGTGAAAATTTAAACCTCTTTATTGTAACGGTTCAAGAGATATAACCAAATAGTTCAAAATACTATTTTTAGTATATGTCCACCCGGACCTTGTTTTAATTTGTTTTTTACTATTCGTATGGGGTAGCGGCAACAGAATTACGTCTGCAGTGAAAATTTGAACCTCCTTACTTAAACGGTTCAAGAGATATAACCAAATAGTTCAAATTACTATTTTTAGTATATGTCCACCCGGACCTTGTTTTAATTTGTTTTTTACTATTTGTATGGGGTAGCGGCAACAGAAATACGTCTGCATTGAAACTTAGAACCTCCTAACTTTAACGGTTCAAGAGATATAACCAAATATTTAAAAATACAATTTTTTGTATATTGCCACTCAAAACTTTTTTTAATATGTTTTTTACTATTCGTATGGGGTAGCGGCAACAGAAATACGTCTGCAGTGAAAATTAGAACCTCCTTATTGTAACGGTTCAGGAGATATAACCGAATATTTAAAAATCCTATTTTTTGTATATAGCCACTCAAAACTTTTTTTAATATGTTTTTTACTATTCGTATGGGGTAGCGGCAACAGAAATACGTCTGCATTGAAAATTAGAACATCCTTATTGTAACGGTTCAAGAAATAATTATAACGAAATAGTTCAAAATACTATTTTAAGTATATGGCCACCCGAAACTTGTTTTAACCACAGTTTTACTATAAGTATAAGGTAGCGGCAACAGAAATACGTCTGCAGTGAAAATTTGAGCCTCCTAAATTAAACGGGTCAAGAGATATAACGAAATAGTTCAAAATACTATTTTAAGTATATGGCCACCCAAACCTTGTTTTAATTTGTTTTTTACTATTCGTATGGGGTAGCGGTAACATATATACGTTTGCAGTGAAAATTTGAACCTCCTAACTTTAACGGTTCAAGAGATATAACCAAATATTTAAAAATCCTATTTTTTGTATATAGCCACTCAAAACTTTTTTTAATATGTTTTTTACTATTCGTATGGGGTAGCGGCAACAGAAATACGTCTGCATTGAAAATTAGAACATCCTTATTGTAACGGTTCAAGAAATAATTATAACGAAATAGTTCAAAATACTATTTTAAGTATATGGCCACCCGAAACTTGTTTTAACCACAGTTTTACTATAAGTATAAGGTAGCGGCAACAGAAATACGTCTGCAGTGAAAATTTGAGCCTCCTAAATTAAACGGGTCAAGAGATATAACGAAATAGTTCAAAATACTATTTTAAGTATATGGCCACCCAAACCTTGTTTAAATTTGTTTTTTACTATTCGTATGGGGTACCGGCAACAGAAATACGTATGCAGTGAAAATTTGAACCTCCTTATTGTAACGGTTCAGGAGATATAACCAAATATTTAAAAATCCTATTTTTTGTATATGGCCACCCAAACCTTGTTTAAATTTGTTTTTTACTATTCGTATGTGGTAGCGGCAACAGAAATACGTCTGCAGTGAAAATTAGAACCTCCTTATTGTAACGGTTCAGGAGATATAAACAAATATTTAAAAATCCTATTTTTTGTATATGGCCACCCAAACCTTGTTTAAATTTGTTTTTTACTATTCGTATGGGGTAGCGGCAACAGAAATACGTCTGCATTAAAAATAAGAACCTCCTAACTTAAACGGTTCAAGAAATATAACGAAATAGTTCAAAATACTACTTTAAGTATATGGCCACCCGAAACTTGTTTTAACCACAGTTTTACTATAAGTATAAGGTAGCGGCACTAGAAATATGTCTACAGTGAAAATTTGAGCCTCCTAAATTTAACGGTTCAAGAGATATAACGAAATAGTTCAAAATACTATTTTAAGTATATGGCATCCCGAAACTTGTTTTAATATGTTTTTTACTATTCGTATGGGGTAGCGGCAACAGAAATACGTCTGCAGTGAAAATTTGAACCTCCTAACTTTAACGGTTCAAGAGATATAACCAAATATTTAAAAATAAAATTTTTTGTATATAGCCACCCAAAACTTATTTTAATATGTTTTTTCCTATTCGTATGGGGTAGCGGCAACAGAATTACGTCTGCAGTGAAAATTTGAACCTCCTTACTTAAACGGTTCAAGAGATATAACGAAATAGTTCAAAATACTATTTTAAGTATATGGCTACCCGAAACTTGTTTTAACCACAGTTTTACTATAAGTATAAGGTAGCGGCACTAGAAATATGTCTACAGTGAAAATTTGAGCCTCCTAAATTTAACGGTTCAAGAGATATAACCAAATAGTTCAAAATACTATTTTTAGTATATGTCCACCCGGACCTTGTTTTAATTTGTTTTTTACTATTCGTATGGGGTAGCGGCAACCGAAGTACGTCTGTAGTGAAAATTTAAACCTCCTTATTGTAACGGTTCAAGAGATATAACCAAATAGTTCAAAATACTATTTTTAGTATATGTCCACCCAGACCTTGTTTTAATTTGTTTTTTACTATTTGTATGGGGTAGCGGCAACAGAAATACGTCTGCATTGAAACTTAGAACCTCCTTACTTAAACGGGTCAAGAGATATAACCAAAGAGTTCAAAATACTATTTTTAGTATATGGCCACCCAAACCTTGTTTAAATTTGTTTTTTACTATTTGTATGTGGTAGCGACAACAGAAATACGTCTGCAGTGAAAATTTGAACCTCCTTATTGTAACGGTTCAGGAGATATAACAAAATATTTAAAAATCCTATTTTTTGTATATGGCCACCCAAACCTTGTTTAAATTTGTTTTTTACTATTCGTATGGGGTAGCGGCACTAGAAATATGTCTACAGTGAAAATTTGAGCCTCCTAAATTTAACGGTTCAAGAGATATAACGAAATAGTTCAAAATACTATTTTAAGTATATGGCTACCCGAAACTTGTTTTAACCACAGTTTTACTATAAGTATAAGGTAGCGGCACTAGAAATATGTCTACAGTGAAAATTTGAGCCTCCTAAATTTAACGGTTCAAGAGATATAACGAAATAGTTCAAAATACTATTTTAAGTATATGGCCACCCGAAACTTCTTTTAATATGTTTTTTCCTATTCGTATGGGGTAGCGGCAACAGAATTACGTCTGCAGTGAAAATTTGAACCTCCTAACTTTAACGGTTCAAGAGATATAACCAAATATTTAAAAATAAAATTTTTTGTATATAGCCACCCAAAACTTATTTTAATATGTTTTTTCCTATTCGTATGGGGTAGCGGCAACAGAATTACGTCTGCAGTGAAAATTTGAACCTCCTTACTTAAACGGTTCAAGAGATATAACCAAATAGTTCAAATTACTATTTTTAGTATATGTCCACCCGGACCTTGTTTTAATTTGTTTTTTACTATTCGTATGGGGTAGCGGCAACCGAAGTACGTCTGCAGTGAAAATTTAAACCTCTTTATTGTAACGGTTCAAGAGATATAACCAAATAGTTCAAAATACTATTTTTAGTATATGTCCACCCGGACCTTGTTTTAATTTGTTTTTTACTATTCGTATGGGGTAGCGGCAACCGAAGTACGTCTGCAGTGAAAATTTAAACCTCCTTATTGTAACGGTTCAAGAGATATAACCAAATAGTTCAAAATACTATTTTTAGTATATGTCCACCCAGACCTTGTTTTAATTTGTTTTTTACTATTTGTATGGGGTAGCGGCAACAGAAATACGTCTGCATTGAAACTTAGAACCTCCTTACTTAAACGGTTCAAGAGATATAACCAAAGAGTTCAAAATACTACTTTAAGTATATGGCCACCCGAAACTTGTTTTAATTTGTTTTTTACTATTCGTATGGGGTAGCGGCAACAGAAATACGTATGCAGTGAAAATTTGAACCTCCTAACTTAAACGGTTCAAGAAATATAACGAAATAGTTCAAAATACTATTTTTAGTATATGTCCACCCGGACCTTGTTTTAATTTGTTTTTTACTATTCGTATGGGGTAGCGGCAACAGAAATACGTCTGCATTGAAACTTAGAACCTCCTTACTTAAACGGTTCAAGAGATATAACCAAAGAGTTCAAAATACTATTTTTAGTATATGGCCACCCAGACCTTGTTTTAATTTGTTTTTTACTATTCGTATGGGGTAGCGGCAACCGTAGTACGTCTGCAGTGAAAATTTAAATCTCTTTATTGTAACGGTTCAAGAGATATAACCAAATAGTTCAAAATACTATTTTTAGTATATGTCCACCCAGACCTTGTTTTAATTTGTTTTTTACTATTTGTATGGGGTAGCGGCAACAGAAATACGTCTGCATTGAAACTTAGAACCTCCTTACTTAAACGGTTCAAGAGATATAACCAAAGAGTTCAAAATACTATTTTTAGTATATGGCCACCCAGACCTTGTTTTAATTTGTTTTTTACTATTCGTATGGGGTAGCGGCAACCGAAGTACGTCTGCAGTGAAAATTTAAATCTCCTTATTGTAACGGTTCAAGAGATATAACGAAATAGTTCAAAATACTATTTTAAGTATATGGCCACCCAAACCTTGTTTACATTTGTTTTTTACTATTCGTATGGGGTAGCGGCAACAGAAATACGTCTGCATTGAAAATAAGAACCTCCTAACTTAAACGGTTCAAGAAATATAACGAAATAGTTCAAAATACTATTTTAAGTATATGGCCACCCGAAACTTGTTTAAACCACAGTTTTACTATAAGTATAAGGTAGCGGCACTAGAAATATGTCTACAGTGAAAATTTAAACCTCCTAACTTTAACGGTTCAAGAGATATAACCAAATATTTAAAAATCCTATTTTTTGTATATAGCCACTCAAAACTTTTTTTAATATGTTTTTTACTATTCGTATGGGGTAGCGGCAACAGAAATACGTCTGCATTGAAAATTAGAACATCCTTATTGTAACGGTTCAAGAAATAATTATAACGAAATAGTTCAAAATACTATTTTAAGTATATGGCCACCCGAAACTTGTTTTAATTTGTTTTTTACTATTCGTATGGGGTAGCGGCACTAGAAATATGTCTACAGTGAAATCTTGAGCCTCCTAAATTTAACGGTTCAAGAGATATAACGAAATAGTTCAAAATACTATTTTAAGTATATGGCCACCCGAAACTTGTTTTAACCACAGTTTTACTATAAGTATAAGGTAGCGGCACTAGAAATATGTCTACAGTGAAAATTTAAACCTCCTAACTTTAACGGTTCAAGAGATATAACCAAATATTTAAAAATCCTATTTTTTGTATATAGCCACTCAAAACTTTTTTTAATATGTTTTTTACTATTCGTATGGGGTAGCGGCAACAGAAATACGTCTGCATTGAAAATTAGAACATCCTTATTGTAACGGTTCAAGAAATAATTATAACGAAATAGTTCAAAATACTATTTTAAGTATATGGCCACCCGAAACTTGTTTTAACCACAGTTTTACTATAAGTATAAGGTAGCGGCAACAGAAATACGTATGCAGTGAAAATTTGAACCTCCTAACTTTAACGGTTCAAGAGATATAACCAAATATTTAAAAATACAATTTTTTGTATATTGCCACTCAAAACTTTTTTTAATATGTTTTTTACTATTCGTATGGGGTAGCGGCAACAGAAATACGTCTGCAGTGAAAATTAGAACCTCCTTATTGTAACGGTTCAGGAGATATAACCGAATATTTAAAAATCCTATTTTTTGTATATAGCCACTCAAAACTTTTTTTAATATGTTTTTTACTAATCGTATAGGGTAGCGGCAACAGAAATACGTCTGCAGTGAAAATTTGAACCTCCTTATTGTAACGGTTCAGGAGATATAACCAAATATTTAAAAATCCTATTTTTTGTATATGGCCACCCAAACCTTGTTTAAATTTGTTTTTTACTATTCGTATGGGGTAGCGGCAACAGAAATACGTATGCAGTGAAAATTTGAACCTCCTAACTTAAACGGTTCAAGAAATATAACGAAATAGTTCAAAATACTATTTTTAGTATATGTCCACCCGGACCTTGTTTTAATTTGTTTTTTACTATTCGTATGGGGTAGCGGCAACAGAAATACGTCTGCATTGAAACTTAGAACCTCCTTACTTAAACGGTTCAAGAGATATAACCAAAGAGTTCAAAATACTATTTTTAGTATATGGCCACCCAGACCTTGTTTTAATTTGTTTTTTACTATTCGTATGGGGTAGCGGCAACCGTAGTACGTCTGCAGTGAAAATTTAAATCTCTTTATTGTAACGGTTCAAGAGATATAACCAAATAGTTCAAAATACTATTTTTAGTATATGTCCACCCAGACCTTGTTTTAATTTGTTTTTTACTATTTGTATGGGGTAGCGGCAACAGAAATACGTCTGCATTGAAACTTAGAACCTCCTTACTTAAACGGTTCAAGAGATATAACCAAAGAGTTCAAAATACTATTTTTAGTATATGGCCACCCAGACCTTGTTTTAATTTGTTTTTTACTATTCGTATGGGGTAGCGGCAACCGAAGTACGTCTGCAGTGAAAATTTAAATCTCCTTATTGTAACGGTTCAAGAGATATAACGAAATAGTTCAAAATACTATTTTAAGTATATGGCCACCCAAACCTTGTTTACATTTGTTTTTTACTATTCGTATGGGGTAGCGGCAACAGAAATACGTCTGCATTGAAAATAAGAACCTCCTAACTTAAACGGTTCAAGAAATATAACGAAATAGTTCAAAATACTATTTTAAGTATATGGCCACCCGAAACTTGTTTAAACCACAGTTTTACTATAAGTATAAGGTAGCGGCACTAGAAATATGTCTACAGTGAAAATTTAAACCTCCTAACTTTAACGGTTCAAGAGATATAACCAAATATTTAAAAATCCTATTTTTTGTATATAGCCACTCAAAACTTTTTTTAATATGTTTTTTACTATTCGTATGGGGTAGCGGCAACAGAAATACGTCTGCATTGAAAATTAGAACATCCTTATTGTAACGGTTCAAGAAATAATTATAACGAAATAGTTCAAAATACTATTTTAAGTATATGGCCACCCGAAACTTGTTTTAATTTGTTTTTTACTATTCGTATGGGGTAGCGGCACTAGAAATATGTCTACAGTGAAATCTTGAGCCTCCTAAATTTAACGGTTCAAGAGATATAACGAAATAGTTCAAAATACTATTTTAAGTATATGGCCACCCGAAACTTGTTTTAACCACAGTTTTACTATAAGTATAAGGTAGCGGCACTAGAAATATGTCTACAGTGAAAATTTAAACCTCCTAACTTTAACGGTTCAAGAGATATAACCAAATATTTAAAAATCCTATTTTTTGTATATAGCCACTCAAAACTTTTTTTAATATGTTTTTTACTATTCGTATGGGGTAGCGGCAACAGAAATACGTCTGCAGTGAAAATTTGAACCTCCTTATTGTTACGGTTCAGGAGATATAACCATATATTTAAAAATCCTATTTTTTGTATATGGCCACCCAAACCATGTTTAAATTTGTTTTTTACTATTCGTATGGGGTAGCGGCAACAGAAATACGTCTGCAGTGAAAATTTGAACCTCCTTACTTTAACGGTTCAAGAGATATAACCAAATATTTAAAAATCCTATTTTTTGTATATGGCCACCCAAACCTTGTTTTAATTTGTTTTTTACTATTCGTATGGGGTAGCGGCAACCGAAGTACGTCTGCAGTGAAAATTTAAATCTCCTTATTGTAACGGTTCAAGAGATATAACGAAATAGTTCAAAATACTATTTTAAGTATATGGCCACCCGAAACTTGTTTTAACCACAGTTTTACTATTAGTATATGGTTGTGGCACTAGAAATATGTCTACAGTGAAAATTTGAGCCTCCTAAATTTAACGGTTCAAGAGATATAACGAAATAGTTCAAAATACTATTTTAAGTATATGGCCACCCGAAACTTGTTTTAATTTGTTTTTTACTATTCGTATGGGGTAAGGGCAACAGAAATACGTCTGCATTGAAAATTTGAACCTCCTAACTTTAACGGTTCAAAAGATATACCCAAATATTTAAAAATCCTATTTTTTGTATATAGCCACTCAAAACTTTTTTTAATATGTTTTTTACTATTCGTTTGGGGTAGCGGCAACAGAAATTCGTCTGCAGTGAAAATTTGAACCTCCTTACTTTAACGGTTCAAGAGATATAACCAAATATTTAAAAATCCTATTTTTTTGTATATGGCCACCCAAACCTTGTTTTAATTTGTTTTTTACTATTCGTATGGGGTAGCGGTAACATAAATACGTTTGCAGTGAAAATTTGAACCTCCTAACTTTAACGGTTCAAGAGATATAACCAAATATTTAAAAATCCTATTTTTTGTATATTGCCAGTCAAAACTTTTTTTAATATCTTTTTTACTATTCGTACGGGGTAGCGGCAACAGAAATACGTCTGCATTGAAAATTTGAACCTCCTTATTGTAACGGTTCAGGAGATATAACCAAATATTTAAAAATCCTATTTTTTGTATATAGCCACTCAAAACTTTTTTTAATATGTTTTTTACTATTCGTTTGGGGTAGCGGCAACAGAAATACGTCTGCAGTGAAAATTTGAGCCTCCTAAATTAAACGGGTCAAGAGATATAACGAAATAGTTCAAAATACTATTTTAAGTATATGGCCACCCAAACCTTGTTTTAATTTGTTTTTTACTATTCGTATGGGGTAGCGGTAACATATATACGTTTGCAGTGAAAATTTGAACCTCCTAACTTTAACGGTTCAAGAGATATAACCAAATATTTAAAAATCCTATTTTTTGTATATAGCCACTCAAAACTTTTTTTAATATGTTTTTTACTATTCGTATGGGGTAGCGGCAACAGAAATACGTCTGCAGTGAAAATTTGAACCTCCTAACTTTAACGGTTCAAGAGATATAACCAAATGGTTCAAAATACTATTTTTAGTATATGTCCACCCAGACCTTGTTTTAATTTGTTTTTTACTATTCGTATGTGGTAGCGGCAACAAAAATACGTCTGCAGTGAAAATTTGAACCTCCTTATTGTAACGGTTCAGGAGATATAACCATATATTTAAAAATCCTATTTTTTGTATATGGCCACCCAAACCATGTTTAAATTTGTTTTTTACTATTCGTATGGGGTAGCGGCAACAGAAATACGTCTGCAGTGAAAATTTGAACCTCCTTATTGTAACGGTTCAGGAGATATAAACAAATATTTAAAAATCCTATTTTTTGTATATGGCCACCCAAACCTTGTTTTAATTTGTTTTTTACTATTCGTATGGGGTAGCGGCAACCGAAGTACGTCTGCAGTGAAAATTTAAATCTCCTTATTGTAACGGTTCAAGAGATATAACGAAATAGTTCAAAATACTATTTTAAGTATATGGCCACCCGAAACTTGTTTTAACCACAGTTTTACTATTAGTATATGGTTGTGGCACTAGAAATATGTCTACAGTGAAAATTTGAGCCTCCTAAATTAAACGGGTCAAGAGATATAACGAAATAGTTCAAAATACTATTTTAAGTATATGGCCACCCAAACCTTGTTTTAATTTGTTTTTTACTATTCGTATGGGGTAGCGGTAACATATATACGTTTGCAGTGAAAATTTGAACCTCCTAACTTTAACGGTTCAAAAGATATACCCAAATATTTAAAAATCCTATTTTTTGTATATAGCCACTCAAAACTTTTTTTAATATGTTTTTTACTATTCGTTTGGGGTAGCGGCAACAGAAATACGTCTGCAGTGAAAATTTGAGCCTCCTTACTTTAACGGTTCAAGAGATATAACCAAATATTTAAAAATCCTATTTTTTGTATATGGCCACCCAAACCTTGTTTTAATTTGTTTTTTACTATTCGTATGGGGTAGCGGTAACATAAATACGTTTGCAGTGAAAATTTGAACCTCCTAACTTTAACGGTTCAAGAGATATAACCAAATATTTAAAAATCCTATTTTTTGTATATTGCCAGTCAAAACTTTTTTTAATATTTTTTTTACTATTCGTATGGGGTAGCGGCAACAGAAATACGTCTGCATTGAAAATTTGAACCTCCTTATTGTAACGGTTCAGGAGATATAACCAAATATTTAAAAATCCTATTTTTTGTATATAGCCACTCAAAACTTTTTTTAATATGTTTTTTACTATTCGTTTGGGGTAGCGGCAACAGAAATACGTCTGCAGTGAAAATTTGAGCCTCCTAAATTAAACGGGTCAAGAGATATAACGAAATAGTTCAAAATACTATTTTAAGTATATGGCCACCCAAACCTTGTTTTAATTTGTTTTTTACTATTCGTATGGGGTAGCGGTAACATATATACGTTTGCAGTGAAAATTTGAACCTCCTAACTTTAACGGTTCAAGAGATATAACCAAATATTTAAAAATCCTATTTTTTGTATATAGCCACTCAAAACTTTTTTTAATATGTTTTTTACTATTCGTATGGGGTAGCGGCAACAGAAATACGTCTGCAGTGAAAATTTGAACCTCCTAACTTTAACGGTTCAAGAGATATAACCAAATGGTTCAAAATACTATTTTTAGTATATGTCCACCCAGACCTTGTTTTAATTTGTTTTTTACTATTCGTATGTGGTAGCGGCAACAGAAATACGTCTGCAGTGAAAATTTGAACCTCCTTATTGTAACGGTTCAGGAGATATAACCATATATTTAAAAATCCTATTTTTTGTATATGGCCACCCAAACCATGTTTAAATTTGTTTTTTACTATTCGTATGGGGTAGCGGCAACAGAAATACGTCTGCAGTGAAAATTTGAACCTCCTTATTGTAACGGTTCAGGAGATATAAACAAATATTTAAAAATCCTATTTTTTGTATATGGCCACCCAAACCTTGTTTTAATTTGTTTTTTACTATTCGTATGGGGTAGCGGCAACCGAAGTACGTCTGCAGTGAAAATTTAAATCTCCTTATTGTAACGGTTCAAGAGATATAACGAAATAGTTCAAAATACTATTTTAAGTATATGGCCACCCGAAACTTGTTTTAACCACAGTTTTACTATTAGTATATGGTTGTGGCACTAGAAATATGTCTACAGTGAAAATTTGAGCCTCCTAAATTTAACTGTTCAAGAGATATAACGAAATAGTTCAAAATACTATTTTAAGTATATGGCCACCACAACCTTGTTTTAATTTGTTTTTTACTATTCGTATGGGGTAAGGGCAACAGAAATACGTCTGCATAGAAAATTTGAACCTCCTAACTTTAACGGTTCAAAAGATATACCCAAATATTTAAAAATCCTATTTTTTGTATATAGCCACTCAAAACTTTTTTTAATATGTTTTTTACTATTCGTTTGGGGTAGCGGCAACAGAAATTCGTCTGCAGTGAAAATTTGAACCTCCTTACTTTAACGGTTCAAGAGATATAACCAAATATTTAAAAATCCTATTTTTTGTATATGGCCACCCAAACCTTGTTTTAATTTGTTTTTTACTATTCGTATGGGGTAGCGGTAACATAAATACGTTTGCAGTGAAAATTTGAACCTCCTAACTTTAACGGTTCAAGAGATATAACCAAATATTTAAAAATCCTATTTTTTGTATATTGCCAGTCAAAACTTTTTTTAATATCTTTTTTACTATTCGTATGGGGTAGCGGCAACAGAAATACGTCTGCATTGAAAATTTGAACCTCCTTATTGTAACGGTTCAGGAGATATAACCAAATATTTAAAAATCCTATTTTTTGTATATAGCCACTCAAAACTTTTTTTAATATGTTTTTTACTATTCGTTAGGGGTAGCGGCAACAGAAATACGTCTGCAGTGAAAATTTGAGCCTCCTAAATTAAACGGGTCAAGAGATATAACGAAATAGTTCAAAATACTATTTTAAGTATATGGCCACCCAAACCTTGTTTTAATTTGTTTTTTACTATTCGTATGGGGTAGCGGTAACATATATACGTTTGCAGTGAAAATTTGAACCTCCTAACTTTAACGGTTCAAAAGATATACCCAAATATTTAAAAATCCTATTTTTTGTATATAGCCACTCAAAACTTTTTTTAATATGTTTTTTACTATTCGTTTGGGGTAGCGGCAACAGAAATACGTCTGCAGTGAAAATTTGAGCCTCCTTACTTTAACGGTTCAAGAGATATAACCAAATATTTAAAAATCCTATTTTTTGTATATGGCCACCCAAACCTTGTTTTAATTTGTTTTTTACTATTCGTATGGGGTAGCGGTAACATAAATACGTTTGCAGTGAAAATTTGAACCTCCTAACTTTAACGGTTCAAGAGATATAACCAAATATTTAAAAATCCTATTTTTTGTATATTGCCAGTCAAAACTTTTTTTAATATTTTTTTTACTATTCGTATGGGGTAGCGGCAACAGAAATACGTCTGCAGTGAAAATTTGAACCTCCTTATTGTAACGGTTCAGGAGATATAACCAAATATTTAAAAATCCTATTTTTTGTATATAGCCACTCAAAACTTTTTTTAATATGTTTTTTACTATTCGTTTGGGGTAGCGGCAACCGAAGTACGTCTGCAGTGAAAATTTAAATCTCCTTATTGTAACGGTTCAAGAGATATAACGAAATAGTTCAAAATACTATTTTAAGTATATGGCCACCCGAAACTTGTTTTAACCACAGTTTTACTATTAGTATATGGTTGTGGCACTAGAAATATGTCTACAGTGAAAATTTGAGCCTCCTAAATTTAACGGTTCAAGAGATATAACGAAATAGTTCAAAATACTATTTTAAGTATATGGCCACCCGAAACTTGTTTTAATTTGTTTTTTACTATTCGTATGGGGTAGCGGCAACAGAAATACGTCTGCAGTGAAAATTTGAACCTCCTTATTGTAACGGTTCAGGAGATATAACCAAATATTTAAAAATCCTATTTTTTGTATATAGCCACTCAAAACTTTTTTTAATATGTTTTTTACTATTCGTATGGGGTAGCGGCAACAGAAATACGTCTGCAGTGAAAATTTGAACCTCCTAACTTTAACGGTTCAAGAGATATAACCAAATGGTTCAAAATACTATTTTTAGTATATGTCCACCCAGACCTTGTTTTAATTTGTTTTTTACTATTCGTATGGGGTAGCGGCAACAGAAATACGTCTGCAGTGAAAATTTGAACCTCCTTATTGTAACGGTTCAGGAGATATAAACAAATATTTAAAAATCCTATTTTTTGTATATGGCCACCCAAACCTTGTTTTAATTTGTTTTTTACTATTCGTATGGGGTAGCGGCAACCGAAGTACGTCTGCAGTGAAAATTTAAATCTCCTTATTGTAACGGTTCAAGAGATATAACGAAATAGTTCAAAATACTATTTTAAGTATATGGCCACCCGAAACTTGTTTTAACCACAGTTTTACTATTAGTATATGGTTGTGGCACTAGAAATATGTCTACAGTGAAAATTTGAGCCTCCTAAATTTAACGGTTCAAGAGATATAACGAAATAGTTCAAAATACTATTTTAAGTATATGGCCACCCGAAACTTGTTTTAATTTGTTTTTTACTATTCGTATGGGGTAGCGGCAACAGAAATACGTCTGCAGTGAAAATTTGAACCTCCTAACTTTAACGGTTCAAGAGATATAACCAAATATTTAAAAATCCTATTTTTTGTATATAGCCACTCAAAACTTTTTTTAATTTGTTTTTTACTATTCGTATGGGGTAGCGGCAACAGAAATACGTCTGCAGTAAAAATTTGAACCTCCTAACTTTAACGGTTCAAGAGATATAACAAAATATTTAAAAATCCTATTTTTTGTATATAGCCACTCAAAACTTTTTTTAATTTGTTTTTTACTATTCGTATGGGGTAGCTGCAACAGAAATACGTCTGCATTGAAAATTAGAACCTCCTTATTGTAACGGTTCAAGAAATATAACGAAATAGTTAAAAACAATATTTTTAGTATATGGCCACCCAAAACTTGTTTTAATTTGTTTTTTAGTATTCGTATGGGGTAGCGGCAACAGAAATACGTCTGCAGTGAAAACTTGAACCTCCTTATTGTAACGGTTCAAGAGATATAACGAAATAGTTCAAAATACTATTTTAAGTATATGGCCACCCGAAACTTGTTTTAACCCTAGTTTTACTATAAGTATAAGGTAGCGGCACTAGAAATATGTCTACAGTGAAAGTTTGAGCCTCCTAAATTTAACGGTTCAAGAGATATAACGAAATAGTTCAAAATACAATTTTAAGTATATGGCCACCCGAAACTTGTTTTAATTTGTTTTTTACTATTCGTATGGGGTAGCGGCAACAGAAATTCGTCTGCAGTGAAAATTTGAACCTCCTAACTTTAACGGTTCAAGAGATATAACCAAATATTTAAAAATCCTATTTTTTGTATATAGCCACTCAAAACTTTTTTAATATGTTTTTTACTATTCGTATGGGGTAGCGGCAACAGAAATACGTCTACAGTGAAAATTTGAGCCTCCTAAATTTAACGGTTCAAGAGATATAACGAAATAGTTCAAAATACTATTTTTGTATATGGCCACCGAAACTTGTTTTAATCAGAGTTTTACTATTAGTATGGGGTTTCGGCACTAGAAATATGTATGCAGTGAAAATTTGAGCCTCCTTACTTTAACGGTTCAAGAGATATGACGAAATAGTTGAAAATTCTTTTTCTTATATGTGGCCACCCCAATGTTGTTTTAATAAGTGTTTTAATATTTCTCTAGGGAAACGGCAACAGAAATACGACTTCAGTGACAATTTGAAATTCGTACGTATATCTCTGTACGCGCCACAGATACTATACCACTTTGACTCCTACGCACTTCCTACCCTCCTTCCGATTCCATTCGAGTCGTGACATTGGCCTTGGAGTGACCGCACGCTTGTCATGATTTTGTGAGTAATGCTTAAAATTGTGGGTAGTTTTAAAAATCAACATAGAAACAACGGCAATGTGCTGCCTGACGTCTCGGCCCACCGGCTACGCTCCGGCGGGGAGATTCAGTCTGGTGCGAGACGCGGGTGAAGATAGACGCTATCTAAGATCTATGACGGTTTGCTGTGTGAGGTAAGAAAGTGTAATAACCAAGGTATATATAAAAGTTTAGTAAAAGTTAAAACTGATTCCTGTATCCTGCAGTTTTCGTTATACTTGATAATTTAATTAATTTCATTAGTCGCATAAACAAATTATATTCTCGCCGCAAACATACTATGTATACGATACGCTGCACACATCTATTATTAATGAGTGGTGTCCTGGAAGCTGCATCGCCATCACGAGGACTTCAAGGTTAGTGAATGAGACATTCTTATTCAGTCGGAACGTCTTTGATTTCCTCTTTTCCAACGGTCCTTCGAACTATTTTTCTTTCAATTGGTAGAATCAATTAGAAAACACTAGCTAGATGAACGAACCAGCCCTAGGCACATACAGCTTATGAATGAAAATCAAAAAGAACTTTCCGGATGATAAAAAATAGTAAATCTTAAATACAATTAATGTTCTGTCTCAAAGTATTCACTCTCGAAGAGCTAGGCTTTTATCCAAAGCCTGTATGAATCTAGAATTGGTTATTTATATGCGTAATTATAATTTAGGAAAATAGCATTATGATTTAAAAGTTGAGGGTATGAGTAAAAAGGCAAATAGATAAATTCCGCTATAATATTAGGTCCAAACATATGAAATTGGCGTTTTCTATGGGAGGAACATAAAGCCGATTTTTTCATATTCAAATATATTTTATTATATTATTCATTGATCCATTTACTAAAAAAACCACTCGGACGGGAATCAGTGAAATCTTTAAAAGCGGTTTGGACTGCCTCATTGCAATTTAATTTTTATCCAAATTTCGAAAAAAATGGTAATCTGTTGGAACAAGGTCCGGAGAGTACGGTGGATGTCTTAGACATTCCAATAGAAGCTCCTCTAATTTGGTAGCCGTCTGTTGGGCCGTGTGGTCTAGCGTTGTCTTGCAGCAGAGGCGTAGAGCGATTGACAGGTCTCGGTTGTTTAACAGCGAGCTCATCTAGTTTACAATTGCTGACAATAGACATCAGCCGTAATCGTCTGGCCACCAGGGTTCAGCCATTGCGATGAGCGTTATTATCGTACAGGATCTACTTTTCATCACATAAATGATTTAAAATTCCTTAATTATTGTGTCGGTTGAGCAATGTAACGCAGCAGTCGACGTGCGTTTGTCGGTTTGCTTTACTCAATTCATGAGGTACCCACCTTTTTAGCTTTTTCACCTACCCAATTTGCTTCAAGTGGATTAAAACGGTTTTGCTAATAGTTTTGTGCTAAGCTCCTAAACTGTTTTAAGCGCCCTCTAGTGTACATGTTTGATGTTTGCAGAACTAGCCAAATAACAGCGTTAGAAGTGCTATTTAGAATAGCGCCATCTGTAATCGATATGGAATTAATTAGAAGTTTTTTCTATCACATAATGAGAACAGCGCCATCTAGTGAAAATAAATGGTTTCACACTTGTTCTAAGAACACTTGTAAGCAGAGATCACACATCGAATGCTGCTACAATGTTTGAAAATTGTTGGTTCATCTACTCGTCACCAGGTGGCGTTAGTTTTGTTAAATTGCACCCAATTACATCGCGTACAAATAATTTGCTCAGTAATTAACTTAATTTTTACATTGATGCAACACTAGTTTGCTTTTAAACACTTGTTACAATCGCGTGATGTACGGCAGTGAAAATGTATTACAACTTAAACATAGCACATTGTACACTCGGCGTAATATCATTAATTAAAGAAAATATATTTAATTGATAATTATATCCGGTTTTGCAGGTACCTTATTACAATTATCGGCTCTCGAAAAGCGATGTCAAACTCCCAGATTCCTACAGTGAATAATTATCAGAATTACCTGAAGTAATTTGTCAACGATGCGCCGCGTCA
Organism: Pontia daplidice; assembly: GCA_963693355.1. Classification (NCBI taxonomy): domain Eukaryota; kingdom Metazoa; phylum Arthropoda; class Insecta; order Lepidoptera; family Pieridae; genus Pontia; species Pontia daplidice. The sequence goes on along the minus strand of CAVNZL010000066.1, from coordinate 943,138 downwards.
TAGTCCATTAATAAAAATCGCCTGTCCTCTACCATCATAGAGTACACCCGCTTTGAATAAGAGAGACAGACATACTGCTAACTACTATTTACTAGATTACTTGGAGAGCGAGAGTTGTGACGAATAATGGTGATAATAGGAAAATTTAGAAATTGAAAAGTTTTCTCGAAATTTATTATTCCAATCCCATTGATATATATATCATCCAACGAAATTCAATTGGCATCAGCTCCTGAGATTCGTCTTTGTAATATTGGTTCATATATTAACCTATATATGAACAATTGATTGCAAAGGAACAATTATAATTAGGACTATATCAAAAGTAGCTTTTCATAGATAGGAAGAAAAACTATTGCGTCTCTCAAATCTTCCCTTTTTCATAACAATTATACTCCTATAAATAGATTATCCAACGCAATTAAATTCGTAACAGTTCCTGAGATTTGTCACTCTTTATAATATTGGTATAGGTTAATATGAACAATTGATTGCAAAGGAACAGTTATAATCAGGACTATATTAAAAGTAGCTTTTAAACATGGGAAATTTCTAGGCGTTTGCCACAAAACCAGCTTCTTATGTCACCTGTCTGCCATCGCTTTTACGCAGATACCTTGCGTCACTCTGGGTCTTTTACAAAATACTACGGTGATTGTTCTTAACTATTTGGGTGGACCGCTGTATCGTTACAATATCAGCACCATTAGGATGGAAGTCTTCCACAGTTCGCTTTACATTTTAATATAAATATATAAATAGATAGGGAAATTAGATTGTCACTGGCTCTGCCTAGTTTAGGTGCTAGGTGTAATTAGTATCTTTTCCACGTTCGGTGTATATTGACAATGATCCCGGATACGTCATATGGGGGGTGGGCCCTGGATGGTTTAGTTAGGGTAGGGGCCGCTTTTTAAAGGCCGAGTCCCACACTCCCACTGCACAGCCCAGGCGCGGGGTCGTAAAACGATTCCTCCAGGAAGGAAAAAGAAGGGGTTATTAGTATCTTGTCTATAATTTTCTTAAAATTTAGAACTAGTAAGTTTATAATTGTCTTCTATTTCGAACAAGTGGATTGTGGAATCAATTCCAGAGTGCTTCCCAACCAGATACGACCAATTCTTCAAGAGAGCATACTTAAACGCCGGCAACGCAAATATTAATGCGTGTCTGTTCCGGCTAACAGCGTCTCTCAAATTCTCCCCTTTTTATAACAATTATATCACTACATAGTATAAAACAAAGTCGCTTTCTCTGTCCCTTTGTGTGCTTGAATCTTTGAAACTACGCAACGGATTTTGATGCGGTTTTTTTAATAGATAGAGTGATTCAAGAGGAAGATTTATATGTATAATAACATCCATTAAATAGTAGAGAAGTACTGTTATTTTTGAGGTTTCTAATGTGATGTCGTAAATAATAATTACATTTTTTCCGCTTCCATTGCAAACGCAGGCTACCCTACGAGTGTAATCAAAATAATGTACTAAGTATTGTACACATTGAAAAGCTCTACAGAAAAGTCCGTGATGGTATATGTCTATCTCTTATGGATAACTCACAATATTTTTTTTTGTCATTTCCTTTTTTACGACAACGCGTTTATTTTTCTGTAGTGTATTTAGTATCAGCATTGCACCCGTGCGAAGCCGGGGCGGGTCGCTAGTATTCCTTAAATGTCAACAGTTGTTAAGATTCATAAATAAAATTTAAATAAATTTCCACTGTACATAGCAAAAGTGTCCACTATCGTTAAAAGCTTCGAAAGCTTACACACCTATGAAACTTCCAAGAATACGAAATCAAATACATTGACCGCATCAAAAAATAATGTGTAATGAGATATTGCGAAAATGGTTAAGTGGTTAATGATATTTGATATCCCAAATAAATATTGGGTCCACCTTGAAAGGATTGATGCCATATTAAAAGTAGTTTTTCATAGATAGGAAGAAAAACTATTGCGTCTCTCAAATCTTCCCTTTTTCCTAACAATTATACTCCTATAAATGGACTATCTGACGCAATTCAATTCGCATCAGTTCCTGAGATTCGTCAGTCTTAATAATATTGGTATAGGTTAATATGAACAATTGATTGCAAAGGAACAGTTATAATTAGGACTGTATCAAAAGTAGCTTTTCATAGATAGGAAGAAAAACTATTGCGTCTCTCAAATCTTCCCTTTTTCCTAACAATTATACTCCTATAAATGGACTATCTGACGCAATTCAATTCGCATCAGTTCCTGAGATTCGTCAGTCTTAATAATATTGGTATAGGTTAATATGAACAATTGATTGCAAAGGAACAGTTATAATTAGGACTGTATCAAAAGTAGCTTTTCATAGATAGGAAGAAAAACTATTGCGTCTCTCAAATCTTCCCTTTTTCATAACAATAACTATATATATAATATATAAAATTCTCGTGTCACGGGGTTCGAACTTGAACTCCTCCGAAACGGCTTGACCGATTCTCATGAAACTTTGTGAGCGTATTGAGTAGGTCTGAGAATCGGCCAACATCTATTATTCATCCCTCTAAATGTAGGGTAGTCCTCTCCTAATTTTTTTTAGACAAAATTTTAGTTTCTATTTTTCTATGATACAAACAATCCTAAATTTTCACCCTTCTACGATCAACCCTTATTTATTTATTAATTGAAAATTGAAATCGCACGGCAAAACAACGTTTCGTTTAGCCGGATCAGCTAGTTATAAAAAAGAAAAGAAATGAGACCACTGTTTGTACGGACACAGATCTGTGTCGGTGTCGCAAAGCGCGAACACAATACGCGCACAAAAAGGGCACAAATGTTGTGACGTACGGCCGATTAGGGCGAAATTTATGTCCGTCGGTCTGTTTGTCGATACACCTTTGTTCACCTGACATTGGCCGTGGGTGGTCTCTGATATTAGAAAATTTCCTATCTTCTACGATAGATAGACAATGGCGGAGGTCCCAGCTTCGATTTAAATGTATTTTTTTCAAACATATACAAAGAAATTAATATTTACTATCGGTAATCATAATTTAACCACGAAGCATACATTTGCGGTCGTATACAAATGTTTAGTTAAATTTAACCGCGGTTAACTTTGAACTTCAGAACGGATGTATAATTAATCTCACGCAAATTAATTTCCCCTTTGATATTTTGAGTTGCTCCATTCTGACTAGTGAGATATCATTCTAGATAAATTAACTATCAAACATGCAAAATTTAATTTGAACGAAGTTTAAAGAAATACAGTTTTTAAGTTATGTATTTTTGGTAAATTTATATATATTTTACATTATTTTTAAGTTTTCTGTGAGCCGCGACACTTATTTTGATAACACCTTTTGTCTTCAGTCTACCGTGACCGCGCGCTGTAGTACGCGAAACGTCGACAAATTTTAAAATAACGTAAAATATATTTAAATTTTGTGAAAAAAAACACAACTTAAATCCGTTATAAAGTATTTTTCTTCAAATGACCAACAGTTATGTTAATAAAAGACAATATTTGCACGATATTCTTAAGAATCCATACAAAATTCGGATTTTTCATGTTGATGTAAGCAACCTTCTATAAATCAGTTTTGGTTGAATGTGTTCAAATCGCAGTTAATAGTGTCCATTGCTGTACCGACACTAACAGCATTTCGGACAGTTCTAGTATTCGCTGCAATGGAAAGTTAAAAACTTTTGAATTTCGAATCGATCGCTATTAATGCCGCGAAAAGTCTATGACGCTCCCATATAGAGACGAAAAACACAAAAAAATGTTCAATCTGTGGTGGCGTTCAAAAAAATTCGAATCCCATTTAAAATTCGAACATCCGTGGAGGTAATTAAAAAAGGGCATAGATTATATAGTCATCGTAGACCATAGATTATATGAAGTCATCCCTTCAAAACGCCGCCATGATTACCTAACGATCCAATATGGCGGAGTCGATTAACGGTGTATATGATTTTGGATTTTTTATATATCCACATTATTTATGGATGGATTTTTATACAATACGAAAGCTTTTTTCGATGATATTCGTTTAAACGCCTTAAAACTAATTAATAAGTTCCAATGTGAAGGTCGTACAATACATTATCTGCTAACAACTGTCGTAATAAATTAAAATAAACATTGTCGATGCTCTATCGGAGCTGGAAAAGGAAAAAATCTGGAAAAGCTCTGTAATTTTCTTTGCTTTGTGTATGTTGGTTCTTGTTTTTCGTTTAGTATAGTTTTTTTATACATATAGTTTTTTTTTCCCCTGATATATATTATATGATGGTAGTATGTGGTTAATAAATAAATAAATTGTGCAAAAATACATAGGTAACTTAAATCCGTTAACAAACTGTTTTTCTTTAATAAAGAAAAACTATTATCTCTCAAATTTTCCTATTTAAGGTAGCTGCGACTCTTTTTAAAGCTCGTTATGAATATTCAAAGCAAATAAAGAAAAATTTTTATTAGCAGTTTGCTAGTAATATATAATTAGTTATAGTTTTGAGGCGCTCCTAGCGAGAGGCCTATGTCCAGCAGCGGATGATGATAGGCTGATGATGATGATGATATAGATTCCAATGAACTGTTCGTTTCACCAATCATCGTTGGTGATTGGTGAAACGAACAGTTCAACACTTATAGTGGCTTTAGGTAAAGCTCCCAAGAAAATATAAATCTAATATATAAAATGCTCGTGTTGTTTGTGGTTATACTCCTCCGAAACGGCTTGACCAATCCTCATGGAATTTTATTCAGTGGGTCTGAGAATCAGCTATTTCAGAATTTTTCATCGCCCTGTGTTAAGCGTGGTCCACCCCTATTTTTTTTTGGACAAAATTTCTTATTTTTTATTTCTCTATGATACAGCATACAAAAATACATACAACCCTAAACTTACCCCTCTACGATGAACCCATATTTTTTCATTTATTTATTGAAAATTGAGATCACAAAACAACTATTATTACTGTAATATATTACCAACTGTTATATAAATCCTTTGTGTCGCTGGACCGCAATCGGAGCATCTCAAAGGCCGGCAACGCACTAGTGACGCCTCTGATATTGTGAGTGTCCATGGACATTAAAAAAAAATCGGAGTAGCAGTCGGTTAATTTGATTGTTAAATAGAGTTTAAGAATTTTCTTAAGACTTTTTCTCTATATCCAAATTTTCTTGATGTATGTACTGCGTTTTCTAATCTATTCTTTTCTCAGTTATTAACATGAATTAATTCTTTCTTTTGTAAAACCGCCCTTCTATTTTAACCTCTATATACATATATATATATATGTTGCCTGGAAGAGAATCCTTCTTAGCGATAAGGCCGCATATTATTGATATACAAGTTTTTAAGTTGTTATATTGTCATTTGTATCCCTTGTTATGTGGTACATTATAATAAGTGAATAGCTACTTATATTATAAGTGATAACAAAAATGGAAGGCTTTGTAACAAACTCGGAAGAGTCAGATTAGCTTGCCGTATCGGGTTAGGTTTTTATCCAACCAAAGAATATCTCCAATCCATTTCCATTTTAAGATATAATGGTAATGGATTCGGAACAGAGTTCCTTCGATTACGTGAACTATAGAAATTTGGGAAAACCGTCTCGTTCCCAACGCATGGTCGCCGTACAATAATTTGACAGATGAAAAAAAGGAGCCACAGATAATTATTATTTTACCGTGCCCAAGTAAATTACATTTCGTCTATCGTTATTCGAGCCCCGGGATTGTTGATTTCGTTCCACTTTCGGGGCTCCAAATAAAATGGCGGATTAATTTTAAACGCGCGAAAGGGACGGCTGCAGCTATTAGTGGGTGTTAGAGCGAGAGACGCGTTATGTTGGATATTTCGATTATACAGGGCGTCATATTCAACTTCTATCAAAGATTTTTAGAGCATATTTGAAAATATTAATGTATGGGAGTTTTAGAATATTTCATTTATTCGCGTACAAGGCTAGAAGTTGCCAGTGCGTTGCCGGCCTATCTGCAATCGGATGTTAAAGTTAGGTAGGTGTCAAATATATGAAAACGCAATGTTAGTAAAATTAAATAATAGCTTAATAAAAAACACAATTTATTTATACACACCCTGTATACAAAGGTGAAATGGCGGCTCACAAAGATAATATTTTTATTTATTACTTTTCAGACATTTGAGTGGAATTAATTAATAAAGCTCGAAAAAAAGTCCGACGCGATCAGGAGTAGCTTTTGACTGGCTTCGAAAAATGTGGGTTTCCAAATTCGGTTGGTATCTTTAGTTTAATTTTAATTAAAAAAAACTCTAACGACAAAGTTGAATATTTCTCTCAACTATCAGTATTACGACGCAGACTGAAGGAATCTCAGTAAAATTGCGCATCGAATTGTTTGGAAAGAAAGATTTGTTCACAAAACAATCTGATATCAACTAATAATCTAATATCAACAGATATAGCGATTCAAACATACATACATAGGTACATGTCTTATAAATAACACGAAATCTATATACCATAATTGAATTTTATTTAAATTCCAACCATTAAAATACGAATCGATGTACAACCGTCGGCCATTGATGGGCTCTTCACCGAATATTAAATTATCATATTTCTGACAACTGCATTTGGAACACAGATTCGAAACTCAAAATGAATTCATTTAACACCGTAAGCCGTAAGGTTTTATGTAATTTTCGGAACGGGATTTCAAAATTCGAAATTCAATTTTATACGCAGCGACTTTTTTTTTAAATAGTTTGAAATTTGATTTGAAAAAAAAATGCGCTTTGGGTGATGTTCCAAATTCAAAATGAATACATAATACACCGAAAAGGTTTATGTAATTTTTGGAACGAGATTTTAAAATTCGAAAATCAATTTTATACGCAGAGGTATTGAAGATGTTGATATACATAATAGTGGATTCCTTTTTTGAAATCGTTTGAAATTTGATTTGAAAATGAAATTGCGCTTTGGGTGATGTTCCAAATTCAAAATGAATACATAATACACCGAAAGGCTTTATGTAATTTTTGGAACGAGATTTTAAAATTCGAAAATCAATTTTAGCTATACGCAGAGGTATTGAAGATGTTATGTGATACATAATAGTGGATTTCTTTTTTTAAAATAGTTTGAAATTTGATTTGAAAATGAAATTGCGCTTTGGGTGATGTTCCAAATTCAAAATGAATACATAATACACCGAAAGGCTTTATGTAATTTTTGGAACGAGATTTGAAAATTCGAAAATCAATTTTATACGCAGAGGTATTGAAGATATTGATATACATAATAGTGGATTCCTTTTTTGAAATCGTTTGAAATTTGATTTGAAAAAGAAATTACGCTTTGGGAGATGTTCCAGATTCAAAATGAGTTCTTTATTATGTTACCGGCATAGATTTGTGGATAAATCTTCATAAAATCCTTTATATCAATATAATTATGTAAATATACTTAAGGCTTAGTTTCTACCAAGCTTTCCTGTATGTTCCACCTAAAACATTGTAATGTATACATAATTAATATTTATATATCGCTTGAGACATTATATAAATAACCATAAAATCATGTTCTTTTTTTAAAGACGAACAAAACTTGCCCATCGACAAAAATGTCTACTTATAGCGGATAAGAATAAAAGCTATAAAACTTCTCATTAAACCCTAATAAATATGTAGAAAAAAAAGTCAGTAAACACTTTATCGAAACTCCTTAAATTATTCAAAATTCGAATCACCTTGTTCTTATTTCAAATTGCTCGGCAATATTTTTAAAGGTATGGAGTGTGCTTTATACAAATTTTTGTTTTATTTTTTCAAAGTTAGTGGATTAATTTTGTTTTTATATATTCCACTATAACCAAAGTGTTTTTATGTGTGCGCAAATAATTATAATTATTAAAACTATTAATTATATACAAATTGTGAGGTTTTCACATACAGAAATTCGTCTACCACTATTATATACCATACTAAATTTACATACCTACATACAAATATACGTAAATATAGCGTTGTTTATCCCAGTTTTCCTGTATTTTACAATCATTTTTCAACGATCTGGGAACATTATAATTAGTTTGCTTATAAATACTAGAGATACAATATATAGTGCCTAGCTGGCGTTGTACATGAAATAATAAATTTAATTGTCTTTTATTTGTGAAAAAAGGACGTAAAAGTTAATTTTGTTAAAATGTTAATAGTTACTAACTTATTTATTTACTGTTCAAAGAGCTTTCCCTTGCTTTTCATGCTAAAATGGGATTGAAATAGGTTTATTAGCGAGTTCAGAATTAAATATATATGATTAAAGATAAAAAAGTGTTAGTACTACTCAATATATATCGCTGTTCCAATTCCAATTTCAAATTTCGGTAGAACATTGCGCTTCGGATCTTTTTGAAAATCGAACAATTATAATTCTGGGAATAATCTTGTCATATTTATTAAGCGAGTGTATAAATTAAAAAATTGAATATCGAAAAAACGTTCGCTATTCCCGCGTTAAATATTCACCATATTTTTGGCGCGCTAATCTGTGTATTATACATATATTATATATATATAGTTACTAGCTGATCTGGCAAACGTTGTTTAGCCATACATGTGATTTCAATTTTCAATTTATAAATAAATAGGGGTTGATCGTAGAAGGGTGAAAGTTCAGGATTGTATGTATTTATCATAAAAAAATAGAAACTAAAAATTATGTCTAAAATATAATATTTAGCGGTGGACTACCCTTAACATTTAGGGGGATTAAAAATAGATGTTAGGCGATTCTCAATACGCTCACAAAGTTTCATGGAAATCGCTCAAGCCGTTCCGGAGGAGTTCAAGTTTGGAGACCGTGACACGAGAATTTTATATATTACACAAATAGGTAAATATCTGAATTTTTTAGTATCATAGCTGTCCATGAAAGCATCGTTAGAGCGGTTCTAACCTTGGGGTCGTGAGTTCGGACCCCGACCGCGTGGCCTTGACGTTTTCATCTAACACTATGGAATAGCGCTTAATGAAAATCAACATACAGAATCAAAAAGTAATCGCGGCTCTTATCGTCGCGCATAAAAAGTAGACAAATTGCCCAGACAAAATAATCATAGACAAATTGCCCAGACAAAATAATCATAGACAAACAAGAGTCGGGTTTTAAATGCTCGCGTCGCTTGACGTTCGTAAAAATTGACGCAATTAAACAAAACGTCGTTCCGAATTCTAAATTCCGGACGAACAATGGCCCATTAGGGCGTAGATAAGCATCGTTCCATTTTTGAACGCTCAATTTTTTATTGAATACAACTATTTGATTTTCAATTTCGAAATTTAAATATTTAAAAATTTCGAATGCATTTTACGAGGAATCAAATTATAAGTGCTGTTCGGGGATGACATTTTTTATATTTTTTTTTTTAATTCGTTCAATCTAAAACAACATAGTACAGTTGAACCGATTCTGGGAATATTTATTTATTTATATTTAGGTATTCTTACAGCTTATGTATTAAACATTTAAAAAATAATTATTATTATAACATATAAGCCAAATTCGGAATACACATTTAGACACACACAAAACACAGTTAACAGTACAAAATTACATTTTTAAAGCAATTCAATTATGTGTCAAGGACAAAGCCATCACGACAAATGATAGCACAATTTTTAATTTTGTTCTTAATACCTTTTCTAATCAAATTAAATATATACAACAACAAAAGACTCTTAGCGACGAAAACATTCTTAATAAATTCATTTAATCTGCATTTGACTAACCTGAGTGAAACTTAATCATGCAATCGTAATGGTAGAGCAACTCTTAAAATTAAAAATTTGCGTTCGATTTTTAAATATCAAAAGAATTAAATTGACGATTAAATTGTATCGAACCTCTTTGCAAAAAAATATTCTCACGAAAGGACACGTTCGTGACACTATAGAATTTTAAAAAGCCGATTTTTCGAATTTCGAACGCGTCGGCGCGAAACGGACCACACACGGTGTTGCAAACGGCCGAAAATATAGGAAACACAACGCCGCTTAATTCCCTCTAGTGTTAGCAAAATTTTGTTGCTAGAAAGCGTTTCCTGCCAGTTCTTCGCGCTCATTCAAATAAAGAATTTCAGAACTCATAACAATTTCAAATTTAGAATCATTGCATTGTTATATTATTGTATGCAGTGGGATAGACTTTTTGACACAAATAATTTTACCATTATTGTTCATATTTTATAGCTGAATGATTTTTGTCTTCTTTACGTCGTTTACATGTGAGAATACCTAGAGAAAAATGTAATTTTGACATTATTAATGAGAAAAACGATTTTTTTCAATTTAATTTAAAAGAACCACTTTACAGGTGGGTTTCTCGTTGTTTTACAGAACCGCCAAAAAACTGTATAATGGTTGAATAAATTACGTGTATTGATCAGGTAGTTTCTTACAACTCGTAATTAACAGTAATCGTCTTAAACGTCTTATTCTGTACCATGGTTAAATAAAACAGGATTCCTAGCATCGAGTAAAATCAATTGACAATTGACACGAATTGACAAATATTTAAGATATTTTGGCGGCAATTATTTTGTGCTATTGAAAATTAAATGTCGTTTGTTTGTACGCGCTAACCTCATAAACTACTGGTCTGATAGTTAATTTATCGGTGTAAATATATAATATATTGCTTCCATCATTATTGGGACATATAAAAATGTCTATTTTGAGAGCGTTAATATTTACATTATTTGTAAATTAATTCTCATACGTAATAAGCCCACGTTATATCAAGCGATGTTTTTTACGTAATTTATAAAGTCATAATTTACGCGACTCGCCGTAAATGGCAAACAGACATTTTAATGTGTCGTTAAAATTACTTAGGAAATGGCGCGCGACTCTGAAATGGTCGTGTTTTAAATATGCCACTTATATAAAACCGCAATTAATAGATACAAGAGGTTAAAATTATCTATTATAGAAAGCCAGTTTTATTTTAAACGTTTTAAGCGTTGTATGTTCACGACAAGTAGTAGAAGTAGTAGTAGTAGTAGTTTTAATAATAATTAAATAATTTGAACATTCAGTTTGCCGAAGTTTTAGTTCCATTCAAAAAAAAAAAATTAGTTTATGAGTTAAGCTTTTAATGTACATACATAGGAGAGATAGCTATAATTTCTATTTTCAAATATTTAAAAAATATTTTTTATACTGTCTACGAATAAGTTTTTGAATTAATTAATGATGTAATTTCATCGAAGAGATCGCTATTAGTTCCATTTTCAAATATTTAAAAATTCTTCATTAAGATTGTTTTTGAATTATTTAATGCACATTTACTTTTGTCGGAGTTATCGGTGTTAGTTCCATTTTTAAATATTCAAAAAATATTTTTTATAATGTCTACGAATAAGTTTTTTAATGATTTAATGTACTATTTAATTAACTTTCGTGCAAGAGATCGCTATTAATTCCATTTTCAAATATTTAAAAATTCTTCATTAAGATTGTTTTTGAATTATTTAACGCACATTTACTTTTGTCGGAGTTATCGGTATTAGTTCTATTTTTAAATGTATATTTTTTTATAATTTATGTTTATGACTTATTTAATGTACTTATATTTAATTTTATCGAATAGATCGCTTTCATTCCATTTTCAAAAACAGAAAAATAATTATTTATTTTCTAGTAGGCCTAGCCTCATGGCGAGAAAAATAAAATAGAATATATTCATATAGGTAACATTGTCTACTTACAAAAATATCTTTTAACTGTCATTTGCAGTAATTTTTTAAATAAAGAAATTGAATTCATTTAATAATGTAAATACTATCAATAAATCTTCTAATACATTAATTAATACAAACAGAACATAAACGTGTACAATAGAATTTAACATGACAATTGACATCATTTAAATGTCTGTCAAGCGTAAAAAAACAAATTCGAAATATTTAAACGTATTATCTTTATTGCGCACTTCCGGCCCTGACTTGAATAGGAATTGTGGTATTAATATCGTTGTTTATAGTTAAGGGTTGTTATCTGTGCGAAACGTCAGCGTGACATTTAAAATGGCGGGATTATGTTTAATCCGATTAACTATTGTGTAAATAGGAATCGGTTTTATTTGGAGTATGTTTTGTTGCTCAGTGTCGATTCCAGATCGTTTTGGATATATTTAATGTAAATGGAATCGATATGATCCAACAGTTAATCGATTAATTTTATTTAATATTATATTTGATAATTTAAATAAGTTAATTCAATATTAAATTAAAATACAAAATGTAATCTAGTTCTTGTTTATAATTATAATATCTAGATGTAAAATTAGCAAATTCAAATTTAATTAAATGTAAAATTAAAATGGTCACAAAATAAATGACGCATGTCGACTATAATCCATCCAATCCAATAACAATTTGAATTTGGAACGCGTTTAACAATTTGTTTGTGGAATTTGATGCATTGCTAAAATCATGTCACAATTTCGAACAAAAAGAACACACAAAAAATGTGTTGTAATCTTGTAAAATCACCAAGTAGAAAATTGTATTACACGACTCCCCTTTGTCATACGCAATGGATGTCAAGTGTGAGTGGGTCTATTCAGATTGTGGTTTATTTATTTCTTGTTTACGACAAAAATGTGAAATTTGATTGAAATCTGTTGATAAACATTGATAACCATTAAACGCATAAAAATAACAATTTGTTTGCTTCCACGTCTAGAAAACAATAATCGTAATATCGTCTTTTATTAACATAACTGTTACTCATTTAAAGAAAAAACATTTTATGAAACGTCGGAAAAAATAATGTAAAATATATTTAAATTTTACAAAAATAAACAACTCAAATTTTGGTTAATAAAAAAACAAACTAAATAATCGTTTAAAACAATTAAATTTTATAACAAAAATGACAAATGGACACGGAATACACAAATTCGAAATTGGAAAGCGCACTTTTTTCCCCCGACCTATTCACGATCAACAAAGCGATTAGTGTCAAAATATTTTCAAAATAGGAACGCAACGCTGTAGGCAACGCTTTGATGCCGCGCTTTTTTTGACAATTGACATTCGCCGCCATCGGTGTCGTGTTGCGTTGTAGAATTCGGCTTTCATACAAATAGTATTGTTCAATTGTGGGCTCGAGATTGCAAAAAAATCCGGATTTATTAGCAAGGTGACTTTGAGTTTTACATTTCGGTATTGTTAAACAATTACATGATAGATTCCGAAAGGATTTTTGCTATAATATTACCTGAGCTAGTATTATTTCTTTACTATTTGTAAATTTTTCACTGGGCTATAAAACAAAGAGCCGATCTCTTTCCGCGTTTTTCGGAAGTTACAAGACATGACAGAGATCAAATGTGAACATTACATCATTGTAAAATGAATAACTAAATATATATAAAGACTCTTTATGTATTTATTTTTTATTTTATGCTTTACGATACAGCTGTCAATAATATTTCTCCTAAGAAGATGGATATTAATTTTATAATTTTTAATGTATAGGTAAATGAGTGTTTTAAATTTTTATTTACTGTATATATAAGTAATAAAATATGTTTATAATTATTTTAGATAATAATACTTTTAGAAACGCAACTATTATTTTAAGTATAATAATATAATATAATTAATTTTGTTAACGCTCTCGCAACCCCTACATTTTGAATAGCGTGTCGATGAATATATTATAGTCATTGTTGGTTTATAGTCAACCATCTTGTTTTTATTATCAGATGAAATCATAATCATCTTATTTGTTAATAATATTGTCTTTTATTAACATATACGACTCATATAAAGAAAGACACTTTATTAACGGGAAAATGGAGGACACCGAGACCCATTTGTAAAAATCCTTCCGGTTTCAGTCGATACCAACTCCGGGGCAATAAATACAGATAACACACAACTCAGCAGCTGCGACATTTATTTTGACAATTAACACCTTTTGTTATTATATTTAAACTAGCCAACCGCCCCGGCTTCGCACGGGTGCAATGCTGATACTAACTACACTACAGAAAAATAAACGCAACTACAAAATAATAAAATATAGATCTATATTAAATGAACAATGTATTCAAGGTATTTAATTGGATTAAGGCTGTATTGGTTAAAATCGCTTCGAAAATTCGCCATTATTTGTCGTAAAAAGTACGCAAACCTCAATAATACTATTTAATGGATGTCATTATACATATAAACCTTCCTCTTGAATCACTCTGTCTATTAACAAAAACCGCATCAAAATCCGTTGCGTAGTTTCAAAGATTTAAGCACGCAAAGGGACAGAGAAAGCGACTTTGTTTTATACTATGTAGTGATGATTTTACAAAAACTACATAACTTAAACGTTAATAAAGTGTTTTTCATTAAATCTCATTTGTTCTTAACGGCCTAAAGTTGTTTAAACATTTTAATTGTGTGCAAAACAAAATGTATTTGTAGCGGCGTTTGTTAATATTGTTTAAATAAAACCTCTTTGTAAGTACTGTTAGTAAAAATTACGATCCAGCGTCTGTCAGATTAGACAGACAAGAAACGAATTGTAGTTTGTTAATTTTTCGTGCACATTTTTTACGTTTTAACAGAATTTAATTGTATTTTATTGGAATTGTAAATTTGTGCACGATTGTAAATATTTTGTATTATATTGTAAATAACAAAAGTGTTATTCACTAGTATTGTTATTTATTTAAAAATATCATAAAACTATATTTGGAAATAAAACGCGTTTGGATTTATTGGTTTTACGTTACTGGAACTTCGTTTATGTATGTATGATGGCTTACAATGGTATATAATCAAACGACTTTCGAAGGTTCCCCTCCATCGTCAGATATCATCATAAAAATACCAACAATTAACTCAAAACGGCGAAATCTATAAATACAGCTTTTTTGCACAATTCGATGTTAACATGGCCGAGAACATACAAAGGGCTCTTGTCAAATCCGCAATGTTAGAAAAAAACTGACATCTGTCATCTGTCATTTCGCGTTGGTCAGCTGTTGGCCGCACAATGGCCGACCGCAAATGACCACTTAGCTTTGCTTTGTTAACCGAAATGTCTTATGGTGCAGGAAATAGTCGGCTTAGTTAAATATATGGGAAGACACGGTCAAGCGCGAGTTGGTGCGCGCGTGCGACGGGTTCCGTGATTTTTTTTACCTAGTCGGCCAACCCCTGGACGAAGTTGTCTCTGGACCGTGGGTTCCGTGGTGATGGATATATGACCGCTGGTAATCTGAAAACAAAGATGGTTCATGATAGTCTTAGCAAGAGGATTTGAATTTAAACCTAAGTTAACCCTTAAAATATATCTCGTTCGTCTAAATATTGTAAGTATACATCAAATAATATATCTAATATATAAAATTCTCGTGTCACAGTTTTCGTTCCCATACCGAAACGGCTTGACCGATTCTCATGAAACTTTGTGTGGATTGAGTTGGTCTGAGAATCGGCCAACATCTATTTTTCCTCCCCCTATATGTTAAGGGTAGTCCACCCCTAATTTTCTTTATTTTTTAGATAAAATTTTAAATTTCTATTTATTTATGGTACAAAAATACATACAATCCTAAATTTTCACCCTTCTACGATCAACCCTTATTTATTTATTAATTGAAAATTGAAATCACATGGCAAAACAACGTTTGCCGGATCAGCTAGTAATTTTTAAGATATCATGTGAATTGTCCGAAATATTAAGGAAAAACTCTTCCTGGCGTTCGCTGCCAAAACCGCTGGAGCTACACAAATATAATATATGAGGGAAATGTATATCTTAAATAGAGCTACAAAAAGCCCGCCATATAAATCTATATCTTATATGTCAGCCGTTAGTGGACCATACATTGATACCTCAACATATAAATAACCTACTATATAAAATACGAATCATTGATCGTCTAGAGCTGGATCTGATTAAAAAAACATAAAAAATACAAATATAAATATTATAAAGAAGATTTACAATTTATTATAAAGAAAATTTATAATAAATTTTGTAATTAATAAGGCTGGGTTGTTTCTCTTGCTGAGAGAACGAATTTTATAACAAAATATGTATTCACAACAAATAATATAATAAAAATGACTACTAATCATATATATATATATATATAATAAATTTTGTAATTAATAAGGCTGGGTTGTTTCTCTTGCTGAGAGAACGAATTTTATAACAAAATATGTATTCACAACAAATAATATAATAAAAATGACTACTAATCATATATATATATATAATAAATTTTGTAATTAATAAGGCTGGGTTGTTTCTCTTGCTGAGAGAACGAATTTTATAACAAAATATGTATTCACAACAAATAATATAATAAAAATGACTACTAATCATATATATATATATATATAATAAATTTTGTAATTAATAAGGCTGGGTTGTTTCTCTTGCTGAGAGAACGAATTTTATAACAAAATATGTATTCACAACAAATAATATAATAAAAATGACTACTAATCATATATATATATATAATAAATTTTGTAATTAATAAGGCTGGGTTGTTTCTCTTGCTGAGAGAACGAATTTTATAACAAAATATGTATTCACAACAAATAATATAATAAAAATGACTACTAATCATATATATATATATAATAAATTTTGTAATTAATAAGGCTGGGTTGTTTCTCTTGCTGAGAGAACGAATTTTATAACAAAATATGTATTCACAACAAATAATATAATAAAAATGAATACTAATCATATATATATATAATAAATTTTGTAATTAATAAGGCTGGGTTGTTTCTCTTGCTGAGAAAACGAATTTTATAACAAAATATGTATTCACAACAAATAATATAATAAAAATGAATACTAATCATATATATATATAATAAATTTTGTAATTAATAAGGCTGGGTTGTTTCTCTTGCTGAGAAAACGAATTTTATAACAAAATATGTATTCACAACAAATAATATAATAAAAATGAATACTAATCATATATATATATAATAAATTTTGTAATTAATAAGGCTGGGTTGTTTCTCTTGCTGAGAAAACGAATTTTATAACAAAATATGTATTCACAACAAATAATATAATAAAAATGAATACTAATCATATATATATATAATAAATTTTGTAATTAATAAGGCTGGGTTGTTTCTCTTGCTGAGAAAACGAATTTTATAACAAAATATGTATTCACAACAAATAATATAATAAAAATGACTACTAATCATATATATATAATAAATTTTGTAATTAATAAGGCTGGGTTGTCTTTCCATTAACAACATTAAAAGCCCCTTTTAACACACAATAATTAACATTAAAATTAAAAATTATTTTACGGAAAAATAAAAAAGCGGAAAATTTACACGTGAAATAAAAAAATTGTTTAATGTAAAGAGATTTTTTATATATAAATAAATATAATAAAACAGAGATATAAATAAAATTTATATAATAGATATTTAAATAGAAAAATCACGATATTATTCACAAAACATATTAAACGCGAAACATTTTGTATTGGGCCCATCTCATTGTCATTGTGGCCACTTACAAATCAGTGGTTTCATAAACACCTCGCTCTAACGCATAGGAGGTAGCGTTTAAATCGGCGAAACCGCTTAATGGACTTGGTAAGTGCAAAGTTATTTAAAAATTATGTTGAGGTACTCAAAACCCTAATAGACCGAAAAACACTGTGTCTTTACCAACTCCGGGGCAGTAAATACAGATAACACACAACCTCTCTGCAGTTTTGACACTTATTTTGACAATTGACACCTTTTGTCTTCACTCTACCGTGACGACGCCTCGTAAAGCACGCGAAACGTCGGAAAAACTTTAAATTTTGTAAAAATACATAACTTAATCCGTTAAAAAAGTGTTTTTCTTTGAGTGTTAGACCAATATGCAGCCCATCCATAATTCCACAATACATCGAGCGCTGTTCGAAGCCGCACCTTCCTGATGATGCTCCGGTGTCGGTGTCTCACATATAAGTCTATTAAGATTGTGTTTTGGTAGCTAAATAGAATCAGACGATACTTTGCGGAAGTCCATACGTCCATACGCCGGAGTATCCTCCGGATGTAGCCTCTTCGAACAGCGCTCATGAGGCACCTTCCTGATGATGCTCCGGTGTCGGTGTCTCACATATAAGTCTATTAAGATTGTGTTTTGGTAGCTAAATAGAATCAGACGATACTTTGCGGAACCTCCATACGTCCATACGCCGGAGCATCCTCCGGATGTAGCCTCTTCGAACAGCGCTCATGAGGCACCTTCCTGATGATGCTCTGGTGTCGGTGTCTTTCATTTAAGTCTATTAAGATTGTGTTTTGGTAGCTAAATAGAATCAGACGATACTTTGCGGAAGTCCATACGTCCATACGCCGGAGCATCCTCCGGATGTAGCCTCTTCGAACAGCGCTGATGAGGCACCTTCCTGATGATGCTCCGGTGTCGGCGAAACGTACTAGTGGTTGTGGGTTCTTTCGCGGAGTATTCCTTGTAGATTGGTCTATTAGGGTTTTGTATGGACTTCCGCAAACTAACGCCTGATTCTATTAATTATATTAACCGTACGATAATGAGCGATCAAATAAACGATATTTTGAAGAGAAACCGTTGTTAATTGTATCTTGTCCCAAACCCCAAGAGCTATCAAATATTCTGAGAGGGTGTTCTAACTGAGGGTGGATTTTGCGTAATTGATTCAGTCCCAATGGGGCAATGGGACTGAATCGTATAAAATCTTGTGATATTTTACGGTTAAGATAATAAAACTGTTAATAATATATTTCTAGCAATTTTTTTAGTTCAATAAAATTATCAGCTTTAAGTGTGTGTATGTTTATAATCGAAAGCGTTTTGAACAATAAAAGTATGCTTTTAGGTTAATAAATTAATCTTTATTAAAGTAACAAATTCTTGATAGCTAAATTAAAAGTAGGGGTTGATCGTAGTAGTAAAAGTTGTATGTATTTTTGTATGCTGTATGAAAGTAAGGAATTATATAAAAATAACCCTATTTTTATATAATTCCTTACTTTCTAGGGGGATGAAAAACAGATGTTGGCCGATTCTCAGACCTACTCAATACGCTCACAGAGTTTCATGAGAATCGGTCAAGCCGTTTCGTTCAATTGACATGAGAGTTTTATATATAAGATATGAACTATTATAAAATACTAAAACTTTTTACTTAAAGAGAATAAAAATGTAATTTTATTTCATACTTTGAACGCGCAAAACTAACATAACGAAGCCTCTAACTTTGGTTTATTTTTTCAGAAAAATTTGAGGGGAATTTATTTTGTGGGCTTTAAAAGCCATATTGGAGCTTTTAGAACTGATGATTTTTAGTAAACACGGGCGAAGCAAGAGCTTAGTTATATGTATGTAAAATTAAATTTCTTGAGATATACGAACTCTTTACAATATATTTACAAGGTATAGGTAATTGTAATTAAATTATTTTAATGGAAGAATATAGTTTAGATTATCAAAAGTAGATTTTTAAAGATCGTCTCTCAAATCTTCCCTTTTGCATAACAATTATACTCCTATAAATAGACTATCAAACGCAATTAAATTCGTAACAGTTTCTGAGATTCGTCAGTCTTAATAGTATTGGTATAGGTTAATATGAACAATTGATTGCAAAGGAACAGTTATAATTAGGACTATATTCAAAGTAGCATTTCGTAGATAGGAAGAAAAACGATCGCGTCTCTCAAAGTCTCCTCTTTTCATAACAATTAATTATTCCAATAAATGGACTATCCAACGCAATTAAATTCGTAACAGTTCCTGAGATTCGTCACTCTTTGTAATATTGTTATAATGAACGGTACATTATAATTAGAAAGACCATTACGTCTCTCAAATTTTCCTTACAGTTTTCACGATCTCCGCTCGTCTTATATATTCCTATAAATGCAAAACTCGAAATGCCCAAAAAATAAATTACGAATTAACATAGAAAAAGTGTCGAACAAGGGAAATATTTGTTTGACCGTTTCGGATCGGTATACAATTGAGATAGGGTGTGCGTTCACTGAAGCGTTATAGCGCTTACATTTCATTGGGATAACTATTTTTTACTTTAACTTATATGATAAAAGAAGAGGTTACAATATTTATCAAAAATCCTAGCTAATTAACGCGGTCTGTTGATGAAATTTGTATATATTTTCTTCATAAATAAATAAATAAAGCCTTTATTTCTACTATACCTAAGTTATTTACATTTTAATTATTGTTATAGTTTATACCCTTAAGCTAGACAATTTTTTTTTTTTACTAACTATCATAAAGCTTTATTAATTTATTGTACTATAGTAGTCGCCGCTGCGGCGTAGGCCTCCCCTAAACCCCCCCATTTTGTTCTATTCCTTGCTACGGTCATCCAGCCCGGGCCACACTTCTGCGAAAATACGTCCCTCCATCTTCTTTTTGGTCTGCCTTGTTTGCGCTCGCGGCTGAATGGGGTCCACTCCGTTATGATAACGGAGTGGACCCCATTTTCTTCATAGCTCAGTGCAATTAACAGAATATAATGACATTTGTACACTTATATGGCTATATTGCGATGATATTTGATAAGTTGACAGGTTTGTAGTCAATAATTGACAGATTTGAGTTTAACAGATTATTCTATCCACACAGACCCACATTTTAAACATTTTAGAAACTTAAGTGTGGCTAACAGACACACAGACGAAAATTAAAATGTTATATTACAGATATATATTATATAAAAAAGAGAGAGTAATATATAATTAATAGAATCAGGCTTCGTTTAGACCAATTTATTGGCTCTTAAAAATCCTTCAAATACTCGACGCCGGAGCATCATCAGGACGTTGCCTCTACGAATAGTGTTCGTTGAGTCTCAAAAAAGTTATAGTTTTAAGTTTAAAATTCTAATATACTAGCAATATTTCGCGTAAAAGGTTTAAGATTTAAGACATTTATGTCTCTAAAAAGACAATATTGTCGCTTACAAGAGAAATCATTAGAATTAATAATATAATTTTTTGTTGCTTACCCGCTCACAAGTACGCAAACAGTTTTTTTTTTTCAGAAAGCGAACATTTTTTAGCGATTTAGGTAGCTTATTATATAATTGTGATCGAACGTGATCAGTTTTCCAAAGTTTAAACCACACAAGTATTAAATACCAATGAAGCTATTACGGCGCAAGATGGCGGATATACAAAATTATCGGTCGATAATGATTTAAGTATCTTAATATATATAAATCTCCTGTCACGATGTTCGTCCGCGATGGACTCGTATTAACCGATTTTAAATTAAATTGGCACACCGTGATTGGTCCAACTTAAGAGATAGGATAGCTTAGATCTTTAATTAGAGTCGCAATTTTATTTTATTGCAAATTATTCGTCTATAATTAATTGACAGTCACAATTATCTGTTAACGCCAAAAGATTCTAACAGATGTCGATACTTTTCGACTGGATTAAGTAGGTAATCATTAGATGGCACTGCTATGACCGACAGACGTGTCATATAAAGATTAATTTATTAACCTAAAGCATACTTTAATTGTTTAAAACGCTTTCGATTATAAACATATCCCCGTATACTTAAAGCTGATAATTTTATTGAACTAAAAAAATGATTGCTAGAAATCACATTTATGGCAGAACAACGTTTGCAGGATCAGCGTATTATTATGAATTTTACTATTACATTAAAATTGTAAAATTCTCACTGAGCGATCACCTTTTATTTATAACTTACATATTTGGCGCTTGCTAACGACGTCTCACTGACAACGACACAAAATGGCCGCTGTGCCTTTTCGAAAATTTATTCCCGCTTCTGTATAAAACAACAGTTTTATCACGCGCCACGTTAAACACAGTTTGTTTTGCTGCTTATTTGTATGACGGTCTTCAATTACAATTAATTATTTTATATCTATCTATCTAATATATAAAATTCTCGTTTCACGGTGTTCGAACTGATCCGAAACGTCTTGACCGATTCTCATGAAACTTTGTGTGGATTGAGTAGGTCTGAGAATCGGCCAACATCATTTTCATCCCCCTAAATTTTAAGGGTAGTCCACCTCTATTTTTTATTTTTTATACAAAACTTTTACTTTCTATTTTATTATGATACAAAAATACATATAATCCTAAACTTTCACCCTTCTACGATCAACCCTTATTTATTTATTAATTGAAAGAAATCACATGTATGGCAAAACAACGTTTGCCAGATCAGCTAGTAGATATACATAACTGATATGATAATAACCACTTGTTAGTACTATTAAAATCAATTATATTTACATGAAAAATGTTCATGTAAATCATTCTTGAATCTCCATGTCTTATCATTGCGTGCGGCTTTTCATCATCAGAGGCATCATCAGAGCAGCATGAAAGTGCCAAGTTTTGGTGGCAAGAGACTTGAAGGTCTTTGGAAGTGGATCAGGGTGGATGGAACCGCTGGAGGATTCACGAATGGTTTAATTTGGTCTATGGTGTCCAGTGCTATAAACAAATTAGGTTAAGGTTAGTCTATCACTGGAGATAGTCTATCGAAGGACCAAATAATTCGAAATAATACACTTTGCGTTTGGATTTTTTTTCTTAATATAACAGTTTGTGACTTTGAAACTAGTGAACCGAATTAAAAATACACAATTTTTGTGTACAGAGACAAATCATTTAAAAGATCTTGCCTAGAGAAGTAATGAGTAATTTACATTAAAAGTAATTTAATTTTCCATTGAATTGCTTAAGAATTAACATTTAGGGGGATGAAAAATAGATGTTGGCCGATTCACAGACCTACTCAATACGCTCACAAAGTTTCATGAGAATCGGTCAAGCCGTTTCGGACGAGTTCAAGTTCGTAACACGAGAATTTTATATATAAGATAAGAATTATCCATTAACACTTCTTACAGTCTCTACCGACACCTTTTTAATGTGTACTTTACTATGACACTAGCACTAAAACACTAACGAATGGATTTTTTTCACACCTACCTTAAAAACAGAGCATACTCCTTCCTTAAGGGCCGGCAACGTATGCATTAATAGGCTGCGGCTACTCTTGCTTGCGAGTTTGTAAAAAAATGGTTAAAATATTTATATATGTAGTTTCAAAATAGCGGCAAATCTGACATAATATAATTGTCAATTGTCAAACGCAATTTTATAAAGAAAATGATTAAAACATTTATATATGCAATTTCAAAATAGCGGCAAATCTGACGTAATGCGATTGTCAATTGTCAATGATGCAAATAAATGACTATTTGTAATAATCTGTGGGATGACAAGGTCTACAATCGCTTGCGAACAAAAACAATATGAATCTGGAGATCACAGATGCTGCAAACGATCTGTTTATTGGATATCAGATTTGAGAGACGCAAAACTTTGCGGATTAGGGAGCGTTGTTGAAAGGTCGACGACCTATTTATATTTAGTTATACATAAAAAACACGATATATATTATTACATCTCTTATATCACTACACAGTTTAAAACAAAGTCGCTTTCTCTGTCCCTTTGTGTGCTTAAATCTTTGAAACTACGCAACGGATTTTGATGCGGTTTTTTTAATAGATAGAGTGATTTAAGATGGAGAAGTACTGTTATTTTTGAGGTTTCTAATGTGATGTCGTAAATAATTACATTTTTTCCGCTTACATTGCAAACGCAGGCTGAAAGCTACGAGTCTTATCAAAATAATGTACTAAGTATTGTACACATTGAAAAGGTCTACAGAAAAGTCCGTGATGGCATATGTCGATCTCTTATGGATAACTCACAGTAACTTTTTTTGTCATTTACTTTGTAAGACAAATAATGGCTAATTTTCGAAGCGATTTTAACCAATACAGCATTAATCCTTAACCAATTAAACACCTTGAATACATTGTTCATTTAATATAGATCTATATGGCCCTTTAAACCGTATGATTTAAGTGAATATTTTCGAAGATTTTGACACACATTTTGAATTTGACAGCGATCGGACGCGTTTATTTTTCTGTAGTGTATTTAGTATCAGCAGTGCACCCGTGCGAAGTCGGGCCGGGTCGCTAGTTAGATACTCTGTACATCTCTAAGTTGATAGCAATAAGGTTCAAATTGTCAATGTAGATATAGAATAGGTTACACACGTTTGACAGGTCTAAAGCTAAATTCAGAGATTTTTAGTTTTAGAGGTGTACTGAGATCAGAAAGGAGATCTTTACGTAGTTATAACTTTGAAAGTTCCAACTCTTTAAATTTCACCACACCATTTTAGCTTTTTAACAATGACTTTTTTTTGTAAAACCGCCCGTCCATTTTAACTTCTACATGTTGTCTGGAAGAGATCGCTTGTTAGAAATAAGGCCGCCTTATTTATATACTAGTTTTTAGTTGTTTTATTTGTTACTTTTCCTTATATGATGTATTATATTAATAAAGTCTGCAAATATTTTGATCGCTTGACAATGAAATTCAAAATGAATGATAAATCTTAATATATTTAAAACTCCTGTCACGATGTTTGTCCGCGATGGAATCCTAAACTATTTAACCGATTTTAAATTAAATTGGCACACCGTGAGCAATCTGGTTCAACTTAAGAGATAGGATAGCTTAGATCTTTAATTATAGTCGCAATTTTATTTTATTGCAAATTATTTGTCTACAATTAATTGACATTCACAATTGTCTGTTAACGCCAAAAACATTCTAACAGATATCGATACTTTTCGACTGTCATATAAAGATTAATTTATTTATCTAAAAGCATACTTTTATTGTTTAAATCGATTATAAACATATCCCCGCACACTTAAAGCTGATAATTTCCTTGAACTAAGAAACGATTGCTAGAAATCACATTTATGGCAGAACAACGTTCGCCGGATCAGCTAGTTCATTATAAAATAGAACCCTATTTATAATCGTATAATGTAATAAAATTAATATTATATTTTACATCGCAATGTAAATATATATAAGAGCCATCCTGTTCATGTATAACCATTAAACACCCTTATAAACACCAAATCAAAATGCGGTTCGCCCCAAGCCCCACAAAACACCAATAACGCCAGCTGCTGTCAAAAAAAACCCCCCGCCATTTTGACATTAGCGACAGCTGTTGCCGTCTGTGGGCGTTACGTTTTCCCGGTAAAAAAATATTGACAATTGACTGAATTTCGACGGAAGCAAAGTTTTATCGAAATATAACGATTTGTTTAGGTTAAAAAGATATTATATTGTAGTGATATTAATCACTACATGGTATAAAACAAAGTCGCTTTCTCTGTCCCTTTGTGTGCTGCAATCTTTGAAACTACGCAACGGATTTTGATGCGGTTTTTTTACCAGATAGAGTGATTCAAGAGGAAGGTTTATAAGTGCAATGACATCCGTTTAATAGTAGAGTATTTGTTGTTGTATTTTTGAGGCTGAACACTGAGAGTTTTATCAAAATAATGTACTAAGTATTGTACGCATTGAAAAGCTCTACAGAAAAGTCCGTGATGGTATATATCTATCTCTTATGGATAACCCACAACAACTTCTTTGTCATTTACTTTTTAAGACAACGCATTTATTTTTCTGTAGTGTATTTAGTATCAGCATTGCACCCGAGCGAAGCCGGGGCTGGTCGCTACTATTATTATATTCTAAAGACATGGCGAGATAAATTTGGTGAATTACAAGTGTTAGAAGTCGACGTTCTAAATTTTCTTACTAAAAGCCTTACGATATAAAACAATATTAATCCTTGCTTGTTCTAGATATCTTCTATCATGTATCATGGAGTCAAGACTAGACATCGCGGAAGAATGCCAGTGGTATCAGCCGCTGAGTGCTTCAGAACAGGTACTTACGAACTAATACGACTTAGGGACCTTCAGTAAGGTATATTAAAAGCCGTCAACGCACTTGTCATGCCAATC
Source organism: Pontia daplidice (assembly GCA_963693355.1). NCBI lineage: Eukaryota > Metazoa > Arthropoda > Insecta > Lepidoptera > Pieridae > Pontia > Pontia daplidice. The sequence goes on along the minus strand of CAVNZL010000066.1, from coordinate 917,148 downwards.
GCGATTGAGAGTCCTAGTTTTAAACAATTTATTTCATAGTAGTTTTTTACTATAACAGACAAACATACAGCTACTCAGTAAGTACTAAATCGGGAAATAATAAAATTTATTAGTTAATATGTTTAAAATGTAAAAATTGCATTTTGACAATTACGAAATTTTATTATTAATTTAGATTCTGTATGTTAACGGTCCTGAAATTCGGCTTTCGCGATTTAACCACTACACTGATTTTTATGAAATTTCTCATACACTTGAAGATATGATAATATTTTAGAAATCAATTTAATGATAGTTAGAATCTAACCTTACTTTTCGGAGTTACTACAGTTCTAATAGACCAATTTATTAGCAATACTCTTAAAAACCCTTCAAACCCTCGACGCCGGAGCATCATCAGGACGTTGCCTCTACGAATAGTGTTCGTTGAGTCTCAGTACTATTCGTAGAGGCAACGTCCTGATGACGCTCCGGTCGAGGGTTTGAAGGCTTTTTAAGAGCCAATAAATTGGTCTGTTAGAACTGTATACTAACTTAAAGTCAGGCCTGATTCTACTAACTATAATATTCACTGAGACTCAACGGACACAATTCGAAGCGGCAACGTCCTGATGATGCTCCGGTTGAGGGTTTAAAAGGCTTTTAAGAGCCAATAAATTGGTCTAGTATTCTTATACAAAAAATACCGTAAAAGATTAACCTTCGATTTCGTCATCAGATCCCATTCCATTATTATAAACACCATTTTGAGATAGACCTCTGTTTGTCCCTTTCCTTCCTATTGGATAGAAAGAGACGAAATGTAATTAAAATTTTCCTTTATAACGATTGTAATGTTTTTTGAATTCAAACGCGTATTTAACTTTGAAGGGGACAAAAATACAAATATTATAAAATCAAATGTTTGTTAGTATGGTATGTGATATACTATTTCGTTATAAACTTTAATTTAATTCAGAATAACATATAAGATATATAAATATATGTGAATTGTACGAAATATTAAGGAAAAACTCTTCCTGTCGTGCGCTGCCAAAACCGCTGGAGCTACACAAATATAATATATGAGGGAAATGCATATCTTAAATCCAATATATAAATATCGTTCGCACTTGAACTGCTCCGAAATGGCTTGACCGATTCTCATGAGGCTTTGTGAGCGTATTGAGTTGGTCTGAGAATCGGCCAACATCATTTTCATCCCCCTAAATGTTAAGAGTAGTCCACCCCTAAGTTTAATTTTTTTTTACACAGAATTTTAAGTATTTTTATTATATCCTAAATTTTCACCCTTCTACGATCAACCCCTATTTATTTATTAATTGAAAATTGAAATCACATGTATGGCAAGACATTTGCCGGATCAGCTAGTCCTATAAAAAGCCCATCATAGTATCTTATGTGTACGCCATGATAGCTAAAATTATAATAACTCAAAACGCCAGTCTTATATTAATAAATTATATAGTATTATTATGCTTAATATTATTTATAGTTATTTCGCGTTTTGATTGATAACTTTATGAATCGTTTGAAGGATTATTTTTAGATGATTTCTTTATATAATACCTAATGAATTATAAGTTTGTTCTGAACCTACAATATAGATTTTCATATAAATAATATGAGTTCAATATTACGTTACAAGACATCTCGATCACGAAGCTGTTGCTGCTATGAGCCTAAATTTGAGACTGAGAAATAAAATCGAACGTCTGATATTTATACTTAGCCGATGTTCTATTTTCAAAATTTCGAATTTGCAATCATTCCCAGAATTAATTCAGAATACAATCGCAGAGTTCAAGTTCGGTCAATTTGAGATTCCTCTTAGAAGTTGATATTCGCGTGTGTAATAAATGACATTTCAAGTGTCAGAACTAAATAATATTAGGAAAAAAATGTATCTACACGTAATTGCCGTTTGGATGAATCAAATTAAATTATGAGGGTAGCTCAATTACCCACATGCTCGGATTGGATTTAAAAGCAATTGATGTATTACGTTTTTTTAGTATGTTAAGCGTGTTGTCAAGGGGCTGAAATTACCCAATTTAAAAAATTTGATAGTATAGCAAGAAAGACTTAAAATGTAGTCTGATATTCAATGAGACTCTAGTAATTACGATCTGTCGAAATGCCGCGTAAAACGCGCCAATAGATGACGTCACGGCATTTCAAATTTCGAACGTCAATTACGCGAAAAACAGCGATCGAAAACGTTAATAGAGTCGAGAGTCGCGTGACGGCAACACTTGCAGCGATAGCAATAAAAAATTGAATGAATTATATGAAGCCGATCGGGCATAAGGCATAGAACCGCGTGGCGCGAACGGACCACACACGAAGGCATTTTAAAAAAGGAATAACCTGCGGCGGTATACATAGGTCGCGCCTCTGCGTTTTAAACATACGCAAAATAATGTTGTAGTGTGGCCAGGTTATAAATTAAACGGTTTATAGTCTGTGATGCAGCGGCGTTTTAAATAGATCGATAAAGATTTCGAACCTCCTTGGAGCGGATTCTTTTTTTGAATCTTCTAAATTATGCTCATGTTGACGTTTTATGGAAATGGCCGTCGGTAGTTGGTTTTTGATGTGATTATAGTGTTGTGTTTTGACGAATTTTATTCATACAATTATTTTGCGCGCGATATTATATTAAAGACAATCCTGTTGTTCGCTATTTGAGTGATGTCGCGAATAAGTGAAATGATAATTAGCGCCATCTTTGATTTATTGCGTCTTAGTCATATAGAGTTGACTAGAGTTTACTAGAGTTGACCCTTTTGAAACAATATTAGTTTCGTTCTCTTTTCTTTTCTTACTCTCTTCTTCAAATAAAAAATAATAATATCTATATATAATATTTTATATTAATATCTAGTTTATAACGCCAATTCCAACTTTGGTTTACTAGATTATAAAAATAGTAATATTTAGAACGGCGCTTTAATAGATCTATTTAATAGATATAATAGAAAGACAATTATAGATAATGGTTTAACATTATAAAGTGGTTAAACTTTTGCTTCGAATTAATTCATTGTTTTTGTTTTATATAATCTATTTCAATAAATGGATTCATCAATATGAAGACTATAGACTATAGATGTAGATTATAAATTTACTATTGAGAGCGTCCATATTATATATATAATTGTATAATAATAATAATAAATATACTTTATTGCACACATAAAACATAGAAAGAAACTTATAGTAGACTTAAAAATAAACTTATTAATAAAATTTTAATGTTTTATGAACAACGAAATTCAAATTCTCATATTGTTGGTAAACATCCGTCGGTGGAGATTTTGTTCGATTTTCAAAAAACAATCCTGTTGAAGAACATTGAATAAAACTCATTAATATCGTTTGTTAATTGTTAATTGTTAAAACTCGCATCGTTTACAAAATTAACAATTATTGTTAATATTTGTTAATATATTATTAGTTGTGTTAAATTATCTATAATTTTAAGATAACTTATGTCTAATAACTTAATTTGTTATCTATTATACATTACTTTGTATATATTTTGGAAATTGTATTGTATGTTCGAAATATGCAATTTTTTAAGAAATTAATTATTAAAAGACATGATATTAGGTTTAACAACTGACATTATTAAATAATAATATACTTTGTATGGCTCAACGTTCAACAAAAGATCAACTAACAAAAACAATATTAATAATTTCGAATATAAATTTGTTGTTTGTTATTACAAAGTTTGGAAGATAATTTATATTATTACGTCATTGTAATTATTTGTGATTTATTTTTAGTTTGTTATAATTGTAATGTAGTTTGTATGCCTTGTGATATATGGTTTATGTTTGTTATACCTTTGTTGAGACCTTCATTTTCTTGTACCCATAATCGCAAACGAATAAATTGTTTATGATTATGAAATTTATTATTGTTTAATGAAAACTAAAAACTGTTGTTACTTGATCAACTTTTTATAATCATTCAAACAGGAAAATCTAGTGTTTAATTATATAATAAATATTATTTCATTATTTGTAGATATTTTATAGTTGGAATGCTGTGAATACCTACAAGATCTTATATTATTACCAGGTGATCCGGCAAATATTGCCATACATGTGATTTTTAGCAAATTTTTTAGTTAAAAAAATATTAATAAAAAATAGGCGTTGATCGTAGAGGGTTTAATTTAGGGTTGTATGTATTTTTGTTTGCTGTATGATAGAAAAATTAACCAATTTTGTTCAAAAAACTAATTGGGGTTGGACTAGGATAGGACATCCTTAGCTACAAAGAAAAATAGATGATTCTAAGACCTAATGAATACGCATATAATTTCATAAAAAACGGTCGAGCCGTTTCGGAGGAGTTCAATTACGCACACTAGAATTTGATATCTAGACACATTTTTACACACTCTCAGTTATGAAAATATAAATTAACGAAATAATTAAATCTATCGTAAACTTACAAATTAAGCTTAAAAGCGTTTAAGTGCTCTACAGCTTCTAAAAGCTTTGAAAAGCTTCAAACGAAATATTTTTTCTATTTATATAATCTAATTATAAATTATCTGTGTGAGTTTTTTTTATTTTCAAAACCAAATGTTAAAAAATGACCTCAAAGAAAACAATTAAATAATTACGTATATTTAATTACTTGTTCGTTATTATAGCTAACGGACAGTTTAAAATGTCTATTTTTCAATAATGTTCCAAACGAATTGATAATAAAATATTATTAAAAAAAAAACAACTCGCCTCAAATCGCTCTTGGTAAAAACAGTCGAAGTTCTATTTAAAGGCGTCATGAGCGTTTGCGCGTTCAAACCCTCAAATTTATACAAGATTGTTCGTTATATTGGACTACGAGAGAGGTCCTAATTTGATTTTTCGTTTAACCACAGTGTTGCATATATAAAGAATTTATTTTATTCAATATTTTGTTTAAACAAATTTGTATAAGATACAAATCATTTATCATATAATTATAACAACAAAAGTACTATTTGTTCTAATAATTTATAAACAGAAACAATTGAAAATAATTTTATATTAGGTTTTTAAAGAAGGGGCTAAATTAAATTGGGTTTTGCGCTAATTTTCACAATAAGACATTGTTTAAACAAAATATAGTTTCACAAATTGTAATTACTGATCAGTTAAATTTAAGTTCCATTTTTTGAATTTTGTATTAATTATTAAAATAGAATTCATTTCGCACAGATCGTTGTTAGTTCCATTTTGAAAAATTCAAATTCTTCTCTTTGTTTTAGTTCAAATTTAGAATAAATATTTTCTTTACATTGTCTATGACATCGTGTATTAATTATTAAATTGTTCATTTCGGACAGATCAATATTAGTTCCACTTTCAAAAATTCAAATTCCATTCTTTATTTTGGTTCCAGTTTTGGAAATTTAAAATTTCTTTTCTTTACATTGTCTATGAGATCGTGTATTAATTGTTAAATTGTTCATTTCGGACAGATCAATATTAGTTCCATTTTCAAAAGATCAAATTCTTCTCTTTGTTTTAGTTCAATTATAGAAAAAATACTTTCTTTACATTGTGTATGACGTCGCGTAGGTATTAATTATTAAAAGTACAATTCATTTCGCATAAATCGCTATTAGTTCCACTTTCAAAAATTCAAATTCCATTCTTTATTTTAGTTCCAGTTTCGGAAATTTAAAATTTCTTTTTATACAACGTCTATAATATAGTATATTAAATGTACAATTTCGAATAGATTGTGTCTAGTTCCATTTTCAAAAATTAAAATTCTTATCTTCGATTTGCTATAAAACCTTATGTTCTTGTAGGCTCATAGCAGATGAAATTTAAATGAAACTTCAACTATGTAAAGTCAAAATCTAAATTTAATTCCTATAATTGTAATGTTTATAAAACAAACTTTGCGGGTCACCCGACCATGGATTCGTAAGTGCGTCTCCGACCTTTAAAGCAATCCTTTTCTTATCGCCTTACATTTTAGGTAACAACAATGTAAATGCAAAATTGAACACAGACCGAATCGATTTGAGCACAGCGAGACTTTCCGAGAATCACCGAATATTATCGGCGCGCCCGCGGTGTGTCAAATCGCGCCAAAATATTGACGCTATTTTGACAGGCCATTGTCACCTGGGCATAGACAAATAGGCCGTGTCGAATTGCGACGCTTTTTTCAATGTATTGTTTGTGTTTTGGAGAATATTTTGTATTTTTTTTTCTCACTCGTAAATCGTTTGAGCGTGAACGAATGTTAAAGTTGTTACAGTCTGAGTTTCTATATATCTAACTGCGGATGTTTGAATGTTTGTTGCTGTTTCGGGTAGAAACTACTGAACGGATTTTAATGAAATTTAACAGTTATAGGGCTCACTTTAATATTAAAGTTGTATATATCGGACTTAAAAAAACGCCGATTCTCTATCACTGACTAATTGTCAATAACGACCGGTTAAATACCAAGTTTAAACTATTATTTAACTAATCTATTAAAACGAATAATCTGAAGTGAGACTAAATGAAATTGTTTTATAACGCGGAAAATTATTTTTCAATATGAAAATTCGCACGTTCAATCGATTCACGGAAAATAAATTAATATAGGTTGATATTTTTTCATTAAATAAATAGATTCTTAGAGGCCGGCAACGCACTGGTATCACTTCACATCAGGTTCCTGCTCGTTTGTTTTAAAAAAAAATCAAATAATTAATTGTTTGTAATTAAACATCTCCGAAGCGGCTTGACCGATTCTCATGAAATTTTCTGTGCACTAGGTAGGTCTGAGAATCGGACATCTATTTTTCATCCCCCTAAATGTTAACGGTGGTCCAACACTGTACGTTTGGACAAAATTTTCTTATTTTTTTTATTACCAATATTACAAAGAGTGACGAATCTCGGGAACTGTTACGAATTTAATGGCGTCAGATAGTCCATTTATGGGAATATAATTGTTATGAAAAAGGGAAGATTTGAGAGACGATCGTTTTTCTTCCCATCTATGAAAAGCTACTTTGAATATAGTCCTAACTATAACTGTTCCTTTGCAATCAATTGTTCATATTAACCTATACCAATATTACAAAGAGTCACGAATCTCAGGAACTGTAACGAATTTAATTGCGTTGGATAGTCCATTTATTGGAATATTTAATTGTTAGATAGTTTTGAGAGATCTAATAGTTTTTCTTCCCATCTATGAAAAGCTACTTTGAATATAGTCCTAATTATAACTGTTCCTTTGCAATCAATTGTTCATATTAACTTATACCAATATTATTAAGACTGACGAATCTCAGGAACTGTTACGAATTTAATTGCGTTGGATAGTCCATTTATGGGATATAATTGTTAGGAAAAAGGGATAATTTGAGACACACAAAAGTTTTTCTTCCCATCTATGAAAAACTACTTTTGATATAGTCATAACTATAATTGTTCCTTTGCAATCAATTGTTCATATTAACCTATATCAATATTATAAAGAGTAACGAATCTCAGGAACTGCTGCGAATTGTATTGAACAGTAAAAATAACTATAATTAAAATGTAAAATATGCCCTGATTTAACATTTAAAACGTCTGTTTATTTGTTGTATATACAAACTCGTAGATTAAACTAATTATTTACGACCCTAAGCAATAGTAAAAATAATTATCAATTAGAAAAAAAATGCAAACAAAAATCGGCATTAAAATCTCATCACAAAATGGCTACCTTAATAAGACCACACACGTTGTTCATTACTTTCGAAATAATTATATTCGACGATAATTTCGCGCCAAAAAACGAAAATATAAAATGCTTATTAATGTGTCAACAACTCAATTTATGGCAAGATGGTGGCGACGCCCAAACGCGGGAAAATCCCACCAATCGGAGGGCTCGAGTCGCGGACGCGGACGCAAATACTGGTGTATAGCTGTCCCTCTCGCGCCTACGCGATTCGATATGTCGATCTCAGTCGCGCTAATAGTGGTTTTTCATAACCATAGATTCAATTAAAACGTAGGGTTTATTTTCGTGGTTTGCGCGGTAAAATTATTTGTTGTATTAACAGAAAAGAGATTACTTGTAATCAAATACGACGATGGAAAAAAATCCAAGATATATGGGGGTTATAACGCCATGTTGTAATTTCCCTACCAAATAATATAGTATAAGAAATAGTTTGCATTAAAAATACGATTACATTCTGTCCTAATTCTTAGTTCCATTTTCAAAAATTCTTTTTTTAATCCAGTCAATTATTTTTCTTTTTATGAGTAGCAACTTTTTGCGTTTAGAACTAATCATTACTAATTAAAACAATTGTGAGAAACGAAAGGCAAAACTATCCACCTTTTACGACTTATATAATCTTTAACTTTGAGTCAGTATCGTCAGCTGTTGTCAAAGAACAAATTTCATTAAAATTTTGTATCTAGTAGGATTTCTTAAAATATATAGAGATGAAAAGACACGTCTAAAATCTTTATTGCATCGCTGTCGTGGTGCTAAAGTATTTTAGTTTTTATTGTTAATACATTATCTATCATTTTACGAGCATTATTTTCAAAAAAGGAAGTTTTTATTCAAACGTAGAAAAATTCAAATTGTGTGAAAAGAACTTTTCAAATTTTGAAAATCGAACGTCAGCAAATTCAACAAGCGAATTCGTAGCAAACGAATTTCAAATTTTTGAAAATGGAACGAATGCAGATTCGGCTGAATTGTCAAATGTTACATTGAAAGCAATCAAAGCAAAGCAGTCAAAGCAATTTCCTATTTAACCGCTCAATACTATCCAAATATAAAAAATAAATGAGACAATTATGTAGACGAAACTCAAACCAATCCCCAAGAGATGCGTGAGCGCACCTAATCACCTTTTTTCCCGCGCTTTTTTCGGCGGCCATTTTGATTTTTTTTCTAATTACGCATCGACATTAAGGATGCCGACATTTTAGAGACAGTTTATAGTATTCGGTTATACACAGAGGATAGATAGGAGCCGGAAAAGAACAGGTTGGACCCTCGTGGGAATTAGTTAACTATATTTTTTTCCAAAAAAAGTAGATTTTTTAAATTTTTTTTTGTATAATGTAGAAAAACAATCCATTAGAGAGACCTCTAGAACTATCTCCAATAGATAGATTTGTAAAAATAGAGAAAAAACCTAAAATATATCATGTTTTTTTTTATTAGATTAACAGACAAACATAAAAAATGCAACGAAACAAAATATAGCTCATTTTTGGTAAAATTTATTATAAAAAAAATGATATATTATGTTGAATTTAAATAGAAGTCATATAATATATAATACGGGGATTATTTCATTAAAAAATACGACTACAAATATTCTGGGTCTCCCAAAAGTAAAGACCATATTTGGTTCAGCTATAACTAATCTAGAAAACTAGATTTAGGTTTTTCCAAACGTATTTAATTATAATCTTTTAACTCGGAATCGATCGTTAATGATACCGAAATGTGTCGCTGTAAATAAAGATTTTTATTATAGGCATATAATAAAATACAAAGGAAATAAACATTAACAAAAATATCACTTACCCGTTAATAAAGAAACGACATTTAATGTTCACTCTTATATAAAACAATTCTCTATTTTATATTTTATAATTAAACTTTTAATTCAAATTAATAACAAAGAATTAGCGCGAACTATTGACGAAGAAAAAGGCCAAAAACAGAGAAAGCCAAAAAAGATAACCTTAATATAACGTACCTCATTTAACAAATTCTTCGTAATCCCCTTAGAATTGTCCATAAGAGCCAATATACCTCTACATTATCTCTTTACAAAGAATTTTCAACTACCAAGAGAAAGTATTCATACCTCCAATTAACGAATTTTGCCAACCAAAACCTTTATATAAAGTTTCCACCAATAATATAACTCCTAATCTTATAATGTGATTCAATGCTTTTGTTTGTAAAGACCTCTTTATAACGAATTCTAGACCAATTTAACCTCAACATAAACCTCAGTTTAACGAAATACTTGATATTACGAATATTTTCTTGTTCCCCTCCGATTTGTTATATCCAGGTTGCAATGTATTTACATAATCTACAATAATTATTAATATTAAATGTATTTACGTGAATAACAATCACAAAAACTTATTTTTCTATGTTACATTCATATAACTGCTTTGTAGATCACGTATCTAGTCAAGACAAACCCTTCAGCTTTAATGGCACTTAAACTTAAAAACATTACAGCTTTGTATAAGAATAAATATAATAAAAAATCAATTTTTAATAATATAATTTATTTATGTTACATCTGTACAAAGGGTATATTGAATTTGAACTCGTACAAAACCATCTTAGCAAAGAGTAATTAAATGAAAAACTGTTATATATATTTGTGACATTAAATTTCGTAATACAAGGATTTAAAGATGTCCTTTATAAGATGCACATTTGAGTCCTTTGTATGAAATATTTCTTGATCTTTAGAGATGCGAATTTATGTCTACACATACACCAGACATTTAAAAAAAACTCCAAAGAGTCTTTAAATTATCTTTAAATAGTGTTTGTAGGTAATTTAATGTCACAAATAGACATTTAGAAGAACCGAAATCTAGTTTTCTCGTTTAGTTACAGCTGAACCAAATAGAGGTTTTTGCGCCACAGTATTTAATTTATATAAAGTTAAAACACTTTGTTAACGAATTAAGTTATGTATTTTTTACATAATTTAACTGTATTACATTATTTTTAAATTTTTCCCCACGTCTCGTAATATTAATAAAGAAATTTACATTGTACAAACGATTCCTTTATACGACTTTCCATACTTCGCCAACAGATGGCGCTGACAATAATATTCTAATAAACGAGATATCTAAAGATAAATTTAGCAAAATATTATTTATTTATAATTGTTTTTAATTTATACGTTTCGGGCGTTATTAATTTTTATTTTTCAAACGGTTTGGTTATTATATTAAATATATATATAACTAGCTGAGCCGGCAAACGTTGTTTTGCTAATAAAATAATAAAAAAAATAAAATAATAAAAAAAACCTAGGGGTTGATCGTAGAGCGAAAATAAGAAATTTTGCCCCCCCCTTAACATTTAGGGGGATGAAAAATAGATGTTGGCCGATTCTCAGAGCTACTCAATACGCTCACAAAGCTTCATAAGAATCGGTCAAGCCGTTTCGGAGGAGTATGGGAACGAAAACTGTGACACGAGAATTTTATATATAAGATATTATACGTATTATTCAAAGCTACAGTAGCAATAGTTAAATATATACAGATTATATAAAATTTAAAAAAAAATTGATCAGTCAACTGTCATCTTTCAAAATGTCGGCTTAATAAATTGCATTATTTCGTAATAAATCTAAACATTAATATTAAGTGAGAAGATTCTAATATTATTTTGAGTTTTAGCTTTATTGTGAAAAACCGATTCTCGAAATAACTAGACAATTATCCATAACATAATAAGACAAACGTTAAATCGATAGAAAAACGTCGACACGACAAAATGGCGAACATTAATTTCCCGCCGAAAACGTTCAGAAATCTAGCCGAGCCGTATTTTGACAGAATATTTATTTACCCGGAGTGAATTCAGGTGATAAGGCTGTATTAAAGCAAACATTGCGTGGCGGCGTGAACATTAACTGCCTTTGTGAGGACATCTGGGCGATCCCACGCGGGGTGACCATGCTGTGGGATTTCAGCGGATTTTCCAAAAAAAATACACCACAGAATATCGATAAGAGAGGAGCATAAATGCTTTGAAAATGGGAAATCTCTTCTTTTAATTACATAAAATAGAATAAAAGCTGTTTGTCTCAAAAAATGCTTGAATCTTTACCAATATTAAGGAACTACTAGTGCGAATTGAATCGTCCATTTATCGAAGGCTGTATATCGATAAGAGAGGAGCATAAATGTTGTGAAAATTGGAAAACTCTTCTATTCATTACATAAGATAGAATCACAGCTGTTTGTCTCAAAAAGGGCTTGAATCTTTACCAATAAGCGTTTCGAATGAAAAGGTATAACAATCTGTAAATAATATAAAAATAATGGTCACCCCACTCTCCCCAAATCGAGGGATAATATTTTATAATCCCCGAAACATTTTTCATAACATGGGTTTGCTTAGTTAATAGAAAACATATACTTGGGGGTTTAAATACTGAATAGATTAACCGATTTTACAAGGGGAGGGACGTGCGACGCTCCCTCCAAATTAATTTTATATCTCTAATAATTTGAAACTTTGTTGTGACAATAGAGGGCGCTGTGGTAAATTCCGTTTCTAAATTTAAAAATGAGCCGCAACACGAACGTTTAGGAATAGAATTCTAAATTCAAAAAGCGGTCAAGTGCGAGTCGGACCGATTAGTAGAAACTATGAAACGCGTTAAGAGTTATATAATGGGCAAGTGCTAGTAGGATAGTCCCATGCATTTATTCTTAAATATTTATTTTATACCGTTTTTGAAATGTGCAGTTCTCTGCTATTAACATGGTCTTACTTTTAATTATTTAGTGTTTTCGAAGCGATCGTTGTTCCATTTTCAAAAATTCAAATATATTTTGTTTATTAATGTTACCTTGTTGTTAATTATAAAGCTCATTCTGTTGTTAATTAATAAATGAAGAGTTTGCAAAACAATCGATGTTCTATTTTCAAAAATTCAAATATTCTTCGTTTATAAAGGTTATCTTGAACTAATTAAATATAGAACTTGCAAAGCAATCGATGTTCCATTTTCAAAAATTCAAATATTCTTCGTTTATAAAGGTTATCTTGAACTAATTAAATATAGAACTTGCAAAGCAATCGATGTTCCATTTTCAAAAATTCAAATATTCTTCGTTTATAAAGGTTATCTTGAACTAATTAAATATAGAACTTGCAAAGCAATCGATGTTCCATTTTCAAAAATTCAAATATTCTTCGTTTATAAAGGTTATCTTGAACTAATTAAATATAGAATTTGCAAAGCAATCGATATTCCATTTTCAAAAATTCGAATATCTTCCTTTATTACCATAGTCTAGTTTTCAATTATTAAATGTAGAGTTTGCGATGCGATTGCTGTTCCATTTTCAAAAACTCGAATATTCTCTATTTAAATTCATTATGATTAGCACAATCACTTTAGTCTCTAGGGGATAAAATGCTCCTTTAGAACTTCTCTCTTCTTAATAATGACTATTAAATTACTTTATTAATTTGTATTTTATGTCTACCGTGACCATATATAAAAATAATGTAATACACTTAAATTTTGTAAAAAATACATAACTTAATCCGCTAGTTAACAAAGTGTTTTTCTTTAAATCCTTATTTTAGTTCCAATATTCTAGTTCTCTGGAGTTATTAGTCATTACGAATTCTTTCTGCATCAATGTAAGTACCCGTATAATTATTATGTATATCATTCTAAAACTAGCTTTACCTGCGGTTTCACCCGCATCATGTATAGGGTAAACATATTAATAATCTTCAAGAACGAGTTAGGGTCCCGTTTGGAGGGGAGTCTCCGCTGTATATACCCACATCGCAATAGATAGTTTTTCAAAAACGTTACGGGACCCAACGCACCCACCCGACTCGCACTTACCTAAACTAGTTATATTATCTAATATATAAAATTCTCGTGTCACGCTGTTCAAACTTTAAATCCTCCGAAACGGCTGGACCGATTCTCATGAAACTTTGGAAGCGTATTGAGTAGGTCTGAGAGTCGGCCAACATCATTTTCATCCCCCTATATGTTAAGAGTAGTCCACCCCTAAGTTTAATTTTTTTTTACACAGAATTTTAAGTATTTTTATTATATCCAAAATTTTCACCCTTCTACGATCAACCCCTATTTATTTATTAATTGAAAATTGAAATCACATGTATGGCAAGACAACGTAATCAGTAATTCAATAAAAAACGAAAACTACATCGCACATTCTCTCATGCCGAGAAAAAGACCATCTAAACCCATCAGGGCCCGAGCAGAGGCCCCAGCAGAGGCCCCAGCATTCAATTAACATTCGAAGCTAAGGTTTACGAAGAAACCCATAAGGGTCTCGATGCGCGCGTGAATTAGATCGATAATACGCTAAGTGATCGCGTAATTGCGCCCGCGCACGAGTTGTTAAGGCGACGCTGTTCGCGAGTTTAAGTATACATCCAATACTAACTATTACATTTTTAACTGGCTGTAATGTCAAGCTCCAACCAGCTGAGAATGTATTATTATTGTTATTATTATTATTATTATTGTTGTTGTTATTATTATTGTTACTATTGTTATTATTATTATTGTTATTATTGAGTTATTTTATTCTGTCATTTTTTATTGATTAATTTTATTCTTTCAGTTAATTTTTACGTTTGTTATTTCTTGAATGTCGAAATTCCTTCATTAACCTTATGATGTCTAAGATGGGTTTCCCTGATAATGGCGTGGCCTACAATTGTTTTCACAACGAAATTTCTTGTTAATGTTTATGTTAATAAATTATCTGTATGTTGTGTTAACTACTAGCGTTCCTTATTTAAATAAATAAATTATTATTTTTATTGTTATTATTGTTATTATTATATCATTATTATTATTATTATTTCCGCGAAAAAACCCCTACTCTTCTTCATGAGCCCTCAACGAACGTAGAGGCAACGTCCTGATGATGCTCCGGCGTCGAGGGTTTGAAGGGTTTTTAAGAGTATTGCTAATAAATTGGTCTATTAGAACTGTATACTAACTTCCGCGAAATAAGGCCTGATTCTGTTAACTATAATATTCACTGAGACTCAACGAACACTATTGGTAGAGGCCACGTCCTGATGATGCTCCGGTCGAGGGTTTGAAGGGTTTTTAAGAGCCAATAAATTGGTATATTAGAACTTTCGGAAAGTACGGCCTGATTCTACTAATTATAATATTCACTGAGACTCAACGGACACTATTCGCAAAGAAACGTCCTGATGATGCTCCGGCGTCGAGTGTTTGAAGGGTTTTTAAGAGCCAATAAATTGGTCTATTAGAACTGAATACTAACTTTCGAGAAGTAAGGATTCTTAAGTTAAGGATTTATTGCAAATTATTCGTCTAGGATAATTAATTGACAGTCACAATTCTCTGTTAACGCCAAAAGATTCTAACAGATGTCGATACTTTTCGACTGGACAAACGTGTCATATAAAGATTAATTTATTAACCTAAAAGCATACTTTTCATAACGCTTTCAATTATAAACATATCCCCGCACACTTAAAGCTGATCATTTTATTGAACTAAAAAAATGATTGCTAGAAATCACATATGGCAGAACGTTTGCCGTGTCCAAGTATTAAATTTCCATCTAAATTAACCTGTGCGCTTCAGATAATTGCGGGAACAATGACAATTGACAGTTCTAAGAAAGCGATCGATATTGCCACGCGTAAAACAGTAGACCGCTAACAATGAGGTTTTCAACAAAGGAGTTTGTATTCCGCAATTAGCAACGCGTGACAGGCGACTTTGGAGATGTCAACGTCAAAACTGCGGCGAGGATAATTGGGCTTTTGTTAATAAGGTCTTATTTACCTATAGTTTTTTTTTTAAATCGGTTGGTGTGGATTGTGTTTAGAAATTTCTCTAACTTTCTCGATACGATGTATTTAACGAGTGTTTTTAATAAAGTCAAAGTCAAATTCATTTGTTCAAGTAGGATCGTTACATGATCACATTTGCGCGTCACTTAAAACTGAATTTATAGGCTTGTTCACTAACGCTGAGTCTGAGATGAACAAGCAAGAGACTCAGTCGGGTTTGTCTATTTTTGATCATGCTTACAACTTATAATTTTTAGAACAGGAGCAATTTAGTCCCAAGCACTTCTGTCATTCAGATCATCCGCGGTCCTGTAATAGGCTTTAGCAAACAATTTTCTTTTAATAATACTAGCTGACGCGGCGAACTTCGTACCGCCTTAGCGTAGCTTTGATGCACTATTTTATATTGTATAGTTGACCTATCTTATTTCGTATTATAAGAGGGAAAGAGATAGAAATAAGCCACGACTCTCTCACTCTCATGACGTTGACATTCGTTCTGCGCGTTTTTTAATGCAATATTAAATGTATATTTTTTAATATTCCTGAAAGATTTTCTTAATATTTTTTTCCGTAAGAACCATCCTTGGACTTCCACGAACATTTAAAAAAAAGAATTATCGAAAATGGTTCAGCCATTCAAACGTGATGCCGTGACAACGCGAAACGGGTTTCATTTTTATATATATAGATAGATTTTTGAATTTGTTTATTGACAGCTCTCGGAATTTGCTCGGGACTTTATTATAATAGCGAGCGATTCCTTGAAATGAATTGCTTATTTTACGCAGTCTTGTGGATTTAGCACATAAATCGTTTCCATTTCGTGTGTTATATTGATGAAAGTCACAATTAGTATTAAAACGATTTGTGTTTTCTAACATACATGATATTTTCATAGAAATATTGGCCAGCAAGCGTCATAATATTTAAATCCTTGAATATGCATCTGTATTTTATGTGTATGTGACCAGGCGCGCTGTAAAAGGCTTCGGGAAAACTTAAAATAATGTAGTATACTTAAATTTTGTTAAAATACATTATTTAATCCGTTAATGAAGTGTTTTTCTCTAAGCTTTTGTTTAGTTATCTGTCAACCCATGTGAACTACTAGAAAAACATCCTTTTTTTTATATTTCCAATTAATAAATAAATAGGGGTAAATTTAGGTTTGTATGTATTTTTGTATCGTAAATAAATGGAAACTAAACATTTTGTCTAAAAAATAAAATTTAAGGGTGGACTAACCCTTAACATTTAGGGGGATGAAAAATAGATGTTAGCCGATTCTCAGACCTACTCAATACGCACAAAGTTTCATGAGAATCGGTCAAGCCGTTTCGGAGGAGTGTGGGAACGAAAATTGACACGAGAATTTTATATAAAAGATTAACAATGTCTTAATGTTATATAACAGTTTCTTATTGATTACTATTATTAGGATATCGTACGATTACCTATTTCCTTAAAACTGACCCTTAAAACTAGTTATCAGCGAGTTGCCTGGAAGAGATCGCTTGAATCGAACACCGCCTCATTTATATCCCAGTTTTTTTAGTTATATTATTTTTAACCCTTTCATAAATTAATAAATAAAAATTCGATACAACATAAAATGTATTTACACAATTATATTAATTAAATCTTTTTAATTTCTAACCTATTTACAGTTATCCTAATTGTATGTTTAACATGTTGGGGTATTATCAGACGGATAAAATAAAAATGGCCTCCCCTTAACACCTAAAGACCACACACGCTGGTTACGAAAATATCCTTCCGCTCTCAAATAATTAGTTTATTATTTCAAACATTGTTTTCTTTAACTACTGTGTCCGTCCACAGATCGTATTATAACAGCCATTTTCGTGGTTTTATTATTACGTTATCTTAATCCAATTGTCATTATCATCAGCCTACATTCGTCCACTGCTGGACATAGGCCTCTCCCAAGGAAGGTCACAACACTCGGTCCTCGGCCTTCCTCATCCACCCACTACCAGATTTTCTATATATCATTCTAGCTGACCCGGCGAACTTCGTACCGCCTTAGCGTAGCTTTGATGCACTATTTTATATCGTATAGTTGATCTATCTTATTTCGTATTATAAGAGGGAAAGAGATAGAAATAAGCCACGACTCTCTCACTCTCATGACGTTGACATTCGTTCTGCGCGTTTTTTAATGCAATATTAAATGTATATTTTTTAATATTCCTGAAAGATTTTCTTAATATTTTTTCCCGTAAGAACCATCCTTGGACTTCCACAAACATTTAAAAAAAAGAATTATCGAAAATGGTTCAGCCATTCAAACGTGATGCCGTGACAACGCGAAACGGGTTTCATTTTTATATATATAGATAATATTATTCGTAATATTTAATTCTTATGATAATAGTGGCGATTCTAATGTAAACCTCTAAAACTAAAAATCTCTAAATTCAGCTTTAGACCTGTCAAACGTGTGTAACCTATTCTATATCTCCATTGACAATTTGAACCTCATTGCTATCAATTTAGAGGTGTACAGAATAGGTTACGCTCTCTATAACTGTTTGACAGGTCTAAAGCTAAATTTAGAGATTTTTAGTTTAGAGTGTGTACATCAGAATCGCCACCATTGTCTGTTATTAACATAAAAATTACTCGTTTCAAGAAAAAACACTTTATTAATACTAGCTGATCTGGCAAACGTTGTTCTGCCATATGTGATTTCTAGCAATCATTTTTTAGTTCAATTAAATTATCAGCTTTAAGTGTGTGATGTTTATCATCGAAAGCGTTTTGAACAATAAAAGTATGCTTTTAGGTTAATAAATTAATCTTAACTATTGATTACTTACTCAATCCAGTCGAAAAGTATCGACATCGGTTAGAATCTTTTGGCGTTAACAGACAATTGTGACTGTCAATTAATTATAGACGAATAATTTGCAATAAAATAAAATTGCGACTTTAATTAAAGATCTAAGCTATCCTATCTCTTAAGTAAGACTAGACTCACAATGAGCCATTTTAATTTTAAATCCGTTTAGTTAGGAGATTTATATATAAGATTGTTTCATAAGTTTCTTTTCAAAATTTCTCCGACGTTTCGCGTGCTTTACAGCGTGCGTAGTCACGGTGGACTGAAGACAAAAGGTGTTAATTGTCAAATTAAGTGTCAAAACTGCAAAGAGGTTGTGTGTTATCTGTATTTATTGCCCCGGAGTAGGCATCGACTAAAACCGGAAGGATTTTTACAGAGCTCACGGTGTCCATTTTCCCGGATTGTTTTTCACGAGATTTTAATTTAGATATTATTGTATTTGATAATTTGAAGCCGTCTTCTCCATTGAAATTAGGTTGTTTTTTGATTGCAATTGTTTCTCGTACCAATCTTGGGATTCATATTTTAATAATAAAATGTCTCTTGTGATCGTGATATGACAACTGTCAAATTTGCATGGCCGTAATTTTGGCGGGAAATATTGTATCGTTGGTTTCCGAAACCGCGTTTATATTGGCAGCGGATACGTTTTAAAACTCTCAACGCTAACACGG
The DNA here is from genome assembly GCA_963693355.1 of Pontia daplidice. NCBI lineage: Eukaryota > Metazoa > Arthropoda > Insecta > Lepidoptera > Pieridae > Pontia > Pontia daplidice. Next base: position 897,993 of record CAVNZL010000066.1, on the reverse strand, counting down.
GTACGTAGCTGGCTTATAAAACACAAAACAACGTTATTTAAGTGACGTTTAAAATAATTTAGTTTTAATACACCGAACAATGGTATAATTTTGATGGACGAGGTTTAAGCGGCTCAAAAACCGGAACTCTGTAAATTGTAGATACTCTTAACGATTTGTTTAAACAACTCTGCCTTTTAAACAAACATCGTACGAACAATGGCGCGCGGAGTGACATTTGACATGCATTTAGGCGGGCTGCTGACGCCATGTTTAAAATTTGTATTGTTGACGCGTCAAATGTCAAATAATTAATGCCTATATTAGATTGTTAATCTAATGTACAATTCTGGTGTCACAGTTTCCGTTCATACTCCACAGAAACGGCTTGACCGATTCTTATGAAACTTTGTGAGCGTATTGTAGGTCTGTGAATCGGCTAAAATTAATTTAAAAATTAATCCATCCCTACATTTTTTTTTTTTTTTGACAAAATCTCGTATCTTTTATTTACCTATGATATAACATACAAAAATACATACAATCGTAAATTTTCACTCTACGATCAACGCATAGTTTTTTTTTATTAATTGAAATCACATGCAGGCAAAACAACGTTCGCCGGATCGGCTAGTTGTCTATAAAATTGTGATTTTTGCCGGGAAAACGCATTCAATCGTATTCTGTGGTTCGATTGTATTTTCTAACGAAATTTGCTGGAAGTTATGTTTGTGTTAGTAACGGTAGCCATAGCAACAAACAAAACTATTTATAGCCATTAATAGTCTAATTAACACCTGTCACAGCCTAATAGAGCAATAAAATTCATTATTCATATGTTTTTGTTATAATAACGTCCATTTTAACTACGTCGGTTACATTCTATGAAGCATTGTTAATGTTCTAAAAAACTAAATCCGTTTTGCTTACATACAAACAATTCATATTTATAAAAATACGCAAATCTATGAATAATTCAATTATGTTTTAATTAATAAAAAAACATGTTTTATAAACAACTTAATTTTTAACGTGAAACACAACATGGCGGCCAATAATAAGACCGTCAAATTTAATTGAATCTATTGAGCCATACAACGTTTGAATTACAAATCACTATCCGCTAAACAATCAATGGCTCCGTCCCTTTCCCACCTCGGGCGAAACGTACAGCTGCGACAGAGACGGAGGATGTAACGCGCGACGCCCACTGGGCCGGCTGGATTCGCCAAAGGCGTGTCTCCAACCGACGATTCCTCAGTCGCTCGCGCGCCGCCGCCGAGAGCGCACGCTACCATGGCGTTCGAGGACCGTCCGAACCAAGAGCTCCGCGTCCCCGGCTACAATCCATACACCTGCACGACAATACAATACATCAAAACGTCGAATTCACCGCCGCCATTTTACTACGAGGACGTGAAACCGGTCATCAATAGTATACCGTTCTCAATTAACAACATACTCCATCCTGAGTTCGGTTTGAGCGCGATACGAAGGACGAAATCGTCGGCACCAGCGATTGAGAAGGAGTCGAAGGCTGAGCAACGGCGGCCAGACTCTGCCAACTCTATTGTCTCTTCTTCGAGTGGCGCGTCGACGGGTACGGATAGCCAGTCTGGCAATTTGTGGCCTGCCTGGGTGTACTGCACCCGATATAGCGACAGACCGAGTTCTGGTGAGTGTGAGCAAAATTGTTTTAAAACGGTTCTGATAGAAGTGTTTGCTCTTAACCGTTCAAATCCTTACGAATAGTGTCCGTTGAGTCTCAGTGAATATTATAATTAGTAGAATCAGGCCGTACTTTCCGAAAGTTCTAATATACCAATTTATTGTCTCTTAAAAACCCTTCAAACCCTCGACCGGAGCATCATCAGGACGTTGCCTCTACGAATAGTGTCCGTTGAGTCTCAGTGAATATTATAGTTAAATCAGCTAGATATATTAAAATGGATTAAATCTTATAATTTGTCGTTATAATGTTCAAACTGGTTTCATAATTGTTTTAAAAGCTACGCGATGATTTCGAATTAAGAATTGTTCGTTATGAGTTAACAATTGTTAAAAACAATTGTTTTAACAAGGTGTTAAAACAACTCGCAACGTCATAGTGGATGATGAAAACAATTTGTATTGTTTGAAATGAATAAATGTTTTTATAACAAACTAACAAAATGTTATTAACAACGCTTAACGATTTGATTAATTAGAAATTTATTTAGCCCCTAACTAATATGACTCTTAATGAGTAATGAGTTTAAGTAAATTTAACGTTTAACGATTTTATTCGAGAATTGTTTTATTACCGTAATAACGAACATATCAAAACGAATCCAGGAATTCCAATTTAGGTAATTTGTAGTCTTATCAAAAGTTAACATATGATTATATTTTTATATAATATCGAAATATGTGTAATGTGTGTGTTGTGAGTGCGTGAGTGTGTGATGACAGATTAATTTGGTTTAATATAATAATTTGGGCACTAACCGGTTAGTCATTATTATTAAAATATTTCTTAATACATTTGTAGTTTTCTTAAGGTTCGTTTATGCTTTAGGGGCTAAATTGTAAAATTTTATTTTTGAATAAACATTACATTAAATAAATATTTTGATTTTGACGGTGAAAGTTAACATGTAGGTATGGCTGTTTGTTACTAATGTGAAAACTACTGAATGGATTTTCATGAATTTTTACAGTAATATATATAATATATAAGTTGTATACATCGTACTTAACAACGGATGTTTGTATGTTTGTTACTGTTTTACGTAAAAACTACTGAACGGATTTTAATGAAATTCAACAGTAATGTAGCTTAGACATCGGAATGACATATAGACTAGAATTTATAGAGATATCATGTGAATTGTCCGAAATATTAAGGAAAAACTCTTCCTGGCGTTCGCTGCCAAAACCGCTGGAGCTACACAAATATAAAATATGAGGGAAATGCTATCTTAAATAGAGCTACAAAAAGCCCGTCATATATATCTATATCTTATATGTCAGCCGTTAGTGGACCATAAATTGATCGCTAAATTAAAATAGGATTTATCGCTTCTATTTATATAAGATATATAACATACTATACATAATGTATATATATTTACAAGTCACTAGAAGAACAGTCTAGTGTGAGGTTTAATATGAGATTGGTTAACAAAGCTGGTGAAAAAACAATTCAAAATGAACTATTAATAGACAACAAATTTTGAGAATTTAATTGTATTGGATAGTCCATTTATAGGGGTATAATTGTTGGGAAAAAGGGAAGATTTGTGAGACGCGATCGTTTTTCTTCCCATCTATGAAAAGCTACTTTGAATATAGTCCTAACTACAACTGTTCCTTTGCAATCAATTATTCATATTAACCTATACCAATATTATTAAGACTGACGAATCTCAGAAACTGTTACGAATTTAATGGCGTCAGATAGTCCATTTATAGGAATATAATTGTTATGAAAAAGGGAATAATTTTGAGACGATCTTTAAAAATCTACTTTTGTTAGACTCATATTCTCCCATTAAAATGATTTAATTACAATAACCAATATTATAAACAGCTCGTATATCTCAAGAACTGTTGCGTCGGATTGTATTTTAATAATTGTTAATATAATCAACGGTATACAATTAATGAAAACATTAATACAAATGTCGCTATTTGTAATTGCAAATTTATCTTTGACTTGTAGTGACTATTTGAGCGGTTAAACGCGTTTACGGTTTTTGAGTGGTTCAAAAGGTCAAGTTATCTTGAACGATACTTAATTGAATCAGGCGTTACTTTGAAGTCCATAGTACAAAATCCCAATAGACCAATATCAAAGCAGTACTCCGCGAAAAACCCACAACCACTCGACGCACGTTTCGTTCCGTATCTCCTGATGATGCTCCGGCGTTGCGGGTAAAGGGTTTTTAAGGGCTAATAAATTGGTCTATTAGATTTTTAAACTAATTGCCACATTTAAACGCCCGTTTCTATTAATAATAGATGTTAAAAGTTTTGACATCCACGTATACTTGTCATTTATCCAACCCTAAACTATGTTTTGACATTAATACAAGGGAATTGAGTTTCATTATGATTAAATTAATCAGGCGTTACTTTGCGGAAGTCCATAGTACAAAATCCCAATAGACCAATATACAAGCAGTACTCCGCGAAAAACCGAACGCTGTTCGATGAGGAAACATCTGATGATGCTCCGGTGTCGGAGCGAAGCGTGCGTCGAGTGGTTGTGGGTTTTTCGCGGAGTACTGCTTGTATATTGGTCTATTGGGATTTTGGACGATACTTGTTACGACTTAAGAGTTCTATATATCAGTAAAAATTTTTCTTTTGTATACTCTTTGTCAGGTAGAGATGGTTTTATATGAGTTCAAATTTGACAATATATCCTTTGTACAGACGTCGCATGTAAATAATCTCTATTGTTTGAAGAAGACATTGTTAACGGATTTAATTTTTATGTTTTTACAAAATTTAAGTATATTACATTATTATTTTTACGTTTCGCGTGCTTTACAGCGTGCGTGGTCACGGTGGACTGAAGACAAAAGGTGTTAATTGTCAAATTAAGTGTCACAGCTGCGGAGAGGTTGTGTGTTATCTGTATTTATTGCCCCGGAGTAGGCATCGACTAAAACCGGAAGGATTTTTACACAGCTCACGGTGTCCATTATCCTGGATTGTTTTTCAAATCAATACATAATTTAAATAGTAATAGTAGTTTCTCTTTTTCACAGTTTTATAAAAGGCACACAATTAAAACTGCTAATTAATCCGAAAGAGGTTTCACATCTTGACAATCGGCTGATGCGTTTGACAATTGACCGGTATGGATACGGGCGTGTTTGTGCGTGTTATTTCAAAAAAAATGTTATAATCACCATGTTAAACGCCGTTTCGCGGCTTATGACGTCCGCCATCTTGTTTTTCTAGCTCTATTTATGGCTGGTCGATAGTTGTTTATGGTAATTGAGAACGTGTGCAATAATGTGGCGGGGAAAAAAAATATATTTCTCATAATTTAAAGTTTCCATTTGTTAGATATTAAAATATAATACAAATCGAAATATTTTGGTTATTATAAATAGTTTCTTAGAGTATACGAAGCAATTTTTAATGGCGGAACAAGATGGCCGACTGAAAAGCTGTTTTCTTGAAGCTCTGTAAATTATTTAACTTACTAAATACGTATACGTGTCTGTCTGTCACGCAAGAATTAAAACTTCAATTGTACATGTTTTTATTTCGCGTGAAATGGAGGGTATCTGTATAGAGGTGTTTTCGAATGAATTAATTAAAAATTCGCGCTCGGCTGGCTCAGTGGTTTATGTTGGTTTTTTGTTCGGACAAATGTGTTAAATGTTTTGTAATGTATACGATGGCTTTACAAGAGTATAAATATTGTTGTGCGGAAATCGGTTCAGTAGTTTTTGAGTATGCGAAGTATTTTATACTATTTTAATTGACGGTACATTTTTTGATTCTAATTTGCGTGAACGGAACCCTAATTCACAGATGCATAAAACATATCACACATTATAAGATGTTATCGACATCTCTAAGTACATCACTATTAAAACCGGTTTGATTGGCATTGTTTCGTCACTAGTGATGTTATTTTATCGATGTTTCGCGAATGTCAACCCTAACCACAGCTCAAATTGACAATTACAAAAACACATCAAAGGCCGGCAACACACTCGCGAGCCCTTACTATTATAGTTGCCTGGATGAAAGCTTGTCAGCGATTAGCCCGTTGCATTCCTGTTAATTAGTAATCTACGGAACCAGCGGTTTAGGGACCCTCGAGCGAAATTGATTGCGTCATCGGAAAGTATCGATAAATTTTATCGACCGCCCCCATCCCTAAAGTGGAAAAGCCACCTGTGTTGTTTTTACTCGCGTTCTTATAATCAATAATGTCGTAATTAACTAGTTTTTCGAGTCGCGTCGAGCGCGTTTCAATCCGTCAGTTTTCCAATTTTCCACGAAAAATATTCTATTAGGAAAACGCCCCAATCTATTAAGCGGTGCAGACGAGCGATAAACATCGCGCGTGTGCACCCGCCCTAACGTTCGCGCTAGGAATACAAAGAACGTGGATGTGGTAATGTTAAAACAATATTACGTTCTAAGTTTTACTTTACATAAAATTTTCAAAGTATGTGTAAGTTCATCTATCATAAAAAATATTTATCCATAATAATGTATATTAATAATAATATATTTAAAGAAAAACACTTTATGAACGGATTTAAGTTATGTATTTTTGCAAAATTTAAATGTATTTTACATTATTTTAAATTTTCCCGACGTTAACAAAGTGTTAAAGTAAAAAAAGACAATATTACATTATTACTTATTATTATAACAATTATATTTAAATATAAAATACACCTGATGTTAAGTATACCGCCAATACGGCAGCAATCTCACAATTGCGTTGCCGGCCTTTCATCTCGCACGAGATATTCGTTTTAGCTCGCAAATATGACAGTTGATTTATTTCTCTTTTGAAATATCGACTCGAAATCTCGCATTGCCACATCCATTTTTCCTACACTAAACGTATTCAAAGCACGACTCGAATTAATGTAACGCAATGAGATCTCGACCTTATTCTGTTCGAATAAAATCGCCTTTCCAATATCAAAGGTTTGGACTTAATGCGTTTGTGCGTCCGTAACGGGTCGTTGTTTGAACGAACGGTTTTTTGTAATATTGGCATTGTGACGTCGTAATTCGGATTTGTGTAAAATCGATTCGCTTTAATTTATTGATGTGGTATAGAGCGCGAAGCTTGGCATGATCGTTACCACACGACAAACATTTAATACAAATCTAAAATTCACATAAAAAAACGAAATAGCAAATTCCTAACAAATAATATTCTTATAGCTATGAGCACTCAGCGCGCTCTATATCCAACAACACGCAATGAAGCAATTAAAAGTACGTTGTTCCTATATTATGCGTTTCTATTTCCTTAATCAGCTATGAACAGGTCGATTTAACAATTCACCTATAAACATTATTCACCGTAATTAGCGTTCATAAAAACAACACCGGCATCTATGATTGAACACTTCATACGAGTAGGAACTGACGATACGTGTATGCACCGCAAGCGCGACGCAAGCGAGACGCAAGCACGACGCACGGCGCGGCGGTTCTAAAAAAATTAAATCACTTAATAAATCCTTCAAATGTTGGTATCTACGATAAATGTCAACGCGGGACCCTCCCATCGGACCCCGTTTTTTTTAATTAATACACCCCCATTAGCGCAACCCCATAAACAAGTTGGGGTCATTAGGACATAATTTATTTGTCTCGTACAAATTCATTATATCTAATTGGCAACACTAACGTTTGCGGTATTTTAAATGTTGCCATTGAATTTATGTACTCGCATTAAAACTGTTTTATATCTATGGTGTTTGAAATTAAAAAGAGTTTTCAAATGTCGAATGGTTTGTTAACGTAATGCAATTGGACATGGTGTTGTTTATGGAAGTTGAGAGTTAAAAGAGTTTAAAAATCTAATGTGTTCCAAATTCAAACGCACTGCTTCTAATAAAAAAAAATCGAATATAATTTAAACAATTCGTTTTTTATCAATTTTAGCGTGTGCCAAATTCAAACGCACTGCTTCTAATATTAAACCTCCATAATAAAATTTTAATATAATTTAAACAGTTTTTTTATCAATTTTAGCGTGTTCTAAATTCAAACGCATTGCTTCTAATAATTAAATCAATAAAAAATCGAATATAATTTAAACAGTTTGTTTTCTATCGTTTTTAAGGTGTTCCAAATTCAAACGCACTGCTTCTAATATTAAACCTCCATAATAAAATATTAATATAATTTAAACAGTTTTTTTATCAATTTTAGCGTGTTCTAAATTCAAACGCATTGCTTCTAATAATTAAATCAATAAAAAATCGAATATAATTTAAACAGTTTGTTTTCTATCGTTTTTAAGGTGTTCCAAATTCAAACGCACTGCTTCTATTAATATTAAAACACCATGATAAAATTCAAATATAATTTAAATAGTTTGTTTCTTATCAAATTGCGCGTGTTCCAAATTTGAATGCAGTCGCCGAAACACTTGCTGTTTCGTTACATCACGTTACATGCTGTAATACTATAACTTTATTTGTGAAAAATCTTTGAATACTTATAATTTAGCCTGGTACTATGTCGTATGGGGTGGCTTCAATTAAAAAGATGAGCTTTGAAGTAGACTTTCATTATATATATAACATTGCTGCATAACTTAACAGCGACAATGTAAAGTTAAGTTGAACGACTTGATAAGTTCTCGTAGGACTCTGCTGTAAAGAAAGGGTCGATCGACCATCATTATTATCGCGAATTGAATTAATGAGTACTTTGACACCTTTTAATGTATATCTGCCCTCCGGTTTCACACGGCTTTGCTGGATATATCAATAAAATGCACAATTTTTAGTTTTCCAAACATTTTTTAGCGAGAGAATATCTGAAGAAAATCTAATTCACAACAGTTTTTGAGATAATGTTGATATAGGTTAATATGAATTGATCGCAAAGGAACAATTATAATTAGGACCATATGAAAAGTAGCTTTTCATAGATGGGAAGAAAAACTATTGCGTCTCTCAAATCTTCCTTTTTTCCTAACAATTATATATTCCTATAAATGGACTATCCGACGCAATTAAATTCGCAACAGTTCCCGAGATTCGTGACTCTTTATAATATTGGTATAGGTTAATATGAACAATTGATTGCAAACGAACAATTATAATTAGGACCATATGAAAAGTAGCTTTTCATACATAGGAATGTAGTAATATTAAACCCAATTCAGTCCGAGAAACATACGAATACAATATTGTTTATAGAACCACAGTAGTCGTAACCTGTTTTACATTGGTAACAGTTGAAAGCTGAATTTTAAAAGTACATTTTTCAGTATTTAATTAAAGCCTTTATAGCGCAATAAATCCAACGTCTGCCATTCGAATGTAGCTCTTAAAGCCGAGGCGTAAAGGCGAGATTTGCGTTTCGGTGGAATATTTAGACGATCATGGAATACCGGAACCCTGGAACTGTGAATTAATATTTTGTTCCTTGTAAGTGTTGATAGGTTGCTGTTTGCCCCTATCTTGTAAAATGGGTTAATTTCATGAAGTACTGGCGAGCCATTATCAATTTATTAGGATGATCAATTTTATTAATCGTTTAAGATTTCATTCATCATAATTTCAAGTAATCCAAGTAAATTATCGTAAACGAGACATTTGCGAGAAAATAGTAAATAGATATTTAAAGAAAAACACTTTATGAATGGTTTTATGTAGGTATTTTGGCAAAATTTAAATATATTTTACATTATTTATACATTTTTTTCCGACGTTTCGCGTACACAGCGTGCATGGTCACGGTAGACTCTTAATAGGCAGTAAGGTCACAGATTAATCTTAGACAGATAGATATATAGAGATATAACATTAATGGCCGGAGACGTCAAATCATAAATTTTATTCAACCTAACAATTTGAATACACCTTTTATGAAGACACCTTTTAAAAGAAACCAATGTAATTTAAATTATATTTTAGAAACATTAATTAGATATAATTAAAACTAATTGCGGCTATAAAAACGTATTTGAGTAAATATTGAATTATCTTTTGTACACAAGGTTTCGTATATGAATCTCATGTTTGAGTACGTCTATAAGTTACAATTATCACAAATCTACCATAGTTCTACTAAATTATACTCTCAGCACAGATTATTATTATTAATAACTAGCTGATCCGGCAATCGTTGTTTTGCCATACATGTGATTTCAATTTTCAATTAATAAATAAATAGGGGTTGATCGTGGAACGGTGAAAATTTAGGATTGCATGTATTTTTATATCATAAAAAAACTAAAAATAAAAAACAATTTAGGGGTGGACCAACCTTAACATTTAGGGGGATGAATAGTAGATGTTTGCCGATTCTTAGACCTACTCAAGGCGCTCACAAAGTTTCATGAGGATCTGTCAAGTCGTTTCGGAGGAGTTCAAGTCCGAACCCCGTGACACGAGAATTTTATATATTAGATAATAATAATAAAACTTTAGACCAGAGATCTATATATATAGGTTAATATAGTAACGATAACTTGTTAGTTACGATGGGTAATACTATTTATTATTATATCCGAGTCAGTAATAGTGAATGTCATCCAACAGGTCCCAGAAGTAGAAGAATGAAGAAAAGAGTGACTCCTGAAGAGAAGAGGCCTCGGACCGCGTTCAGCGCTGCTCAGTTGACGAGACTAAAGGTAAACAAATCATTTATTTGCTTGCGAAGCTATAATAAAATTCATAAACCACACACAAGGCATGCAAACTATGAGTAAACTTAGGTAACCATTCGTTTTAATACAACTTTCCACTTTTCCAACATTTTCATTTCGTCATATCTTAAATTATTAAAAAACACACATCTATATTTCTAAATATATTTATTTTATTATAGGTATTCTTACTAATCTATTAAACATGAATAAGTTAACATATAAGCCAAATTCGGAATATACACACAAAACCACAGTTAACGGTACAAAATTACATTTTTAAAACAATTTGTGTGTCAAGGACACAGCCATCGTGACAAATGATACAATTGTTAATTTTGTTCTTAACACCTTTTCTAGTCAAATTAAATCTATTTGTTGAAAATGTAGTCTGATGGTTTGCGATGCATAGCTGAGTTTCTCAAATGATTTGTACTAAACCGAGATGTCTAGGGTCGTTTTAATTCATCTGCTAATATTCTATTGCATTATTTTGTAATGCAGCCGCTTATATTCCTGTATTAATAATGCGCGTCTCGCGATCATCTCTGCAACCAGCCTCATCGGAAATATTCTGTACTTTATTTTGTTACGAGATGTTTGGAACAGATTGGTTTGTTTTATATAGGAAGACTAGCTGATCCAGCAAACGTTGTTTTGCCATACATGTGATTGCAATTTTCAATTAATTAATTCGGATATTATTTAAAATTTAACACTGCGATGGTAGCGCCGTCTGTCGGATCCAATGTTAAACATTCCAAAATCAACAACTACTAATAAATTAAAAAAGCATTGTCCAGCGGACAAAATTGTGAATCTAAACCATTCCCAGATCCCAAAACACACACAAAAAATTTCATCAAAATCGTTCAGTCGCTTGAGAGAGGTTCACTGACATACACACTCACAGAAGAATTATATATATATATATAAAGATATATGTGTGTATCCATTACCACTTTCGAGAATATCTTTTGTTATAAACGGCTTATCATTACAGCACGAATTTGCCGAGAACCGATACTTGACTGAGCGTCGGCGGCAGGCGCTCGCAGCGGAACTGGGTCTGGCGGAAGCCCAGATCAAGATCTGGTTCCAGAACAAGCGGGCCAAGATCAAGAAGGCTTCGGGGCATCGGAACCCGTTGGCGCTCCAGCTGATGGCCCAGGGGCTGTACAACCACAGCACAGTCACCGAAAGTGATGATGATGAGGAGATCAGTGTCACGTAGATAGTGTATCGGTGATGAAGAGGTTTCAGCAAATACGGATCGCTAACGATCGTTTGGCGACGTGTGGATAGCGTCCCAATAATGTACGAGGCGTAGTTTTAATTGAACTAGTACAATTTGTGAGAGATTAACTTAATCTTAATGTAAAAGTAGTTCCTGATGAGGTACATTAAGCGTTCAAAGGCAAATGTGGGACGAAATTAAAAAAATAATAATTTGCGATTGTTCGAGTGTACATATAATGTTAGTTTTAGATTAATTCCATTATTTAACTGATGAATCGTTTATATATCTAGACAACATTTAAACCTACCCTCAAAATTACGTAAATAATTTTATGAGATATGGACAGATTTTTATATGGATTAGGGTTTGTGTATAGTCGGGTTTGTGTAGAAAGGATTGGACTGAAAATCGAGGGTAGTTGCAGATTTAGAAGCAGTTAGTTAAATATTGGAATTGTAAATGATGCGATATCATAACCAATTGATTTATAAATTATTTAGTGTATGCCATTTGATTCTTCCATTTTGTTTGTAAATATTTCTGAAATATATTATGTTTTGAGATTTGTCTTTCCTTTTAACAGTTGGGTAACTCGAAACGTGAACAACACGAACCTCTCACAAATCTCTGTTGCTATGGCAACCAAAAACAATATTAAAAATAGTATTAAGATCATTCGAGTCCGGTGAATTTGGGGGTAGTTGGCAAAAAACAAGTAATTTTCACACGATTTATATCAGCTGAAGTGATATTTGGATTTTTTTTTATTTAGATTATACCACATACCAACTCCGGCGCAATAAATACAGATAACACACAACCTCTGCATCTGACACTTTTTTTGACAAACACCTTTTGTCTTCAGTCCACCATGACCACGCACGCTGTAAATAATAGTGACAAGAAATAAACAAAAATTATATACAAATAGTAATTAATAAAATACTCTTTAAGAGAGATTAATTATAAACAAATAAAAATTTTTAAGGCTCTCTTACAATTCTCAATATCTTAACAGATAAAAAAAGTAGGGTATAGTCTGTGACTAGGAAAAAAGTCAGGATTCTGTGTACAGTGATGTTCTGTAATGAGCTTGGCAAACTGCACTAAAAATGACTAAGTATGTGAGAGGGATGCCTGAGCTAAACAGTCGTAGCCTAACACAAAAATAGTGAATATTAATAAGCATGGGAAGACTGAACCGTGAGACCTAAGGTAACAGGAGCCCTACAGGTAGGATCAGAGGTCCAAGGTGATGTTTCTCAAAGTCCGTCCTCACCACGAAATACCACTTTGAGAGGAGACGAGGAATTATCCAAAGCATTAAAATCTAATTTATTAAGCTGAAGATTTATTTAAATCACATATACAGTATTTCCTATGTGTGGGTCATGCATGGTCATAAGATTTAGAACCGCCTCAATGACATCTGAACGTTCGCCTCAGAATCAGCAGCTGGAACAGATCCAGCGTAGTGTTAATCTTAACTCATCGTTCCAGCACAGCATCATTGTCGGTTAAGTGTAAAAAATCTAGTTAATTTTATTAAAATCGAAAACTACGGAAGCGGTAACATAAAGAAATATTATCTTTACGGATGATATTTTTAAGAATTGAGAAACATTACAACGAAGTTCATGCTCAAAGCTCTAAGAAAGCTTTATTAGTGGACTGATTGCAATGTAGCTATTATCCTAATTCAGTTTGGTGTGGTGTTAGATACGAAGGAGTGACTGAGTCATATTTTTGTCAAAGGGTGTCAAAATACCATTTCTTGACAAGGTGGTTAAACTCCCTTATCTATACTAATATATAAAATTGGAGTGTCTGTTTTTAATATTGAAATAAACGGTTTTTACTACATGCATATGAACATTTATACGATACATACACCAAAATGACATTTTTTTTAAACTTTTGTCTGTCTGTCTGTCTGTTTGTTCCGGCTAATCTCCGGAATGACTGGACCGATTTTGACGGGACTTTTTTTGATTGGTAGCTGATGTAATAAGGAATCACTTAGGCTACTTTTATTAGGGTTCCGCAGTCTACATAATACCCTTCGTCATGTCCGTTCATTCGCCCGTTCTCGCTCTAGCGTCGAAACGGTTAGTGTTAGAAAGATGGAACTGGAGTCGGCGCCGAGTCATAATTTGTTGGAAGCGAATGTTTCGAATGTCATCAGATCTGAAGAGTGGTCGTCGTCCAATCCCTATGTTAATCCGCTGGATTATTATTTATAGTTTAAGGACCTTGCTCTAAGCGCCATGATAATTTGGAGTTCCTAAAACAATCTTTAGGATTGGCAGTGAAGATTTCGAAAGAGTGCCTCTATCGATAATTAGCCTCGACAGTTAAAACTGTATGAAGACTACTTCGATGAGCTGTTAATTCAAATATAAAAAAATAAAAATGGTCTTATATTATTTATTAAACTAAAACACTGTAAAAGTATTAAATGTTATTTGAAATTTAAAAAAAAATCTTACAAATTTCTGGCAAGACTGGGTACATGGATTTCCAGCTGAGCATTGACAATTAACTTTGAAACCTAAAACGTCTAATACGGTTTCCACGTGTTCCACACAAATTCCACGCGGAATTTATAGAATCTCGAGAGATTTGTAAAAAAAAAAATATGTTAGGGATTTTGACTGAAAATAATTTGTTTAAGTCGACGGCCAGGTGATGCCTCTTCTGGAAGACATGGATCTTATTCTCCAAAGTATAGTCTTCTTGATAGCTTCAAGGGTGGAGGATGGTCTTTCCCTGTGATGAAGCAGAGGCTGAAGAAGGCAGAAGGTGTTGGCTGGTGGTTCAATGCTGAAGACCCTATAGGGTCTATTTGTTTATTTATTTATTTGGAAAACAAACAGACATATCACTATATATAGAGAGGAGACATAAACTATGAACATAAGAAAACTTCGGATATATCCATGACAGTTTCACCATATAGCAATATATATTAAAAATAAATATATAATATAGTAATTGTATAACATACTAAAAAAAATGGTCTTCAGGGTATAGGGTCTTATAGGGTCTATATAGACTTAACCAAAGTAAAACAACGCTTATGCTTAATTTGGGCACACCACCACCCCACTTTTACATTCACACACACACCACACACACACACACACACTTCACTTCCATGTTTTTTTTTCCTCTTTTTCTGTATTCCTATTGAGTCTTTTTTTATAAATTATAACCCTATTTTGGCTTTAGTTAGAGCATTCAATTTTTTTACTGTTAATTGTTTAGTAAATAAATAAATAAAACTTATTTACTAATTGCGACGCGACGGAAAATTATAAAAAAAAAAGTTTCGTACCATTTAACGGTTAACAAACAAGACATATAAAGCGATAAATTTAACATCTAAAGCGATAAATCAGTTTCAATGATGTCACTTCGCGGAATCGAAGCGGCGACCCCGCTAATTATTCTTACTATTATTTATATAAGAGATCGGAACAATTGTCTTTTTCAATTGCTAGTATGTCTACAGATTCCGATAGATGTAGATTTTACTAGTTTAAAGATATCTACACTAATATTATAAAGAGGAAAGATTTGTATGTTTGTAATGAATAGGCACAAAAAGTACTGGGCCGATTTAAAAAATTCTTTCACCAATAGAACGCTACATTCTTCCAATTTGACATAGGCTACATTTTGAAGAAAATTAGGGATCCTCGGTGAAATTTGAACAATGTAACCGATGGTGTAGAAAAATGAGTCTTAAAATGTCTTTCGTCGAATGCGCTGCCGAAACTATTAGCGATAGAACAAAATAATGTACAACAATATTGAAGAACATCATAATATCTACAGAAAACTTCTCGGTAGCATATGTCCAACTATAGTAGTTCTGTCACTACAACAACTTTTTCATTTTAAATATTAATGAAAATTCTAACCAAATTCAAACCATACTATTTATGTGTTTATATTAATCTTTATCCAAATAAATTATTTTATGGTCAAGACCATTTAACTACCTATAAAATAGTATTTAAATTATTGAAATTGGACTTTCCATTCAAAAGATATGACGAATTAAAAAATTGAAACAGTAAACAAAACCGCCATAGCCCCGTGGCCGTATAAAGCACATGTATGGCAAAACAGCTAGTTAATATTTTATATCCGTACTTACGGGGATTTTTGTTCCTTTGCTTTCCAATGAGCCTTCAAATCGATAAAGTTTTTATTCATATATAAAAAAAGCTTCTCTAGTAGACTCTGTTTAAAAAGTATATTTGAATTGTGTCATTGTACGGTTAAAAATTAATATAATAGACAATAATTTTGAGAAATATTTAATTAAAGCATCGGTAGACTGAATTGTCAAATTGTTGGTTCATTAAAAATATTTTAATATTGTCTTTTGTTGACATAAGTGTTGCTCATTTAAAGAAAAACACTTTTGAACGGATTACGAATTATTTTTTTGCAAAATTATAATTACATTATTTAAAAATTTTCCCGACGTTTCGCGTGCTTTACGGCGTTAATATAATAAAATGTAAAAATACATAACTAAATCCGTTCAAAAGTGTTTTTCTTTAAAAAAAATTTTATAGATTACTAGCTGATCCGTCAAAAAAAACGTTGTTTTCCCATACATGTGATTTCAATTTATGAATAAAAAATAAAGGTTGATAGGGTGAAAATTTAGGATTGTATGATTTTTGTATGCTGTATTAAAAAAAATACAAAATAAGAAATTTTGTCAAAAAAAAATTACTCGACCACCCTTAACATTTAGGGGGATAAAATTAGATGTCCGAATCTCAGACCTACTCAATACGCTCACAAAGTTTCATGATCGGTCAAGCCGGTTCGAAGGAAGGAAACACAAACACCGCGACCCGAGAGATTTTATATATTATTGTGAATCTAAACCATTCCCAGATCCCCTTGAACAGACACAAAAAATTTCATCAAAATCGGTCCAGTCGTTTGAGAGAAGTTCAGTGACATACACACTCACAGACGAATTATAAAGATAAGATTATTCTTCAGTGAAAGCTTCTATTAACCTAAGATTGTGGCAACTTTAATTTTAACAGCTCTAAATCAACGCAGATGACAGATTAGGATTTATTATCGTCACTAATTGGTCCTAATTAGTGTGAATAATTAGTAGAGGGTGGCTAATCAGCCGTTTAGGGACAGAATATAAATAAACATTCATTAAATTCGTCGTCTAGTCGTGTAAAACCTGCTTGGTGGTTTTTCACGTATCGCTTATAATCCCGCCAATAGATGGCGTTGATTTCAATTTAGTTAAACCATCTTAATTCCGCCTTTCGCGAGCTTTTCACTTCCAGAAAACGCTGTATTTGATATTTCAAACACAGTTCTATGTCTGGTATATCTATGTTTTGACAAAACGTGTTTTTTTTTTCTATTTCGTGCGTTCCTCACATCGCGCATTTATAACAAGATCTCGTGTTGAAATGAATATCGGTTAACTGACAGCTGCTGTCACTGTACGCTTTAAAACATCTATAAATGGATGTATTAATCGACATTTAAACGAGTTCAAAATAACCAAAAGTTAACAGTTTCAGTTATTTTTGTATACCTTACTGAAGCGAGCGAATACTAGAGCTAAAATTGAATGTGAAATATTCGCAATGTACGTATTTAGTCTATAACTATTTTAAAGGATAGATATCTATTATCAACACTTATGTTGTGAAGAGATAGTGCTATTAGAGTCACTCCATAAATCTTTCAATTGCGGCAAAGTGTTTGAAACGGACGCGATGATACATTTAGTTAATTTTAACCGTGAAATAAACTGCTTTTAAAGTGTTATTTTAACAGCTTATGCGAACTTACGACAGATTAATAGCCATTATTAATATTTGTTTAAAAATCGTGTTAAAAGAGCGGAGTTGAGTCAGCTACCGTAAGATAAGATTATTGTAATGAAACTAATAAATGAGGAAAGGGGGGGGGGGGGAATTGTGTCTCGTAGTGTGAGCTTCGTAGTGCTTTCCTGTGTGGGGTGTTTCGATCGGATAGATAAAGTTCCAATTCTCACCGAAGAACAGTTTAAATAAAAAACATACAAAAGTACAGGAATAATTATCTAGACGACGCTGAAACAATATTTAAAATAATATCTATTGATAGTGTCAAAGCAACGGACTGTCACTGCAGACCGGACTACACAAATTTAACACATAACTTGCGTAAGACATAGCCATACAAAATAACGTAAGTTTTACCGCATCAAAAGCATCGAGTAAAATTAGATCAATTGTTAAACGGAACAAATAAAATTGTTCTTTCGTGAATAGTCAATTCACAGCTTTTGGAGCCGATCATTGTGGGCAAATTGTAGTGTTTAAAATCTAGTGGGTAAAAGCGTTTATAGCTACTAATATAAACCAAGATGAACTTAAAATATGTAATAATCAAATCAATGTAAAATTGTCATCCTTTTAAGTTTATATAACTGAGCAACATTGTCAAATATCTTCTCCACCCATAAGAGAGAAAGTAAAACTAGATTGGTATCAAACAACCGCTAATACATCTCTTCCATACCCCGTTTAACATTAACTCTGTATTAAAAAATATTATAAACCCTAAAAGAGATAAAAGTTTTCAAGAGTCAGTAAAAAATTAACCATCTGTGAGATGTTTCGCTATAATTAAACTTTACGTATGTATAATATTTTATATGTAAGCCATTGCAGGAGAAACATACACCCAAAACTACAATCGATCTTAATACACATAGGAATTAATTTAATATTCAGCTTAATAATGCTTTTTTTATGAAATAGGGGGGCAAACGCATAAACACCCATAAATGATACGTTGCCGACCCTTAAAGACGCTATCTTTTTGAAGAATTGGTGGTCGTATCGTGGGGAAGACCTCTAGGAGTCGATTCGACAGTTCACTTGTTCGCAATAGAAAATACTTTGTAAATCTCTCTCTCTCTCTCTCTTCTCTTTGTTAAGGAGAATCTGGCTTTCGATGCAAAAGTGAAAAAAATAACATAATATCTGTTATTTTATGTAATAGAGATCGTTTTTGATATAAGTCTCTTAACAAGAATTTAACCCATACGTTACAAACGTTTCTTCAGTCCACGATTAGACAGAATTTTAATACTACCATAATACAATAATAAATATTATAATGAAAACAATGGTTCTGTTTCACTGGGAGATAATTAATTATAAACTTAAAAAAATCAGTTTAAATTATAAAATTAACATCTATCTTCATACGAAAATTTTTGTATGACGGAAGAAGTTGTCATATTAATGAAGCATAAAATAAAATTATCTATAAAGAGTCTTTATATATATAAGAAAAAAAAACAACTCAACGCCGAAATAACCACTGCCAGTGGTTCATACTGCAACCGAGCGTTAAGTGTCATAATAGGTCTACAATGTATTGTGTACAATTGTTTATAAACAACCCAAGGAGGTCTATTTGGCAGCGCGTTAGTGGAGCGCCATTTTGTATTAATTACGTATTTAAATAAAAACACTTTATCAACTGATTAAGTTATGTATTTTTCGACAATTTAAATACATTTTATATTATTTTAAATTGTGTACAATGTACATGGTAGACTGTAAAGTACGCGAAACGTCGAGAAAATTTAAATTTATGTAAAATACACTTTAATTTTGTAAAAATTCATAATTTAATCTGTTCATAAAGTGTTTTTTTTAATGAGTAATAGTTATGTTAATAAAAGACAATATTATGATATGTTTTGCCATACATGTGATTTCTAGCAAAATTTTCAGTTCAATAAAGATATTAATAACCACAAAAGTAGGGGTTGATCGTAGAGAAATAAAAAATAAGAAATTTTGCCAAAAAAAAAATTTAGACGGATGAAAAATAGATGTTAGCAGTTTCTCGCAAGTCTACGCGCATATAAAAGTGCATAGAAATCGTTTGAGCCGTTACGGAGGAGTTCTAATATATATAAGATAGGAGGAAATACAATCTCCTGTCAAAGTGGCAGGTAAGCGGAAACATCCTGGTTGAAACAGCATCCAGTCAGAGTAGCTCTGATTTTCCATGAAAACTTCACCTCAGTACCTAATAACATTGATTGATTTAAAAGAAAAACACAAGTTATGTTTTTTACAAAAAATATTTTTTTTTTTAAGTTTCGCGTACTTTATAGTACCAAAGTGTTTCTCTTTAAATGAGTAATAATTATGTTAATATAAGACAATTATTTTACACAATTTACAGATAAAATGATATATATACAGATAATTTTTTTTTTTAACTTACCCCTACTAAAAGTAAAACGGTGATAAATATGTAATTTAGAGTAAATTAAACAATTTGTATTTTTAATTATTAAAAATTATTAAATATTATTATTATTATTATTATTATTATTTTTAATTATTTGTAATTCTTTAGAATATTGTTTTTCAACCGGGGGTTCGCGAAGCTTCTGTAGGGGGGTCGCCAGAGGTCGAAAAAAATGGGTACTTTAGTAAAAAAAAACAAAATTAAAGACATACATGATAAAAAACCGAAGGTCCAAAGGGGGTCGCGAAATATTTTTTTATACCCGGGGGGGGTCGCATCATGAAAAAGGTTGAAAAACACTGCTTTAGAAAAACGATTTATAACAGTCCATTAACGATCCGTTACGACGACGGCACGTAAGTTGTCACATCTTAACGTTATACAAAGTCAATTTGTATATATCTAAGCAGAGTTATATCACAAACGATACAGCATTCACCGTAAGTTCACCACAACCATTAATGTTATTAATATTGCCAGTTTATTGCTCCCGGGACTAATGCGGATAAGACAATCGGTTTTTTTTTTTTATTAATCGCAAAGTTTTAGCTCAAAAAAAAAATCGCTGGAAAGCTCTATAAGCGATTCGGCGAAACTTCTAATCGGATTTTGTAATTAAAACCTATTTATACGCGATTTTTTTTTATTAGATAATTTAGAATTATTAGTGGAATGTCGAAACGATTATATATGTCTGTATGTATGTTTGTGCGAAGCCTTTTGTGTGAAACAAAATGTAAAAAATTCTGATCCACAGCCTGAAACTGATCACGCCGCATCCACCATATTCAATCGTCGATCGTCGTGTGTGGTCCTGCGCAGACGCAAGCGCTCGGCTTGTTTAAAATGCCACCTACAAACTATCTACATATAGGTATAGAAATAACTAAAACCTGACCAAAGTTCATTTTGGAAAGGCATCAAAAACTTTATAGAATTTGTTTTAAATCTATACTAATATATAAAATTGGAGTGTCTGTTTTTAATATTGAAATAAACGTTTTTTACTACATGCATGTGAATATCTATACGATACATACACCAAAATTACATTTTTTTAATTTTTGTCTGTCTGTTTGTTTGTTCCGGCTAATCTCTGGAATGGCTGGACCGATTTGGACGGGACTTTTTTTGATTAGTGGCTGATGTAATAAGGAATCACTTAGGCTACTTTTATTAGGGTTCCGCAGTCTACGTAAAGGAACCCTTCGTCGTGTCCGTTCATTCGCCCGTTCTCACTCTAGCGTCGAAACGGTTAGTGTTAGAAAGATGGAACTTTGCACGGATATATGTGTATTTACTACGCCGATGAAAAGCTAAAATAAAATTACGCATAAAATGTCGAGTAACGCGCTCCAAGATGATCTAAGCCGCGCGCAGCTTCCGCGCAACACATCTCTCCACCACACTCTCTCTACTGGGCCTATCTTTTATAATTCCCCTAATCTGTTCTGTTTCCTGCTTTCCTTTTTTGTATTTAAGTAATAATTATAAATAAAGTACATTTGTGTTTATTTAGTTAGTGACGTAGATAGTACATGTTTTCTAAAATTTTTAAGTTGTTATACCTAATCCATGCGGACGAAGTCGCCGGTACAGCTAGTGTAAAATATGTTTTATTTACAATCACTGTAAAATACACGAATCTGAATATTTAATGTGATTTGAAGATATAACGTCATCATGCCGTAGCCTCTTAAATACTACGTAAAGTGGTTAAATTAATATTTTAAATACAGGAGTTTAAAATTGTGATAGGGACTAAAACTACTTCATATGTTATCTGAGAACCTAACTACGGAGCCCTAAGCCCAACACTTGTAAACCTATTCGATATCTTAAATTGGAACTTGAACTCCGAAACGGCTTGACCGATTCTCATGAAACTTTGTGAGCGTATTAAGTCTCAGCATCGGCCAACATCTATTTTTGATCCCCCTAAATGTGAAGGATAGTCCACCTCTAAATTATTAGTTTATATTTGTTTTGATACAAAAATACATACAATCCTAAATTTTCACCCTTCTACGATAGACCCTTATTTTTTTTTTTTAATAATTGTAAATTGAAATCACAAATATGGCAAATCACGTTTGCTGGGTCAGCTATTATAAATATATCTGATAGATGATAGATGACTGGACCACGAGACCTTAAACAGACGGAGCCCTACGGATAGGATCAGAGGTTCAAGGTGACGGGATAATAAAGGACTTTAAGGTTTAAGAGGATGCGAGAAATTCAAATTTATTTATTGATGATATAATATAATTTATATTATAACTTGAATATAAATCATTTTAGTATAGTTTTAGTTGATATATCAATGCTGATACTAAATACACTACAGAAAAATGAACGCGTCCGATCGCTGTCAAATTCAAAGTGTGTGTAAAATCTTTAATATCTTCGAAAATATTCACTTAAATCATACGGTGTAAAGGGCCATATAGATCTATATTAAATGAACAATGTATTCAAGGTATTTAATTGGTTAAGGATTAATGCTGTATTGGTTAAAATCGCTTCGGAAATTAGCCATTATTTGTCGTAAAAAGTAAATGACAAAGAAAAGTTATTGTGAGTCATACATGAGAGATAGACATATACCATCATGGACTTTTCTGTAGAGCTTTTCAATGCGTACAATACTTAGTACATTATTTTGATAAAACTCGCAATGTTCAGCCTCAAAAATACAACAGTACTTCTCTACTATTTAAAGGATGTTATTATACATATAAACCTTTCTCTTGAATCACTCTATCTATAAAAAAATCGCATCGAAATCCGTTGCGTAGTTTCAAAGATTTAAGCATACAGAGGGACAGAGAAAGCGACTTTGTTTTATACTATGTAGTGATGATATGTCGATGGATGTGACGTCAGGTAGAAGATAAAATAATCAAGAATATAAATAATCTGATCCTATATGATTCTTGTTAGAATTTATTTATTTACCTACCAACTAAAGAAACTATTATTAATTCTAAAATAAACTTAATATGTATTTGTACATCTAAGTTAAAGGTGGACGGAGTTGCTAAAGACGTTAAACTAATCTCAAACAAAGCAAAGAAAGTCTAACCAAATGTTAAACCTAAAAGCTCTGAGCGTAGTAAGTTTCGTCTAATCAGAGCCTCCACAATTTTCCTAAATTTATAGATATTGGTGCGAACAACAGAATTTTTGTCCAAAAAATTTTTCGTTTGCCTTCATATTTTGTGTTTTCAAAGCAAAACTAACATTGATTTTTGTACAATGATTATAAACTGCGCAAGTTCTAGTTTAATTTGTGTGTGTGTGTTTGTTTTCAGTCAGTTTGACACAGACTGTTTTGATCGACGATCTCCCCATTTTTGAACTTTTTTGTTTCCTTATTAGGTACATTTGTATTTATTCCTTGTCCAGTATAAAGATATTACAATTATTTCGACTAGTATTAAATAATTTTCACACAAAATTGATTTGTATCGATAAAATTCGCTAATGGAGCCGGTCAATTACAGAAAAGGGAATTTCGAACGAATGGATTACGACTTGCAGCGGTAAGGATATAAAGTTGATGTGTTTGTTTGTACGCGTTTATCTCGGGAACTATTAATATTACACGAAAAACTATTGTTGTATTGGATAGACGATTTATTAAGAAAGGTTTTAAGATATATAACATCTCGCTACTATCAATAGAAGCGGAGCATACGTGAAAAGTGTTACGAAAAATGAGAAAATATTTAGTTTTGCTAGAGAGTTTTATATATATTTATACAACAATTTTATGAAAAATTAGCAAATACGTCATCCATGACGTCATTAATTTAAATAGAACGCGAAAACATCGAGAAATTTAATAATAAGCAAATACTTATTATTAATCGATAGTTGTAGCGTCATATTGAAAATATTTTTTACCGAAACCGAATTTGCTTAAAGGCAATAGTTAATTTTAAATTCGGTCTTTTTTTCCAAGTTTCGCGTGCTTTCACAACGCGCGTCACGGTAGACTGAAGACAAAAGGTGTTAATTGTCAAAATAAGTGTTGCATCTGTAAAAAATATAAAATAATTTAATTATATTTAAACTTTTGCAAAAACTTCGCCTTCCAGAGTTCTAGTATTAAGTATTTTTTGTTTACCGAAACAGATTAAGGTTCTACTGACCAGCAATAGACGAAAAGGATATATGGCATACATTAAAGGATACCAGGCTTCCTTCTTAAAAGTATACGTGACATTTTAATTATTTGCTTTACGAGCGAACTTACTAATATTTTACACACGGTGTATGTCAAAATCTGACACGAGAACAGGCCGTCAAAATACCAATGACAGTTTGTCGATCGGCCAACGGAATTCCTTTAAAAAACAATAGTTAATCAAAAGATTGGAATACCACCACTTGGGTGGTCCGTTGCCGTCTCGCTCGCACACGCCAAAGATTAAAGAGTAGATAGTACCGAAGGTCTGTCTGGTGGTATCTTTTCATATTTGGTGCAATGGTGTTGAGCTGGTGATAAAAAAACCTTTTTACGAGTTATAAATTGCGGTTAAGACGTAAAAATCCCTGAAACGAGACGAATGCGCGTGCGCATTGCAGACGTCTACCGACTATCTAGTTCCTCGTATATCGACATTAACAAAAAAAGGCAAATAATTTTAACTTTAACTTGATATCGAAGAGGGACTAAGTCTTTTTTCGCATGTTGTCTTTTGGAGGACTGTACGATCTTTAATTAACTAAATGTTAACGTTACTAGTCAAATATCTTTTAACTATCCGCAGCTACAACTTAAGAGAATCTTTTTTGAGTGATCAATTTCTTCTGTAACATATAAACTCATCACAATCTTCACCGAGGATTGAACTCGTGACCCACTGTTAAGTCGTCCTTGAAATTTAAGATATAAAAAAGCTCCGGCCGCAATTTCAATAGAAAAAATCCAAAGAAAGGATAATATGTAAGGACATTCTTATACATGATTTTTGGAAGGAGTAATTGAGTACAGAGTTAACTCAATGAAGAGTTATTATCAAAATCAACCTTCGTTTAATTAAACTTATGAAATAGTCTTTATCGCCTGATAGAACTCCCTCTATCTATTTTAAGATTTTTTATGTTACCTATAATTTTCTTTGGACTATGTCTAAAACATGTTTAAAACAGAGACGGACACAGAGCGATCGTGTCAAATTTGAATAACGCTTGAAAAGCTCTAATTAAATTGCAAAAGCTTTTTAGTATTAACAAGATAGATAAAATATGCGAAGCTTTCGATTGTGGAAACCAGCTCTGGATCTTCCAAGCCCTTCTTAGGCCTTGGATCGATCATTATATCAAACTTATCCAAATATAAAAACAAAACCCATTAATCTAAAGACTCCATGGAAAATGTCTATTCGTTATATTTATAACACCTAAACTAATAAAGAGAGCTTTTGCCAGATTTGTTCTCGCCATTGGAAGGGCAAGGTGCCGTCTATAACCGGAAAATGCAAGTTTAAAGTTCTGACTCGCTCCGCAATTCAATGAGCTTCAAATAGAAAAAAAAACTAATAATATTTAAAACGATTTCAACAAAGTACACCCATCGTGTTCTCCTAACGACCTGCCATTACATTTTGACACCCGTCAGTTGTCAAAATGGCGGCATCTGTCAAAATAGCCGCGTAATTGATCAGATATCGTGGCGGACCAATGATCCGAGATAATTCGATTTGTAATGTAATATTTAAGGTTTGTGTATTATTTAATGGTTAACATCGGAAAGTGACTGGTTAGATGTCGTATTTATTAATTCGCGTGATAAATACGCGATTAAATAATGTTTTTTGTTCAAAAAAGATGTTTTTGGTTGGTGAAATGGGGATTGTTATAGATTACTGTCTAAAAAATTGGCGCCTGAATGTTTAGTTTGTCACTTTGACATGTGTTTTTTTCTTCAAGAAGCTTCCGCTGTGTGGTTAATGGCTAATGGCGGTCCTTTGTAACAAAATTATTAAAAAGTGTTTGTAACGACAATTTGCTTTTTATTCTTCAGGGATAAATAAGAAGACGTAATAAATAAAAAAATATATATTTCAAATTAATCTGTTTTTTTTTCTCTAAATTAAATTATTAAATACTTTAATTTGGTTTTGGTACGCTTTACCAATACTCCTCTGTCCGTCTGTATGTCTATATATGAACCGTATAGTTAATTGGAATTTTCACAACATACGCTAATAATACAACATATAACTTAATAAGTGAGGGTAGGCGACGGTCGGTGTGGCTGGGATTTGGATGGGTAACAAATTAATTAAAGCAAGTTTTTTGACGATTTAATCTCTTTAAATCCCGATCTTTGGTATTGGTACTAACCGAATGTGTTTAAAAATATGTCCGGATAAATAATTTATATTGAGCCCTATATCAAATTAGCTATAGGCATTATAAATTACTATTATAACTATTAAAACTCCTAATTAGCGGAGAGACGATAAACCGCTTCATTGACCTCATCTTCCCTTGTAAAACTGTAGCACCTGTGGTTCAAATAAAGTTGGACGACCTACAAGTTCGTTTGTAAGATTTCCAGATTTAATTGACCCCTATTTGCTAATCAAACACTGGAATGTACAGTTCTCCTAACACTGGATACAAATCTAACGCGCTTAACAAAATCATCCAGTTTAACTCGACCTCTTAATCGAAACAAAGTGAAGCAATAGTAGGGTCATATTAAAATGGTTATTAGTCCAAACGTCACTCGCATATAAATTGAACCAGTATTGAAGACCTCTCTTTTCATATGAAATACTAGAAATACTGGCTCAAGCAACCAGCCAATGTTACGTGTCTCACACAAGACCGGTGTTCCTTCACCCACAGTTGTGAACTAATTGTAAGAAAACTGAGTTTATATTCAAATGGTCGCCGAACAAGCTTTGAGAACATACAGAAAATCTTTAAAAGACCTCTCGCTCAGTACACAACACTAGAAATCGCGGCTCAGTATAAACTGGCTGCCGAATGTTTCGCGTCCACAGACACCAGTATATCTTGACCCGCCTCGTCCAATTAAATGTACCGATGGCAGTCTCAATAAAATGGTCGTTTAGCTCGTGGGTGGTCCATTCTAAAGGTCATTGAACCTACACCTGGAGTTTTTATTTTCACATTTCTTGTCTATTAATTTGACGGATTAAAAATCATTAACTCTTGTAGCGCTTGAGCGCTTCAAAAAGCGATTTCGATTTTCTATATTGGATGAAATTTTATTATTATTTACTTGTTAATTTAATCTGTGTCTTATCTTAATTTATCTTTGGGACTTACTGTTGACGCTCTATGAAATGTCTTAATATATCTCTTGAATATCATACAAAATGGACGTAAGAAGTAAAATTAAAAGCTTGTAAAAAATAAATTTCTGATTAACCTACATCAATATTAAAAACAGTGACCAATCTCGGCAACTGGTGCGAATTTAATTGCGATGGATAGTCCATTTATAGGAGTATAATTGTTAGGAAAATGGGAAGATTTGAGAGACGCAAAACTTTTTCTTCCCATGTATGAAAAGCTATGTTTAATATAGTCCGAATTATAATAGTCCCTTTGCAATCAATAATTCATATTAAATATAATTAGTTATATTAAAAGTAGCTTTTCATAGATGGGAAGAAAAACTTTTGCGTGTCTCAAATCTTCCCTTTTTCATAACAATTATATTCCCATAAATGGACTATCTGACGCAATTAAATTCGTTACAGTTTCTGAGATTCGTCACTCTTAATAATATTGGTATAGGTTAATATGAATGATTGATTGCAAAGGAACAGTTATAATTAGGACTATATTCAAAGTAGCTTTTCATAGATGGGAAGAAAAACTTTTGCGTGTCTCAAATTATCCCTTTTTCCTAACAATTATATTCCCATAAATGGACTATCTGACGCAATTAAATTCGTAACAGTTCCCGAGATTCGTGACTCTTTGTAATATTGGTATAGGTTAATATGAACAATTGATTGCAAAGGAACAGTTATAATTAGGACTATATCAAAAGTAGCTTTTCATAGATGGGAAGAAAAACTTTTGCGTGTCTCAAATTATCCCTTTTTCCTAACAATTATATTCCCATAAATGGACTATCTGACGCCATTAAATTCGTAACAGTTTCTGAGATTCGTCAGTCTTAATAATATTGGTATAAGTTAATATGAACAATTGATTGCAAAGGAACAGTTATAGTTAGGACTATATCAAAAGTAGCTTTTCATAGATGGGAAGAAAAACTATTAGGTCTCTCAAAACTATCTAACAATTAAATATTCCAATAAATGGATTATCCAACGCAATTAAATTCGTAACAGTTCCTGAATATTTGCCACTTGATATAAATAAATTAAATAAACAATTGTTTCTCTAAGTTTGTTCATAAAATCAGAGTTCGGAAAAACCTTGGGGTGTTCTTAAGTAGCGTGTCGAGGGTAGTACAAATAATTTGACACCCCTCGTCCTTCGTTCGACTGGGTTTACATGCCGCTTGTGCAAAAATCAATAAATTAAAACGGAAATATTCTATTCAGCCGTATTTCTTTGTCAGTAACATATATATTTAGTTTAGTTATTATTAATACTTTAATTTATATATCTCTATATAAAACGTTTAGATAAGATTTGATTCATATAACCCAACCCTTAGCAACGGAATGCCCGGCACGCGTTATATTTTAAATTAACTGTGTTTTTTACGAACGGTATTTTATTGTTACACTCGATTTGAGGGTAGTATTTAATTAAAAAGAAAAAAACAAATTGCACGAAGACAAGGGTTAATTTTGTCAGTGCTGATGCTGGTGTTATTAGGGTTCCGTGGGGATAGGAATACTGAGATGACATCTAATGAATTCAACAAAATGATTAAACAAAACTTTAAGATGGTAATAAAGCTTTTATAACGCTTTCATACTAGAGCTTTCCTCTACAATTACAAATTTGAACTTCTGAGAAGTTTTGTTAGTAGAGCCTTCGATAGCCAGTACAAAACACAAAACCCCCAACCCACTGGCTCGCGAAATAGGCGTTTGAGCGCCGTTTCGTATAGATTTTGTATCGTATTAAATTCTCGCAGCTGAAGGGGTGTTATATTGAAATATCTGCGGTGGCATCTCGAATTGAGAATGTGAGTTTTCTTTTTTCTTTGGGGTGACATTTGAACTGTAAAGGGGTGTTTATTAAAATTGAAAATGTACTGTTTTCTATGTACCAAACACCTAAATAACTTAAAATAAATTTCGTTTCGAGAATTTATAGATACATTAGATCAAAGAGTTTTTAAAAGAACAGAATATTAAAATCTGCAAGTTGATTTTGATACCATATGTAGAAAAGTGGGGTGAAAAACGACCCACCCGATTACGGGAAGTGAAGGTCTACTGGGGATCTCTTTTCTTTAAGTGGTAGTGGTTCGGAAGTAACTCTAGCAGCTGATACAGTGGTGGTGGGTGGTAGAAAATTCTTCCTAATAATAACTGGGTTGGTGTTTAAGTTATGCCTTCACTGATCGCTTCTTCCAACAATGTCCTAGCCAGCAATTCTGAACGGTGAATGGTATGTCAATAGGTACCAAAATTCAATGATTTTTTTGCAAAAAAAAATTGTTTAGAGTCGTTTTGTTTGATATTATTTATATGTAAAATATTTCTTGGACGCCATATTATTCGGCAGTCATTCCTGCAAGCACCTGTGACCGAAACGGACACAAATAAAAGAATTTTACAGTCTGCAATTTCATTTATTAGGATTGCTACATTCTCGGTTATATTATTAAGATTTATTACACCTATTTTTGTACATTGAACGCTGAGAAAATTAATAATATAGCCGAAAACAATCTAATTCTACATTGCACAATAAATAAATTAACAATATTTACAATTAAAATTAATCTATACAATTCGCTTGGGTTCACGGAATATTAATCACGGTACCATGAGCACCGAAAAATGACACAAATCTGTCACAGCGGTTGCAAAAAAATGTTCATGGCAACTTAAATAAAGAGAGCTTTATTAATCGGCGTCGAACGAAAAAGCTCTTGAACTCAATATTAACATCAAAGCAGGCTATATAACTTCCAAATTTTAATATTGACATGACTATAGATTTTCTATATCTAGATGATACTTCAAATTATAGCTACGATTACAATTTCGAGATGAGAGACAGCGTCGTAATCCAGAATGGTCTTATTTCCATCCATTTCAATGGATATGGGTAATACTCAACCATCAAGAGCAAAATCTCAAGTTCCATATAGAAGTTATATAGTCCAGGCCGCTTGCTATTATATTTCAGAGAATGCTTCTATCATATAGTGGATTCATAAAAATAATTTTGATATGCACACTATTGTCAAACGCCTTACTAAGATTAGAAGAATTGGATAGAATCAGGCGTTACCTTGCGGAAGTCCATACAAAACCCTAATAGACCAATACCCGAAAAAACCACTCGACGCAGGTTTCGCTCCGACACCGGAGCATCATCAGAGCCTCTTCTACGAACAGTGTTCTGTTACGCGGTATTTGATTGGGATCTTTTAAAAAAAAGATTTATCTGTAGTGTAGCCTGTGTCCTACGTAGGTAATTTGTTTCAAATTTTAGTTGTGCAGGCCGGTCTGCAATGACAGTCCGTTGCCATGACACGCTGTCAATAAATTTAAAAAAAAAAACTATTTCATTTTACTCCTTCTGATTTGTTTTTAAGACTTTTGTGTGTGACTTTTGTGTATATATCTTTATATTTGATAAACTGTTCTCTGTTAAATTAATTATCTATCTTGTCGGAGCGAAACGTGCGTCGAGTGGTTGTGGGTTTTTCGCGGAGTGTTGCTTGTATATTGGTCTATTGGGATTTTGTTTAGAATCAGAATAACTGTGGAAGTCTATATTAAATCTTATTAGACCAATACAAGCAATATGTCAGGTCGATCGCTGTTTGTAGAGGCAACTTCCTGATGATGCTCCGGTTTCGGAGAAACGTGCGTTTGGTTTTGCTTTTCGACTATTGCTTGTATATTGGTCTATTAGTTTTGATAATTAATCGTCTACCCGATTCGCTTAACATTTCAAATAATAATATTTGATTGACCTATCACAAAAACATCCACTCTTCCTAACATAACCAAAACGAACATATTCACATATAAAAGCGGACATTTATACAATAACATTATCCTACAATACTTGACTTAATACTTATAAAGGATTCTTTATAATCACAATCATTCGAATTTAAACAGTTTTAATACCGTTTCAGATCTGATTTCTAACAGAATCATCTACATACAATCAAGTGTTATTATAAAATTATATATTAAAATTGCTGCTTGCTGAAACGAGCAAATTTTGGTTACAGGTGTTCCGTTTCAAAATAAAATAGATTCCATGAACTCTATATAACATATCTTACACTCCCTATACGCGCTCACACATATATTTGAACTAAATAGCTATCAAGATCATCTGTTCTGTTCTGTCATCATAAATAGAAATAGGCTTGCCTCAATGTTGTGCTTGCTCTCTTTCTCTCGCCTTCATCTCCAATTCTTCTTCTTCTTTCGTCAGCGGTATCGTGCTGTGGTTGTACAGGCCTTGGGCCATCAGCTGGAGTGCCAACGGGTTCCGATGCCCCGATGCCTTCTTGATCTTGGCCCGCTTGTTCTGGAACCAGATCTTGATCTGGGCTTCCGCCAGACCCAGTTCCGCTGCGAGCGCCTGCCGTCGACGCTCAGTCAAGTATCGGTTCTCGGCGAATTCGTGCTGTAAGAACGGTATTTCAAATTTACGAGAATTTGTTTATGAATTCTGGAAGGCGATATGTTTTGTAATGCGCTACAGGTGCTGGATTTTTAGGGAAAGCATTGTACGGGAGCGTAGAAGTTTAGTCGAATATTGAAAAAATTAGCGATACCCCGAATGGTGTCGCTGGTTAATAAATTCATTAAATCTGCACCAGAGCAGGATATTTGTGACAGGCTTGGTAAGATTGAGTGTAGCCTGCAAGGAGGTTTTATTTGTAAGTTTAGGTTAAGGTAGTTTTTAATTATGTTTTGGCTGTAATTAAATAAATAAACTGTATATT
Source organism: Pontia daplidice (assembly GCA_963693355.1). Taxonomy (NCBI): domain Eukaryota; kingdom Metazoa; phylum Arthropoda; class Insecta; order Lepidoptera; family Pieridae; genus Pontia; species Pontia daplidice. The sequence goes on along the minus strand of CAVNZL010000066.1, from coordinate 865,941 downwards.
ATATTGAAATAAAGAGGCTCAATCAGGGAGCGATCTGGGTAATACCAACCTTTAACCTGGCCAGCTGAGGTCCAGAGAAGGCGGTTCTAGGTCTCTTTTCATCAGAATTGGTGTCTCCGGGAGGTTTCTTCGGTTTTCTCGTGCGAGGGCCTGTGAAAGAGTATCTTCAGTATAGCTTTATAGTAACTATAAGACAATATTTATCCCTATATTAGAACGATTCAATAACATTGAGTCTTCTTATCGTGTTCAGATACAAAACTCTTAATTAATGTTAAATTTACTTAGTTAAATTTAATATTTTTCTTCTGTATGTGTGTAACCAATTTGTCGAAAAAGAGAACTGACTGAGAGAGAGACTGCAATTTGAATAACATATGATTGACACTTGACGTTTTAAGCTGTTATTATTGGCGTCTGCTTGCTTCTCAAACTAGTCCCTTGTAGTTAAGATCTCTGGTAGACGCACTGTTATCACCTATGCGTCAACAAATCACCAGACTTCCAGTGTCGTTGCACAATAATTGAGAAAATTGCCACAATTCATTCAAGTGTCCAAATTCAGTTTCAATATGTCGAGAACATTTTGGCGTCGTATTTGTCGTATCCTAGATATATTTTAAGACACCTTCAATGTCTATTTGATATATCCAACAAAATTTTAGATAGCATTAATTATATAAATCTAAACTCGATTTTCGTTTTATACACACAAACTCATCACAAGCTTTAATATTGCCTCTTGAGAATATGTTTGTTTCCCTCTCGATTTCAACGTTTGACATATCTACCTTCTCTTTCTCACTTTCATCTGTAACGTTCTTCATCTCATCTTTCTCAATGAAAACCTTCATTGGCTGACCATCTGACCCAAACTAGCGTATACTTACCTCAACCAGCACACGTTGATAGCCTCACCAATCAGACGATGCAATATCTTAACCAATTCATTAAATTGTGTTTAAAATTGGTCAAAATATTGCACCGACCGCCTGGCTAGTTCCAGTTACCGGTAGACGTGTCCAGAAAGGATTTTCTCATTATGATAAAGAGACAAGAGAGGCTTCTTTGAAAGAGTTATTAAGGAATAGCGGTATCCAACGGAAAAGCTCCAAGCTTTGGAGAATCAACAAAGTAGGAAATAACTTTTCTGGATGATAACGATTTTATAAGTTACTTTAAGCGGTAGTTTTGGATGGATATTGGAAGGATCAAAGAAGAGAAATATAATTTTAGTTTAGTTTTATTAATTGTGGTTATTTAGCAGAATTGAGACCTGATTTGGCTAATTTATGCTTATTTTGGATTAGATATAACAGATGTTAGACTGTTTAAATAAAATGATAAGCAGGTCAAAAATATCTAACAGGTTGCTAATATGGAATTGCTACCTAATAAAAACATTTTGGGAGATTAATTGTGCCTATCGAGCAGAATTGTGACCTGTTTTGGCTAATAGGACTATCTGTCAATACACAAATCTAGATTGGATAGAATAGATAAACGGGCTAAAAAGGGTAAAAGGTCAAAAATACTTAACAGGTCAAAGGTTGCTAATATGGAATTGCTACCTAATACAAATATTTTGGGAGATTTTTGCCTATCGAGAAGAATTGTGACCTGTTTTGGCTAATATTACAAACATTTTACAAGACTATCTGTCAATACACAAATCTAGATTGGATAGAATAGATAAACGGGCTAAAAAGGGAAACAGGTCAAAAACATCTAACAGGTCAAAGGTTGCTAAAATGAAAATCTAATAAATTATTTTGTTACTTTAATTGTGCCTATTGAGCAGAATTAAGACCTGTTTTGGCTAAAGACATAATAGTAGATTCTCGGTGTATTTGATAAGGCTGGTACGTTTTGGACATGACCTTACCCCAAGTAAGTAAACCTGACCATATTCCATACTTACTTCGACCTGAAACAAACAAACGGACATATTAATATCACGCTAATAGGATACTAAAAAAATATTAAAAAACAGATTTTGTTGAGAACGTCTGAACTAATTTTGATTGATGCATTTTATAAATTTATTTATATATTATGTGTTAACATAAAAATTATATGTTCTTCGGCTTCACCCGAGCTAATGAGGGGATAGAGTATTTTATATATATGATATATCTTATATAAATAGAAGCAATAAATCCTATTTTAATTTAGCGATCAATTTATGGTCCACTAACGGCTGACATATAAGATATAGATTTATATGGCGGGCTTTTTGTAGCTCTATTTAAGATATACATTTCCCTCATATATTATATTTGTGTAGCTCCAGCGGTTTTGGCAGCGAACGCCATGAAGAGTTTTTCCTTAATATTTTGGACAATTCACACGATATCTCTATAAATTGTAGTCTATATGTCATTCTGATGTCTAAGCTACATTACTGTTGAATTTCACTAAAATCCATTCAGTAGTATTTACGTGAAAGACTAAAAAACATCAGTACTTTCGTTAACATTTGAACGTTACGTAAAATCGATGGTTTAAAACAAAAAAACATATTTAAACTTGAGAATGTTATCTCAAAATATGCTAGTTAAAATAACTTTGTATAGTTTTAATTAATTATGTTCACCTGGCGTGTAATTAGCGGAAACGGCTTTCTTTGATTAAAAAAAAAAAATCATTTTTTTGTTAGGAGATAGTGAAATTAGAATTGTATGTTTTGTATGTTGAATCGTTTTCTGACGTGCAATAAATTAGTCAATATTAAATTTAAAAAAAAAACTAGCTGATCCGGCAAACGTTGTCTTTGCATACATGTGATTTCAATTTTCAATTAATAAATAAATAGGGGTTGATCGTGGAAGGGTGGAAATTTAGCATTGTATGTATTTTTGTATGCGATATCATCGAAAAAAAAGAAATTATAAAAAAAAGGGTGGAGCACCCTTAACATTAAGGGGGATGTAAAACAGATGTTAGCCGATACTCAGACCCACTGAATACGCATATAAAAATTCATGAGTATTGATCAAGCCGTTTCAGAGGAATTTAACCTCAAATACCGCGACACGAGAACTTTATACATAAGATAAGTACAGTGAGAGAGATCATTAAATTTCATGTGTGTATAGCACCAATTTTATGTAGGCGAGTTATTTTTCTATTCAATTATATTTTCTATTAAAATACATTTTTTTAATATTTTATTATCACAACAGCTTTCTCAGCTTTCAAATGCGCAAAAACTCTGAGCGACGCCAACTGGTCTAAAGCCCACTCATTAGCCCGTAGAGAAAAAAGCGATAAATGTCAAAATTATACAAACGACGCCATTTGCATTTAAACGTACTCTGTGGAATGTATGAATTTGTTACTCTGTTTAATTGGTTACGCTGACTTGGCTTAAAAACGTATCGGATTCTTCGGAAAGCGGTAAAAAGGTTTTATTTAAAAAATTAAAATATTCGAAAATGGAACTAAAATCTCTTGGACAGAATAAAAGTAATAATTTATAAACTGTTTAATAGACAAAAAGAAACAAATTATGAATTTTGAATATGGAACTTCTCAAAATGAAATTTTGAATTCGTACTGAACGCTGCGATTCGGCTTAAACCAAAAATACTTTAATTTGAAACTGTAATAATTAAAATTGGATTGATAGATGTTAAATAGTGAACATTTTTAACTGTAAACACATAAAACCCCTTCAACGTTTATTGTTTGACATTTCAAATGTTGTAGCGATCGTTAGTTAGAAATAGATTCGCGTTTCTTCGTCAAAGAGGTTTTATACGCGTAAACATTAACATCGATTTGAAATAAGAATCTTCGAGTTTTAAACTCTGTCTCTCTCAATTACAGCGTAAATAGATTCAACAGAAAGAGACGAAACATTCATATCAGTTTACTTGAATTTTTGAGACTTGAGTGACGTCATAGTTAAGACGTCACAGTTCTGAGGAAAGCGATTCTTATTTGACTTGACTTGACGTTAGAACGTTTTGTGGAGCTGCTCGCAAGTGCGTTGCCGACATTTTAAGAAGCCATACCTTCACTCTACATCAAGTAGCAGCTAATTAGATGCTTAAAATTGTGTTTAAGCCAATTAAAGACACAATTAACAACACAGGAATTTCAGAATCTCAATTTGTCAAATATATCTTCCATAGACTATTAGTTAATACGCGATTTAGATGCGTTTCTTGTGATTCTCTTCCATTGCCGGTTGACATTGAGGCTGTAAATTATTATTAGTTGTAACGCAGCAGTGGATTGCCAACGCAAACAGCGTCCTAGCCGACTTTCGCCAACATTTTGGTAATTCCCATAGTTCTGAAGGTTTCAGATGTTTTAAAGTATTGAATGTATGCGGCGCCTTCAATGTACACTCTCCTACACGGTGGTCCGGCCACCCAGTGTGGGACAAAAAGCCGTGGAGGCGCATTCCAATAAGAATGACCCGAGCGCCTGTTTTTTATTAGTATAAAGTGAATTGAACACAAATGAATGTAAGGTTGATTGTAAGTCTTGCTAATAAGTGGATCAATTTGAGCATTTTGACAAGCTTATTAAGAGGTAATATAATATATATAAGCTTATTATAAATGAAACTGGTCGAGCAGCGGCCGGCAATAATATGAAAATTCATATCTGTAGTGTTTTTAAAAATGGAACGACCTAATCCGCAACATGGCGACGAAATAGGTAAGTTGTTATAGTTAAATTTAAATTTCGAACTGATAGCTATTTAGTGAATAAAACTTGTCAAAGGTTAAATTTAAATTTCGAACATAGCTGTTTGATGAAAGAAACTTGTCAAAGGTTTTAAATTTCGAACTGGCTTGCACATAGCTGTTTAGTGCATAAAATTTGTCAATATATAATTTAAATTTCGAACTGGCTTGCTGATAGCTATTTAGTGAATAAAACTTGTCAAAGTTTAAATTTAAATTTCGAACATAGCTGTTTAGTGAAAGAAACTTATTTCCCGCGTATTATATGTCAATAATCAATGCCTTTCTGTACTTAATTTTAGTTTATATTTGCTAAGCCCGAAGCCGGTTGCAAGAATTCCCGATAGCTGATTCTGATACTAGACGGTATTCAATTTAGAATCTTATTTCACTGACACAATAGCGGTTTATTACAAAAATTCAAGAACAATCGACTCCACAACACATTGTCCGCGCATGCTTCGTACATGTCACCAAACCGTTTCGTTATAGATACCGCGTACACCAATATCGTTGGAAAATCAACTTTAAACCCTCGTAATACAGACCAAAATCCAATGTATAATGCCTTACCTCAAACAGGTAGTTCGCATATGAATCTGGACCTTATTCGTTTGTGTTTAGGTTTAAAATGGATCGTAGCGTGTTTAAAAAATGCGTTCAGCTCTTACGTCTTATCTCCTACCAATAAGGGTTAATTTCGATTGATATTTAATCGAATCTGACGAGTCGAATGTGGACCTTATCGATTGTTTTTAGAGACGAATGTGCTCTGTGACAATCGTAATTGAGATGTCGAGGTGTTTTTTTGTCTGTCTGGTTGTCTATAGATTATTTTACATCCTGTTAAATTTGGATTAAACTGGTATAAATGTCTGATTAGTCGCTATTTTTAAATGCGCGGTTCGGGTTAACTAACTCAGTTAAAATGTTAACTTAAAAGTGTGTTTGTAATGTGCATGACACACTTTTGAGTTTTTTTCGGAAATATTGAAGGTATATAAAAAAAATCGCGGATAAATGTGGAAATCTATGATTTAGATTCAAAAATCTATGATTTAGATTGTTCTAGAAAACATATGGCTTTGTTTTAAGTAACGATTAAGTAACGATTTCACGAATTTGAATCTCCTATCTATAATTCATGAATATACGTGATACAAAAAAAAAAATAGAAATTTACTTCTGACAATTGACGTTAAATACTTTTACATTATATCTGAGATAGCTTACAATAATACAAAGTTCCAAAAAAAAAAAATTTTTTGTTCATTATTAATTACCTTAATATCTTCCGTCTCTATCTCTCAAATAGAACAAAAAGGGACAGAGTTATTACATACATACATAAGTTAAAGTTATATAAAACCATCGATTTAACTCCCTGACCTGTAGTAAGTATGTATATTTGTAAATAAAATAAATAAATATTTAAATCTCATCAAAAAATTTTTTTTTTTCATGGTCGTATGAAAATATTATTCCCATAACAATTAGGCGTGCCTGTCCTAATGATAGTCTTATCAGGGCATCAAACCCACTGCCACTGACTCCATCATACAATTCACACTTTTGTGGCTATAATCCACGGGCCACCCAGCGAGTGTTGCCGTCCCGCTCGCACTCGCGCACCGGCGTACGTCTGTCTCGTTCGCGCGACTGTTTTTTACCACCATTGAAGTTTGCTGTCAAAATAAGGATTATAAAAGCGTTTGGACGGTGTAGTGCGATGTTTTCATTGTTACGGCAAAATATAAGGCCGTCAACGCAACCACTGATGGGTGTTTCTGGGCGGCTGTTTCTAGCCGTAAGCACGTTTGCCGTGTTAAAAAATGCAGTAATTGTCGTTAATTGGCAAGTCTGAGGATTTCGTATATGACAAGGCTGAGACTATATCCAATGCCGTAATAAAAAAAATATGACAGCTGTCACTTTTCCAGCTGTAAATATATTTTATTACAGTCTACGAATTGATTGTTGATTGTTTTTGGCTCGTATTTCTTCGTGTAAGGCTTGATTGGCGGTTTAAAGAAAAAAAAATGCAAAAAAATAGGCAAAAAAAGTTGTCGTTTTATGGAAAAAATTATATAATTAGCGCAAATCATAAACTTCACATGACACTCGAAGAGGAAAGAGATGTCTACCGTGACCACGAACGCTGTAAAGCACGCGAAACGTCGGGAAAATTGAAAATAATGTAATACACTTAAATTTTGTAAAAAAAAATCATAACTTAATAGTGTTTTTCTTTAAATGAGTAATAGATATGTGTGTGTTGTGGGGTTTTTCGCGGAGTATCGCTTGTATATTAGTCTATTGTAATAGTTATTTCAATAAAAGAGAACAAAAAGAGATGAGTTCAACTCTTTCGTATATAAAATTGAAGGGGACTAAAAATTGCATAACACCGTCCATCGAGGAATTCATAAAAAACGATCACCATTGAGTGATGACTTAATTTTTAAGCCCACGATGACTCACGGACATTTCTAACAGCTGATCGGACATTTTACGTATAATAAATGGCATCGAAGATTTTTTTCATACATTCGTATAACATAACCGGCAACGCACTCGTGAGTGACATCGCTTACGATCAGTCTCCTGTTTGCCTAACTTTTTTATAAAAAAAAAAATTATATACATAAATATAAAATAGAAATTTATTTCGTTATAATATCTCTGCATATCTTAATATATATATACTCGTATTAACCGATTTTAAATTAAATTGGCACACCGTGATTGGTCCAACTTAAGAGATAAGATAGCTTAGATCTTTAATTAGAGTCGCAATTTTATTTTATTGCAAATTATTCGTCTATAATTAATTGACAGTCACAATTATCTGTTAACGCCAAAAGATTCTAACAGATGTCGATACTTTTCGACTGGACAAACGTGTCATATAAAGATTAATTTATTAACCTAAATCATACTTTTATTGTTTAAATTCAATTATAAACATCTCCCATCCCCGCACTCTTAAAGCTGATAATTTTATTGGACTAAAAAAATTGTACTATGGCAAAACAACGTTTGCCGGATCAGCTAGTAATATATATAGACCCTAGATCATTTTTAAAAGGACCCTTCGACGATGACCTCCATGTCAAATCAAATCGTTTATCAATTTGAATAGAAGTCATTTTATTTCGACATTCGGCTGACACTAATTTGACAGTTCTCATTGCTCGTAAGAAATTGTCAGGAAATATGTATTGATAACTACTAATTTAGTATTTACTTATAAATATTATTTAAATCAAAATTAATTTATGATATTTGAAAAATATATACAAATATTAGAATCTTGCGAATTGAATTGAGTTTTTTTGTTTGTTAAAAAGAGAATTTAGAGACGCGATTTTCTTCCTATCTATGAAAAGCTACCTTTGATATAGACCTAATTATAATTGTTCGTTTGCAATCAATTATTCATATTAACCTATACCAATATTATTAAGACTGACGAATCTCAGGAACTGTTACGAATTTAATTGCGTTGGATAGTCCATTTATGGGATATAATTGTTAGGAAAAAGGGATAATTTGAGACACGCAAAAGTTTTTCTTCCCATCTATGAAAAGCTACTTTTGATATAGTCCTAATTATAACTGTTCCTTTGCAATCAATTATTCATATTAACCTATACCAATATTATTAAGACTGACGAATCTCAGGAACTGTTACGAATTTAATTGCGTTGGATAGTCCATTTATGGGATATAATTGTTAGGAAAAAGGGATAATTTGAGACACGCAAAAGTTTTTCTTCCCATCTATGAAAAGCTACTTTTGATATAGTCCTAATTATAACTGTTCCTTTGCAATCAATTATTCATATTAACCTATACCAATATTATTAAGACTGACGAATCTCAGGAACTGTTACGAATTTAATGGCGTCGGATAGTCCATTTATAGGAATATATAATTGTTAGGAAAAAGGGAAGATTTGAGAGACGCGATCGTTTTTCTTCCTATCTATGAAAAGCTACTTTGAATATGATTAAAAGAGTTCGTATATCTGTTGTGAATTGAATTTCGTTTAGCCTATTTATAGAAATATGTAATTATATTAAGATAACTAGTATAATATTATAATTCTAATTCACTATTAAATATTACGAATCGTGTGTAGTAGTATAAAAGGTGTTGTTTTGAGAGTATCAAAAATTTAATTTTTATATTGTCACTAATCGTTGTTAGTTATTTTTCAAATCCAATGTTATTTTTGATATTTTGTATAACATTTTATATATTTCAGACATAGTAGAATCAGGTGTTACATTTCAAAAGTCCAGAACAAAACCCTAACAGACAGATCTATAAGCTTTTAATCGCAGAATAATGCTTGTAAATTGGTCTGTTATGGGTTTTTGCGATTTTAAAATTTAAATTTTCAAATCCAATGTCATATTTATTTCAATTTAATATTTTGTATAACATTTTATATATTTCAGACATACTTGGTAGAATCAGGCAATCAGAATCAGAACAAAACCCTAACAGACCAATCTATAAGCTTATTTTTAGTAGAGCTTTTCTATGACAGAGCTTTAGACGTTTTCATTCACAGAACGTAATTCTGAATGAACATATAGTACTATTAGATATAAGTATATTAGATATCTTATTGTAATTTAATCAAAAGTTTTACGGCGGGAATAAATTTGAGGTTCTTTACTAGATATAGATTACAATTTGTGTAACTTTTTATATACCTATTAAGGTTAATTGCGTCATTAATAAAACCAGTTTAATAAATGGGAGCCTATCTTTCGCTTAAGCCTATCACTCTGTGCGTTTGACAGATGACACAGTTTAAAGACCATAGATACAAAATGATGTACGACTTGAGAATGCACGAAGGAGTTTTTATTAGATTGAATTTTGATACTTGGATGTTGGCGGGTATAATTATTAACAAAGGTTAAAACAACTAAACAAAATAGTGTGACATATTAAATTTTGCAAAAATACATAAGTTAAATCCATTCATAGAGTGTTGTTCTTTAAATGAGTAACAGTTCATTAATAATAATAATAATAATAATAATAATAACGTTTATTGTCATCAAAGAGGTTTACATTTGTATCCTAATCCACTTCTTAACAACAAGGACTTACAAAGACAACCAAAAACTTACTAATAATACTACTATATAATAATACTAATAATAATAATAATAATAGACAGTGCAAGATACTAATCACTCCTTTCTTTCTGTTTCTCTTTTGAAAGAGAATACAATGAAATTTAGTTGATATAACATATTAAGAGCCGGCAACGCATCCATGGGTGTTTATATTCCCGTTTAGGTCCACCTCGTTTGCCCCCCCTATTTTACAAAAAAAAACCTAGTTTTTTTTGTATTTATTCATTGTTTTCTTACATAAGGTGATTAATTTCATTTATCACATCCAAATTGGATAAAAAGTCGAAGATTTGAAGACATCTTTTCGAAATCGAATTTTGGTAAATATTTGTGAAGTGGCCATCGCTAATTTGTGTTAAATACAACATTTAGATCTTTAAATGATTTCCATCGCGTCACGGCTGTAAACAAAATGGACGGACCGCTGACAACTTGCCAGCTGTCATTCCGTGTTATGAGTACTTATGAGCGATACCCTCAAAGCAAGGAGTTTTTATTTCATCGACCTAATTCCTCACTAATGAGAGGCGTTTTAAAAACCAATTAACAATCCGAAAATACGTCTCGAATCGTAAATATGTCGGCGTCTATAGCGCTGTATATTGGCACGTGGCGGAAAGCTGAACTAAAAGTTGTGTTTTAGAAAATTGGACTCTAACTCTATATAAATAGAGTTTCAATGAACATTACGCCCACCATCAGTTTATCAGGCTTGACAATTGACAGCTGAAGTTGGCGCCAAATTCACTGTCGTTAGGACAGATAACTATTAATTTAATGACCACACACGATTATTAATATATTTTAAGATTTAGATTCGTGTTTGAATACAATTTCACGTACGTAATGTAGCGCAAAATATTATTTCACAGCGCTTTTGATAATTTATTGAATTCGCGCCAACGATTGCGGCTTTTTACAAACACTTCATTAAAATATTAGAGAGTTATACAATGTGGAGAGGACAATGCGACAATAAATGAAAACACAAACAGTAATAGTCCCTAGTATAATTTTGAAACTATGAAATGAATCCTAACAACAAAATAAAAAAAATAAAAATTTCTAACAAACTAAATACAATATAAATCGAAACAAAATGTAACACCATTTGGAAATATGGGTTCACTAACCTGTGGTAAGAAGAGCGGCAACAGCGCGGCGCGCTTTTACAATCGCCCGACGAATAAACACAATAATAATAATCTTTATTTCAGACAAGGTCCATATTTTTTGTGTTAGTAAAACAGAAAAACAAAACCTAATTTATGTTAGTATCTTTAAAATAAAATAACAAAAAGGCTAAAATCTAAAAAGTCTATCTTTTAAACGTGGTGTGCACCTCGTTCCAGGTCCTCCAGAGAGGGCTGTCTAGCTTACAAGCCAATGTGCTGAGAAGGGCATTGGTACTGTTCACAAGTCTGCCTATCATTGATGCAGCCCGCAATGAGATACCTAAACCTACACTGAATACGATCGTCATTCACCTCGAGTAGTTCAGTCAATCCCATTAATCAAATTTTTAAATTTTTATGTGCTCCCCATTCATACGGACACATAGTTCGCATCGCCTTATAAATTCCGTAAATTAAAATCATGTCCGTGTACTCTGATGCTGTATATCGGTAATGAGGCATTGTAAATAAAAAAACAAAACAAACATAAATCTAACACAAATAATAAGCGTCTATTTTCACACAATTCACCAAGTCACTAAGTAGACACTTAATTTATTACGTGTCGTATCACTAAATTAAATATCCGTCCAATTTGCTGATAAAATAAAACAAACGTAAGTCTAATACTAATAATAAATAAGCGTCCCATTTCGCACGATTCATACACAAAACAAAAGAGCGGCCGCTCTTCAAAGGCGGCGCTTCAAAGGCGGCGCGAACGCAAACGAAATTATTAGCCGTGACGCGAGCGACGTCACAGGATAACGGCGAGACCTTGACACACTGACACACTGTCGCAAACATGAAATAGAAACAATCAAACCTTCATTTCTCCCTTTCCCACATTGTTTATTTTCTGTTTAACTGTGTGTGTAGAACTATCTACTTTTTAATTTTTGGTAATATGCTTTATGACTTACGTAATGGGCATAAGGTATAAAATGAATTTGGACTAATTTGACTAAGATTTTTGACATGGCGAGTTGAGAACATGTGATTTGTAAGCGGTCATTAACCTGATAGTGATGGCGTAGTAAACAAATACGGCATGTTGTAAATGTTGAAAACAAAAAATGATGTCCAATGACTAAACTGTTAGATTATTTGTAATGAATATTTGTATACTGGCTAGGGACATGATGACTTATACGGTGTTTAATTTATTGTCGCATTGTCCTCTCCACGTTGTATACAAAAGTGGAGAGACGGCATTGAAATGCTAAATTTTTATTTTATTCTAGACTAGCTGAGCCGGCGAACTTCGTACCGCCTTAGCGTAGATTTGATGCACTATGTTTTGTATTATACGTTTTTTATTACGTAATTTTATTTTAGCTTTTTATCGGCGTAGTAAATACACATATATCCGTGCAAAGTTCCATCTTTCTAACACTAACCGTTTCGACGCTAGAGTGAGAACGGGCGAATGAACGGACATGACGAAGGGTTCCTTTACCTAGACAGCGGAGCCCTAATAAAAGTAGCCTAAGTGACTCCTTATTACATCAGTTACCAATCAAAAAAAGTCCCGTCCAAATCGGTCCAGCCATTCCAGAGATTTGCCGGAACAAACAGACAGACAGACGGAAATTTAAAAAAAATGTCATTTTGGTGTATTGTATCTTATAAATATTCATATGCATGCAGTAAAAAACGGTTATTTCAATATTAAAAACAGACACTCCAATTTTATATATTAGGATAGATGACCCGTAAGACTTCGTACTGCCTCATACCAGGAGCGAACCCAGGAATTAATTTTGTGGGGGGGATAATGTTTTAAGATACCTTAAAAATCATAGCGCATTTGAGTATATAAGTAATATGAGCTAAATATTTTTTTATTGAACATAAAAGTTTCGGGCAGCGGATATGTCCACAATATCCCTTGGGTTCGCTCCTGACTCATACAAAAAAACTTTCGTATAAAATTATTTAAAAAGACTTTCTTTAATTAAGCATAAATTTTTATTTTTCGACACATGTCGCTTACTAAACAGAGTTTTCATGAGCTTTACAACCAGTCTTGGTCCATTGCACTGTCGAGATTGATTTTACCATGATGACAGCTGACTGACAGCTACGTTTTTTTTAAATTGTGAGGTTAATTCAGACACTCCTATATATATATTTAAAAATGGTTCAATTTAATAGTAAATATGATTAGTAATAGTTTACTACGGCATCCTGGTTCATAGCGGTGTCGACCGATTTGAAGGAAAATGTGTTTTATAATTTCACAAAGCTTTTAATAAAGCTCTTGACGCTTTATTTTGTACATCAAAATGATGATAAAAGAAGAAAGAATTCTTAAAAAAAAATGTGAAAAAATAGTTTTTTCGTCTGCCTGTTTGTACGGGATAATCTCGGAAACTATTGGATCGGTACAATTAAAATTTACTGCGTTGATAGATAGTCCCAGGTAACATAACATACACACACACAGGTAATATAAGATAATACTTTTCTTCCCGAAAATATAAAAGTTTCCAGTGGGATTATGGAAGAGCTTAAACTAATATAAAGAAAAACACTTTGTTAACGGATTAAGTACGCGAAACGTCGGAAAAATGTAAAATTAATGTAAAATCGTGGCGATTCTGATGTACACACTCTAAACTAAAAATCTCTAAATTTAGCTTTAGACCTGTCAAACAGTTTGAGAGCGTAACCTATTCGGTACATCTCTAAATTGATAGCAATAAGGTTCAAATTGTCAATGTAGATATAGAAGAGGTTACACACGTTTGACAGGTCTAAAGCTAAATTCAGAGATTTTTAGTTTTAGATGTGTACATCAGAATCACCACCATTATTCATATAATAATAATAAACTGTTTATTTGAGACACAAATCCATACTTTACATAAATTTAATGTTAGTAAAAAAGGGATTAGTAACAATTTTTTCTTAGATCATGGTAATAGAGTTATTAAATCATTTTTATATTATTGCCAAGGCTATTTCTAATATAATATAAATCCCATACGTGTGGCGAGATATCGCGTGAAATTACAAAAACAAAGTCTAGCCGTCTATAGTTAATTTAACAGTTAAATAAATTGAACTAAATATAAACCGAATGAAAAATATGACATGATCCAATTTGTATGCCACCACACTTCCGCTTATTATTAAGTGCATCTATTTATAATGGCTACGCCATGTTTAATACGATAATCTAATATATAAAGTTCTCGTGTCTTGAACTCCTCCGAATTGGCTTGACCGATTCTCATGAAACTTTGTTAATAGGTCTGAGAATCGGCCAACATTTATTTTTCATCCCCCTAAATTTTTTTTTAGACAAAATGTATAGTTTCTATTTTTTTATGATACAAATCCTTAATTTTCACCCTTCTACGTGCCTTTCTTATTTATTAATTGAAATTTTAAAATCACATGTATGGCAAAACTTTTGTCGGATCGGCTAGTTATTCATAAATTCCTGAAAATAATTCGTTGTATATAAAACAAATTGAACATTATTAACTGGGATATTATCTCTCCTAATCGTATTCATAGTCATTTAAAAGCCTCCAAACTTGAATAACAATTAGATCAAATGAATTTTACACTCGAGGTACTAAAGATTTGAACGCTGCGAGACCTCAGAGATAAAGTAATTACAATATTTCTCAGCATATCAAATGTTCGCTGCACAATAATGAATGTTTTGACAAATTAATTTTGTTGCGCACCGTACCGATACCGTATAGGGCTGTGTTGCGCCGACGCCGGAATACGTTGAGAATTTAATTCATAGGAATATATAATTGTTCTAAATATTTTCCTTCCTATCTATGAAAAGCTACTTTTGATATAGTCCTAATTATAATTGTTCCTTTGCAATCAATTGTTCATATTAACCTATACCAATATTACAAAGACTGACGAATCTCAGGAACTGTTGCGAATTTAATTGAGTTGGATAGTTTTGAAAATTTATCAGCGTCGAAGTTTCATATAAGAACTTGGTAAAGGTTTAATATGTTATTATCCTTTTTTAGTTATTACTAGCTGACCCGGCGAACTTCGTACCGCCTCAGCGTAGCTTTGATGCACTATTTTATTTTGTATTATAAGAGTGAAAGAGATAGAAATAAGCCACGACTCTCACTCTCTCTCATGACGTTGACATTCGTTACGCGCGTTTTATTCCTTTACGTAGACTGCGGAACCCTAATAAAAGTAGCCTAAGTGACTCCATATTACATCAGCTACCAATCAAAAAAAGTCCCGTCAAAATCGGTCCAGCCATTCCAGAGATAAGCCGGAACAAACAGACAGACAGACAAAAATTTTAAAAAACGTCTTTTTGGTGTATGTATCGTATACATATTCATATAAGTGTAGTAAAAAACGGTTATTTCAATATTAAAAACAGACACTCCAATTTTATATATTAGTATAGATAGTTTTTTAGGGGTTTATTTATAGAAATATTGTCATATAACAAACATATAGTTTTACCTAAATTTGATGACAGATTTAATAAAATGTCTATAAATATGTGAAAATCTATACTAAGGAGATTTGCGATAGTCTTATCGTTAAAGTTTAACTATCTCTTTGAATCTCAACAACTACTGGTTCAAATTATGTTGGATTGAGAAAGGTCTGGATATTTCGACTGTTTATGGGTACTCATTGTCGAGCTGGATCAGACCAAGACTGAAGTCTTTTGGACCAATATTCTGAGCTGAGATAATAATATATTATTAGCCAATCCGGCATGCCATACATGTGATTTCAATTTTCAATTTATAAATAAATAGGGGTTGATCGTAGAAGGGTGGAAATTTACGATTGTATGTTTCTTTCTATGTTGTATCATACAAAAATAGAAACTAAAAGTCTGTCTAAAAAATATACAAAATTTAGGGATGGCCTACCCATAACATTTAGGCTGGACGAATAATATATTAGCATTGCCGATTCTCAGACCTACTCAATACGCTCACAAAGTTTCATGAGAATCGGTCAAGCCGTTTCGGAGGGGTTCAAGTTCGAACCCCGTGACACGAGAATTTTATATTAGATATTCGGCCTAAACTCGTGGCAAAGACAGCACAGAATATGATAACACTTTCAGCTCGGTATTTTCTTGTGTCAGACTCAAACATTAAGGTCCAAATAAAATTCTGTGACGATAATTTTACATTAACAGTAAAACTAAACATTGTCTAAATATTGTCTTTTCTATAATTAATTGAATCAGGCGTTACTTTGCGGAAGTCCATAGTTCAAAAACCCAATAGACCAGTATGAAATGAGTACTCATCGAACGCTGTTCGTAGAGGCAACATCTCCTGATGATGCTCCGGTATCGGAGCGAAACGTGCGTTGAGTGGTTGTGGGTTTTTCGCGGAGTACTGCTTTCATACTGGTCTATTGGGTTTTTGATTGTCTCTTCTGTCTACCGTGACCAAGCACACTTTAAAACGTCGGAATTTTTTTAAATATATTTAAATTTTCCAAAAATTCATAACAAAATCCGTTCAAAAGTGCTTTTCTTTAAATAAGCTTATTTTAACCGAGTGTGAGCGACTGATAGTGTCCCTTGAAGACGATAAGAGCCTGAAAATACTTTTAGATTTTCGGAAAACAATTTGTGCAGTGGCAGCCCTGACAGCTAGATGGGTGGCCCGCGTCTCAAAGCGTGGCTAAAACAAAACGAGCGAGATGACACGATGGCGTCTCGCTCTTGCGAATCGATACGGAAATTTTATAATGGTTACTTTTAATTTCGGTTGTGAACCGTTTTAGTGTTGACTATGCTGGTAGGTTGCTGTCCTATGACACCCTAGACGTGCAGAAGGTCCACTTCCTTGGTCTACTCTTGGCCTCTCTCCAAAGTCCAAGTTTCCGAATTAACAGATGAAGAAAATAATGATTTCTCTTAATGATATAACGATTTTTGCTTTGTAATTCAAAAGCTTCCTAGTAAAGCTTCTTTACGCACGTATACGAAAAGTGTGATCGCCTTGTGATGTGAGAAGCCTTTTTCCGATACCAAGCTTAAAGCTTATGATATTTAATCTTTCTCGATAGATATTTAGATATAAAAAAACAGAAATAAGTTTACATTTCGTACCAGAGATGAACGCGTACTCAATCTAATGTATATAAAATCGAATATTTAAATAAAAATCATATATTTCCCAACTAAATACATAGAAATAAATTATTTTACTCACACTGAATTTTAGCGATTGTATGTATGCCTAATTGTAGGAACAGTAAAGAGACGATTAAAAATCCAATAGACTCTGTATCGGGGTTCCAACCCCCATCGGGAATCGTCCCGCGAAATTGAATTACACCATGCGGGGTGTTGATAAATTTCCGATCATTATTCATGTTAGGTTCAATGATTTGAAAACGAACTCTTTGGACGTTTTCACTCACCGTCAGGTGATATAATAATAAAACTTTATTACAGACCAGTTTGTCCTAACGTCACGTCGTTACGTCAGGTGATATAATAATAAAAAAACTATAATAATTATAAATAGGTTAATAATTTAGTAACAATTCAGATTTAGGCGCTACGTTAGTTATGATAGGACTAAAAAAAACATGTAGGGCATGAATGGAACAAAAAAACAACTATAAAATATAAAAATATAAACAACTGATGAGATATAGATATAGACCATGGACACTCACAAAGCCTCACATGTGTGTTGCCGGCCTTTAAGACGCTCTCTTGAAGGTCTCTAAGTCGTATTGGTTCGGAAACACCTCTTCTGAAGCGCTTAGTTGTGGAACGCGGACATCGAGGTGATATGACTGGAATTTCGGATTCTGCCTCGATGATGATGGAGTTCAACTGCAGGTTAATCCCTGCAGAAGACCCTACATCTCTACGCAGCGCCAAAGCATCCAGCTACTCGGAAAGAAACTGGACATCGACGATTCGAACTGATCTTTGAGTATAAAACTCTAATAGACCAATCTACAAGCAATACTCCGCGAAAAATCCACAACCACTCGACGCACGTTTCGCTCCGACACCGGAGCATCATCAGGATATTGCCTCATTGTGGATTTTTCGCGGAGTATTGCTTGTAGATTGGTCTATAAGGGTTTTGTATGGACTTGGCAAAGTAACGCCTGATTCTATTATATGATCTTTGAGTGTCAAGGTACTGAAAGCGATAATTTATGCTATTTGACATATGCGTATATGAATTACTTTCTTGTCTTGGTAAACCAATAAAGGCTTCAATTAATTTTTCTCATAGTTTAGTCTAAGTCGTAGAAATGCCGCAAGCGAGGGTCAGTGAGAGCAATAACGAAGCGATAATTAAGCGAAAGTCATTACGACTTAAGACGGCCGCCATTTGCACAGACACGATTGTACCTTCGGAAATTTTAATATTTACGTTAGTTAAAAACGAATTATTTATAATTTTTGGATTATTCATGTATGTGTAGTAGTTTAAATATTTAATCCACTTAGGTAAATCGAGCAAAAGAAGTCGCAACATCTGGACTTTAATTTTATCAGTGTAAAAAGGAAAGATTTGACATTATAAAGGAGGAAAGGATTATCAGTAAATAAGATAAGTGTGGTTAAAAATAGAGTTCTCTCTATTGCAATATCTTCTTAATATATATAAATCTCCTGTCATAATGTTTGTCCGCGATGGACTCCTAAACTTAACCGATTTTAAATTAAATTGGCACACCGTGATTGGTCCAACTTAAGAGATAGGATAGCTTAGATCTTTAAATTATAGCCGCAATTTTATTTTATTGCAAATCATTTGTCTATAATTAATTGACAGTCACAATTATCTGTCAACTCCAAAAGATTCTAACAGATGCCGATACTTTTCTCCCGGATTATGTAAGTAATCAATATGGCACTGCTATGGTGAACCGACAAACGTGTCATATAAAGATTAATTTATCTCTCTGCACACTTAAAGCTGATAATTATTTGTATTGAACTAAAAAATGATTGCTAGAAATCACGTGTTCAGCTAGTATAATACATTCAAGCAATAATATAAACTACATGAAAAGTTTAAAATAAATATTTTAATATCAACCGTATTTGTGTGAGAATTTGTTGGATTTTGTGTGTGTATTACACTCCGGTGTAAACAAAACCTTTGTCTTAAACTTGACTAATCGTTTGAGTAATTAACGCGTTGCTATTGAGACTACAACTTGCAAGATGGCGGCGCGTCAAATTTGACATTTACAAGTTCGCGCGCAACGGATACAGAGTAATGATATTATATGGCTATGTTTCAGATATACGCTGTTGAGGTTGTAATTTGGAGGGAAATAATTATATTTATATAATTTCTCATTAATATTGTGTTTTATTAACATAACTGCTACTCATTTAAAGAAAAACACTTTATTAAGTTATGTATTTTTGCAAAATTTAAATATGTTTACATTATTTTAATGTGTCCTTTTCTTAATAGTTGAAATTTGTAATGTAAAAGATTGTATTTGTTACTCTTACGGGTAAAACTGAATAAGTTTTAAAGAAATAGTAGTATAGCTAAGTATAGCTTATACCCTTGTTTTTCAACCTGTGGGTCGCGACCCCCTGGGGGGTTGCGAAGCTTCTGTAGGGGGGTCGCCAGAGGTCGAAAGAAATGGGTACTTTAGTAAAAAAAACAAAATTAAAGACAATTAATATTGTTAACGGTAATACTGTAACATACACCTACATACATGATAAAAAACCCAAGGTCAAGGGGGGTCGCGAATTTTTTTTTATACCAGGGGGGTCGCATCACGAAAAAGGTTGAAAAACACTGGCTTATACATCATGATAGGATACAATTTATAAAGATACAATTGAAATTTCTACCTGGACCTTAGTGGACCATACATTTTATCGCCTCTATTTATATTACATACATATATTTGTATATAATATATGTCTAATAAGTATATAAAATTCTCGTGTCACGGGGTTCGAACTTAAACTCCTCCGAAACGGCTTGACCGATTCTCATGAAACTTTGTGAGCGTATTGAGTAGGTCTGAGAATCGGCCAACATCTATTTTTCGTCCCCCTAAATTTTATTTATATTTTTTTCGATAAAATTTTAATTTCTATTTTTTATGATACAAAAATACATACAATCCTACATTTCCCTTCTACGATCAACCCTTATTATTTATTTATTAATTGAAAATTGAAATCACATGTATGTCAAAACATGTATGTTGGAGTCATCTACTTGGTATAATAAACGAATTAAATAAAATTATGACAATTTGCACAATAGTTAAAACTAGACAATTAAAATTCCCCATCAGCTGTCAAAATGGCGTCCTCTATTGACATATGACAACCGAAGGGTCGATTTGTGTTAGTCAATGATTTATATTTGACGTTAATTGTCATGTTTCGTTTGGTTTAAGCTGTTCTGGTACGGATCATCCGAATACCGCTGTAGGAATTATCTAATTTAAATTAAGGGTTAAGTGGGGTCGGGATTAGCTGCGGAGAGCTTATTACGACGACAATGCATAAGCGGAAGCGATTAATTCAGTATTAACCGACTTTAAACCGGGATTTTATCGTATTCTTATGAGTTACTAGTAACCTAAGGTAACGGACGGAGCCCTACGGATAGGATCAGTGGTTCAAGGTGATGGGATTTTTCTCAAAGCTCACCACGATATTTGTTGAGATAAAAATATTATCACAAATTACACAGAAATTACACAGTATTGCTATTAAATTGGTTTATTTGGGTTTTGTATTATAAATATTTCCATGAGTCTAACTTCAATCGGCGATGATGAAATGAAAATAGTTCACGTCAAACGAGACTCAAATCAAAATCGCAATAGACCAATATACAAGCAATACTCCGCGAAAAACCCACAACCACTCGACGCACATTTCGCTCCGACACCGGAGCATCATCAGATGTTTCCTCATCGAACAGCGTTCGGTTTTTCGCAGAAGACTGCTTGTATATTGGTATATTTTGTACTATGGACTTCCGCAAAGTAACGCCTGATTAATTTAATCATAATGAAACTCAAATCCCTTGTATTAATGTCAAAACATAGTTTAGGGTTGGATAAATGACATGTATACGTGGATGTCAAAACTTTTAACATCTATTATTAATAGAAACGGGCGTTTAAATGTGGCAATTAGTTTAAAAATCTAATAGACCAATTTATTAGCTCTTAAAAACCCTTTACCCGCAACGCCGGAGCATCATCAGGACGTGGCCTCTACGAATAGTGTTCGTTGAGTCTCAGTGAATATTATAGTTAATAGAATCAGGACTTTGCGAAAGTTGATCTATTGCAAGATAATATATCATTTACATGCAAAACTAACGATTATATGACACCGTATCGCGTAATCGCAAATTAATTTTTTCCTCTTTTTCACAGCTTTTCATTATTATTTATATTAATAATCCTTCAATAGAATATTCTTTCCAAGAAAATTCATATGAGTTACTAAAATAAACAAACTCTTTGTAATATTAGTATAGATTTATGCAAACAATTATAATTAGGACTATATTAAAAGTAGCTTTTCACAGATAGGAAGAAAAACGATCGCGTCTCTCAAATCTTCCCTTTTGCATAACAATTATATATTCCTATAAATGGACTATCCGACGCCATTAAATTCGCAGCAGTTCCTGAGATTCGTCACTCTTTATAATATTGGTATAGGTTAATATGAACAATTGATTGCAAAGGAACAGTTATAGTTAGGACTATATTCAAAGTAGCTTTTCATAGATAGGAAGAAAAACTATTAGGTCTCAAAACTATCTAACAATTAAATATTCCAATAAATGGACTATCCATCGCAATTAAATTCGTAACGCATATACAACACGCAATTTTAAGCCTCTACAATTGACATTTTGAGCAAAACCAATAGACCAATATACAAACAATACTCCGCGACTCATCGAACGCTGTTCGAGAATATCCTGACGATGCTCCGGTGTCGGAGCGAAACGTGCGTCGAGTGGTTGTCGGTTTTGTCGCGGAGTTTTGCTTGTAGATTGGTCTATTAGGGTTTTGTCTGCAAAGTAACGCCTGATTCTATTAATTATATTTACATTGAGTCTATAAAGTCGCTTTCCGCGTGACAAAGCTCCATTTGAGTGACTTTTAATTGGGAAACTTAGATGAAATTTTCACGTCACGCCCTCATTCCCACTTCGCCGTCCTAATTTAATTGCCTTCAGTTTTCATTCACAAACTCTCAATAAGAGATATATATATCCTATCTGATGATAATACTTAAATATAAACGTGATGATGTTAAAAATATATTTAAATTAAAACACCTTACGGCTTAAGTTAATTTTTATTAACTTATTAAATATAGCTTATTTTTGTAATCTGTATATCTGTATTTATTGCCCCGGAGTAGGCATCGACTAAAACCGGAAGGATTTTTACAGAGCTCACGGTGTCCTCCATTATCCCGGATTGTTTTTCACGAGATTTTAGTTTAGGTAATCGGAAAATAATGTTAAATTATACTTATTTTTTTTTCAAATTAATAGTTTTATCCGTTAATACAGTGTTTTTTTCTTTATGAATGTTAGTTTTTTTGTTTTCTATGTGCACAATGTTATTTTGAATTCTGTTACATCTGTAACTATGATTTTGTACCGATTCAACTATATGCTGATATTATTATAAGATTAAATTCATTTTTCATATTTTCTTATTTGTAATAGGGAAAAATGTACTTAAACAAGTCGACTGGGCAAACAATCAGCGGTTATGGTAGACATAAAGAGATCACTTATATTACTTAAATACAAATTGTGTGATAATTAAAAAAAACCGCTTCGCCGGCACTAATGAACCGAAACATTTATTCACCATTACTTCCAGGTAAAACTAATGAGTCTATTATCTGTGGCTGTGTGAATTTCTTAATATGGCAACACAGTTCACGTACCAACATGAATATTTATAGTCTGTTTGCCATAAGAATAACTATTATTCGTTGTATATAGAAATAAAAGCACAAATTTGACATTTCCTTTTAATCACGTACGGCTTACGCAGTCAGAAATCACAGTAACAATTAGCTGTTAATTATCATTTGCTACCTGCTATTAGATGTTATTTAATCACGGTGTTTTTGTGCTGAGGTGTGAAATTGTTAATAATTAGCATTGTTAACGTCCATCATACAATTAGATATATCTGATGTTTTTTAATTAAAATAATTGTTAATTAACATTAATTATTATTGTGTGTAACAAGGCAGCGTTTGTCGTTCGTACAGGTGACCGGGAGCTTCAGAAGATGTTTCTAAAATGCCGGCAACGGACTTTAGATCTCTGGTTTGTAAGAAGCCATGGGCGGGCAAGACTTCCGATCAGGTGAGCCTCCTGCCCGTTCGACCAATGTTATATTGCGAATATATGAGAATCGCGACCGCAGCTGATGACATTGAAGCTGTCTCTGGTGTGTAGACGCTTCAGCAGCCATCCATTCTAGAACCTCATCGTAGGGTGGTTCCATCACTACTTTGCAGCGAAAACCGCCTTCGAAAGGACACCCAAGTTCCAAAATTCCGTTTGATGTTCCACTCTTGACCATTATATTCTGGCAGAGTTTCACCCACTGACGAGTGGTGATCAAAGATGTACAGGTTAGCAGCATCGTCATTATCTCAAGGCATTCGCCATTAAACGGCATTCTTTTTCTCTCTTCTTGTACTGCCACTTAATGACTAAAGGCTGCTGTTAAGCCTGCAGCAGCTACTGCAGCCAAAACTTCGAGAATCTTGTGCTAAACGGAAAAGCTTTTCGGCGGATGTAATTCCGATCCCTTATATTCCGCAACCACGACTTCTTCCTCCTGCCAGGCCGTCTCCTACCCTGTACTCTTCCCATTATTACCAGTTGCAAGAAACTGTATCGGTCCTGACGCTTCTTAACACCTGGATCCAGCTGATACGAAGCACGCGACGATAGAACCACATCTCGAAGGCTTCGAGGCGCTTTCTTGTGTCTTTGATAGTCCCTGCTTCATATCCGTATGGCCAGATATAACAAAGCAACGTTCGGACTCTTAGTTTGATACTTATGTGATGACAACATAGTACCTTTTTATTAAAAAAACGATCAATCCGCGATTTAAATTCTTGATCTGAATCTCAAAGGCAAGTTCGCAGGTGAAACTTCTCTAATCTCTTCTCTCTCTGGTCCATTGGTTCAATGATACAATTGGATTAACTGTAACTATTTATTTAGTATCTCCCGCCGAAACACCCACATCATTGTGAAGGGATGTGATTCAGTGGAAAAACATATGTCATTACTAGTGATGGGGTGTCGATAGTCGATATTCTAATTTTATGTTGTACATACATGTAAATTTGGTTCGGTTTAGATATATACTAATATAGCATAGGTGTTCGGAAAAAAAGCCGAGGAGGTCAAATTAAGATGGGGTTACCAAACGGAGGCGCATCTGCGTTTTTTAATATTGTTTAACAAAATCCCAATAGACCAGTATGAAAGCAGTACTCCGCGAAAAACCCACAACCACTCGACGCACGTTTCGCTCCGGCACCGGAGCATCATCAGGAGATGTTGCCTCTACGAACAGCGTTCGATGAGTGTTTAATATGTGTAGTGTTGTTTAAATAAAACCTCTTTGTAAGTACTGGCGTGAAAATAAAAATTACGATCGCCAGCGTCTGTCAGGTTAGACAGACAAGAAAAGAATTGTAATATGTTAATTTTTCGTGCACATTTATGTTTTAAAAGTGTTTAACGATTTTATTTTTAATTGTAAATTTTGTATTATATTATAAATAACAAATTGAGTTTTGCCAACCCGCTTTAGAGACGATCAACTAGAGATAGAGAGAAATTGAAATGCTAAACAATATTAATTATACTTTTATATAAGATAAATAGCACGCAAAATTTATATATGATTTACGTTAATATAAAATGGACATTTCAAATATTATCATCAGGTTCTTTTAGCGTCTTCCATCTGGGCTTTTGGATTCACGATGCCGTTGGTACGAGATACACCAGGTATATCCAAATATTATCATCAGGTTCTTCTAGCGTCGTCCATCTGGACTCTTAGCTGCCACGATGGCGTTGGTACGAGATACACCAGGTATCTCCAAATATTATCATCAGGTTCTTCTAGCGTCTTCCATCTGGACTCTTAGCTGCCACGATGGCGTTGGTACGAGATACACCAGGTATCTCCAAATATTATCATCAGGTTCTTCTAGCGTCTTCCATCTGGACTCTTAGCTGCCACGATGGCGTTGGTACGAGATACACCAGGTATCTCCAAATATTATCATCAGGTTCTTCTAGCGTCTTCCATCTGGACTCTTAGCTGCCACGATGGCGTTGGTACGAGATACACCAGGTATCTCCAAATATTATCATCAGGTTCTTCTAGCGTCTTCCATCTGGACTCTTAGCTGCCACGGTGGCGTTGGTACGAGATACACCAGGTATCTCCAAATATTATCATCAGGTTCTTCTAGCGTCTTCCATCTGGACTCTTAGCTGCCACGATGGCGTTGGTACGAGATACACCAGGTATCTCCAAATATTATCATCAGGTTCTTCTAGCGTCTTCCATCTGGACTCTTAGCTGCCACGATGGCGTTGGTACGAGATACACCAGGTGTCTCCAAATATTATCATCAGGTTCTTCTAGCGTCTTCCATCTGGACTCTTAGCTGCCACGATGGCGTTGGTACGAGATACACCAGGTATCTCCAAATATTATCATCAGGTTCTTCTAGCGTCTTCCATCTGGACTCTTAGCTGCCACGATGGCGTTGGTACGAGATACACCAGGTATCTCCAAATATTATCATCAGGTTCTTCTAGCGTCTTCCATCTGGACTCTTAGCTGCCACGATGGCGTTGGTACAAGATACATCAAGTATCTGCTAATAGCAGTGTCAGGTTCTGTATGACATCTCAGCATTTGCATCATGAAGAAGATCAGGCAGCATTGGATGCTGACTGAAGAGACGTTGTTTTGGGTTGCTCTTTACAATTGCAACAAAGACGAGCCGCCATGTAAATCGGACATGTTAAGTGTGTTTGTACATTCCCACAGTAAAAATACATCGTTAATATTTTATGACATTCCGATAAGGTGTTAACATTGTTCAGTCAATTTACTTTGTAAGGCATAGTTTTTATAAAAGTGTAAACGTGATCAAGTAATCACAAGTGCGTTGCCGGTCTTTCAGATGACGATAACTCTATATTTATAATTTTAGGAAATAAATTATGTGCATTATTTCCTTGCCTTGGTGAAGTAAAAGTTACAGGAGCTTAAAAAAAACCGCCTAATATCTAGTAGAATAATAAAGTCTCCAATGAACGGTTGTCATGGCAACAGTTTTGTTATGTCGCGATATAAAACAGTCGACGTAGACATTTCAATTTAATTATTTTAAAAAGTTAATAATTGTCTATGAAGAACAGAGCATAGATAAAAAAATATGTATGACGAACACCCAAACACAACTTATTACCTTTTAAATATGCGTCTCAGTAAAACGCTGACCATAAAATAGATATCGATAAAAATCATCGACACGAGCACAACACTAGACGAACCCCTCATACATATTAATAGATACTCAATACAATTGCTCTAAACAATTTACACGGATTTACTTAACACGTGATTTGATTACATATCCGACATTGAAAGGAGGAGTTTCTCGATGTTCGCTAGTAAAAACATTTGAATTAATCTCACTGATTTAATAAAGGCCGTTTTGTAAACTCTGTCTCTATCGCAGCGTAATAAGAGAGAAAGAGACGAAACAGTGCAAGAATTAATACTAAAGTTTATATAGTATTTGTTGTTATAGCTAAACCAAAATTATTTGAAAAAACATGCTTCGGCGAAATCTCTTGTTTTTACTCTATGGAATCGCAAACGCTGAAATTCCATTTAAATTTATAGTCTATAGTAAGGGATAACACGTGTCTGTTTTTATATGAATCATCTATCAATTCAAAAGAGTTCCATTTAAATTTGAATTTGGAATGTAAATTTTTAAACAAACATTGTCACTGGCCGGTACGGAAAAGTACAGCGAAAGCGCGCGAAGCGAATTCTTTTTTCAAATTGCTCGAAGCCATTACGCGGGAACGTTGAGTGCATTCGCCAAATACATTGAGAAACTTCTCAACAATCTCATGCAACCGCGTTTGCATACTTATATTAAAATGTATTATACACACAGACACAACTACACTACACTAAACGTGTGTATGCATGTGTGTCTGTATTATCTAAACTGAAAAATAATGCGAAATAAATCTAGCAACAGTAATAAAAGTCATCCAACCGAGAAAGCCGCGAGAGGGTGATAAGGACCAAATAATTTTTACAACGGCTTATCTTGGGGCGTGAAAATACAGACCCTTTTTATTATAATCGAGTACGCGTAAACACACCCTTACACCGGCGGCCTTTTGGCCTTAAATACGACAAAAGCCGGTTGTGGTTAAGATATGGCACGTTGGTTTTGAGCCCATCCAATTAATTTAAATGTTTATAACATTAATATAACAATTTTTGTACGTTTCAAATTGTTGAGTCTTAAAGAAACTCAAGAAACATTTGTTATGGCGAATGTATACTAATTTTTTTAATGAACTACGAAACTACTGGACATCAAAAAGTTCTGAGATTAAACGATGCGTTTTTAGTTTGAAACAATCAGCTGATATTTGAGTACTCACCAGAACTCGGTCTGTCGCTATACCGGGTGCAGTACACCCAGGCAGGCCACACCATTGGACCCTCGCTGCTGGACGCCCCTGAAAATGTCATTCAGTTATCTCTGGACTATCCTATATAGTCATTTTTATAGTACTATCACAGTAACTAGAATTATTATTATTAATTTTAGTAGAACTTCGTATAGAACATACCCCCACTCGAAGCTGGACTGGCGTCCGCCTTGGACAAATCTATCGCACCCTTATTCTTCACTTCCGGTCTCTCCTGCCTCACTTCCGCCCTCTCCTGCCTCACCTCCTTAAACTCTTTCTTGCCGTCAAACCTCTTTTTCCTAATCTTCAAAGGATCTGTGATACGCCTGCCAAAGTCCGCCTTCAGTATATTATCGATGCTGAACTTTAAGCTCGGATTGAAGCTCTCCTCCCTTTGTTCGCGTCCGCAGCTCTCCTTTCTCTCCTCCTGCGGGTACTTTACTTGTGGGTAGAACGATTGGTTCAGGAACATGGGTAAGGGGTTCGGTCGCAGCAGCAAAGGAGTGTTGAGACTTAATTGTGATATTGCGCTTAGGTGGGTCTGAATATGTCTGAAAGACATTTCGTCGTTCGCTGGGTTCTCGTTACCCACCGATAGTACTGTATCATTGGAGCTGCAGGAATTATCATCGACGCTGATCTCTGTGTCATCGAATCGAAGGCTCGAGTTGGAGGCTTCTTCGAAGGTGCTTTGCAGTTTGTCCTTGGAGAAGCCATGCTCTGGACTGGGTTCACGCTCCTTTTTCAGTACGTTTTGAATGCTGAACCGCACCTGTCTCTCGTCATCCGGATGTTCTTCGTCGCTCTCCTGGATCGAACCGGGAATTTGGGCGACGGCGGCCATTTTGGGGTTTACGCCATCTGTAAGGTGTTTTGGATTATATAATGTACTGATCTGATCCGGCAAGCGCTGTTTTGCCATACATTTCAATTAATAAATAAATAGGGGTTGATCGTAGAAGGGTAATGATGTAGGATTGTATGTATTTTTGTATGTTGTATCATAAAAATAGAAACCAAAAATGTTGTATAAAATATAAAATTTAGCGGTGGGCTACCCTTAACACTTAGGGGGATGAAAAATAGATTTTGGCCGATTCTCAGACCTACTCAATACGCTCACAAGTTTCATAAGAATCGGTCAAGCCGTTTCGGAGGAGTATGGGAACGAAAACTGTGACACGAGAATTTTATATATTATTATATACAATAACTATATATAATAGTTATTGTTATGAAAAACGGAAGATTTGAGAGACGCGATCGTTTTTCTTCCTATCTATGAAAAGCTACTTTGAATATAGTCCTAATTATAACTGTTCCTTTGCAATCAATTGTTCATATTAACCTATACCAATATTACAGAGTGACGAATCTCAGGAACTGTTACGAATTTAATTGCGTTGGATAGTCCATTTATTGGAATATTTAATTGTTAGATAGTTTTGAGAGACCTAATAGTTTTTCTTCCCATCTATGAAAAGCTACTTTGAATATAGTCCTAATTATAACTGTTCCTTTGCAATCAATTGTTCATATTAACCTATACCAATATTACAGAGTGACGAATCTCAGGAACTGTTACGAATTTAATTGCGTTGGATAGTCCATTTATTGGAATATTTAATTGTTAGATAGTTTTGAGAGACCTAATAGTTTTTCTTCCCATCTATGAAAAGCTACTTTGAATATAGTCCTAATTATAACTGTTCCTTTGCAATCAATTGTTCATATTAACCTATACCAATATTACAGAGTGACGAATCTCAGGAACTGTTACGAATTTAATTGCGTTGGATAGTCCATTTATTGGAATATTTAATTGTTAGATAGTTTTGAGAGACCTAATAGTTTTTCTTCCTATCTATGAAAAGCTACTTTGAATATAGTCCTAACTATAACTGTTCCTTTGCAATCAATTATTCATATTAACCTATATCAATATTATAAAGAGTGACGAATCTCAGGAACTGCTGCGAATTTAATTGCGTTTGATAGTCCATTTATAGGAGTATAATTGTTAGGAAAAAGGGAAGATTTGAGAGACGCGATCGTTTTTCTTCCTATCTGTGAAAAGCTACTTTGAATATAGTCCTAACTATAACTATTCCTTTGCAATCAATTGTTCATATTAACCTATACCAATATTATAAAGAGAATTAATTTACAATGTTAAAACTGGGGAGGAAATTAATTTAAAAGCAGCTAAATAAATAAATTTGTATTATGTTTTAGATTTATGTAATTTCGTTCAATATTTTCAAATATATTTAACCAGTTGTACATTTATCATGTTTGTCACTGACAATTAGTTATTTATTGGTTTTGATCACGATTTGACTACGACTGTTTGCTTTGATTAAAAATTCAAACAACTTAGACAAGCTAAGAGCGTTAAAAGGCCGGCAACGCACGCGAGCTCGGTATGAAATTTTGCTTTTATTATTAGCGTAATATTCTGATTTTTGACGAATATAATTCAGATGTTTAATATCTGACAAGGTAAGAGCGTCATTAAAAGGCCGGCAACGCACATGAGCTCGGTATGAAATTGTCTTTTAATATTAGCGTAATATTTTGATTTTTGACGAATATAATTCAGATGTTTAATATCTGACAAGCTAAGAGCGTCATTAAAAGGCCGGCAACGCACGCGAGCTCGGTATGAAATTGTCTTTTAATATTAGCGTAATATTTTGATTTTGACGAATATAATTCAGATGTTTAATATCTGACAAGCTAAGAGCGTCATTCAAAGGCCGGCAACGCACGCGAGCGCGGTATTAAATTGTCTTTTAATATTAGCGTAATATTTTGATTTTGACGAATATAATTCAGACATTAAATATCTGACAAGCTAAGAGCGACATTCAAAGGTCGGCAACGCACATGAGCTCGGTATGAATATTTTATTATTAGCGTAATATTTTGATTTTGACGAATATAATTCAGACATTAAATATTTGCAATTTAAATTTTGCGGACAATTTTTTTTTCCACAATGTTTCCGAGACGGTTCCGCTGTATCACTAAACGGGTTGGACGCGGCGAATGATGCTCTACCTCAATATTTACAGTTTGCTCAACTTTCACTCAGATTTAAAAAAAAAAACCGAAAAATATTTCAATTATTAAAAAACAACAAAAAATAAACCAGTGTTGCTAGAATATAGAAAATCATCTATAAAGGCGTTGTAATCAAATGTTTTCAGCATCCGAAGTGTTATATACAAACACTTTTAGAACGCCATAACAGTGTTAATAAAAAAAAAATAACCCCGGACTTCAAGTAAGTTATAACTTACATGTTTACTTACAAGTAAGTGTGGTCAAAAACAACACTTACCACTAAACGAAGCGTAACTAAACTTGATAAACATTAAATAATAAATTAATTAAAACTATAATTGAATATAATTACGTCGTTATACATAATCGTGCAATTAAATCGACAGATAATTTGAATATATAAATAATTCATTTACAAACTAATGATGACATTCCGTTTCGGCTACTGTCAAGAATTAGTTTCAGTTTAGTCGTAAGGTAATAAAAACGTGGTAAAATAGAAATTGAATAATTTTAAACAAAACTTCGCGTTAAGAACCTTCAAACAGTCGACGCCGGAGCATCATCAGGACGTTGCCTCTACGAATTGTGTCCGTTGAGTCTCAGTGAATATTATAGTAAATAGAATCAGGCCATATTATACGGAAGTCCATAGTATTCAGTTCAATTACCAATACTCCATGAAAAACCCTACAAACATGACACCGGAGCATCCTCAGGACGTTGCCTCTACGAACAGCGTTCCTTGAGATTTCATTGAAACTTCCGCAAAGTAATGTCTGATTCTATTAATTGGAAATTAAATAAACTCAAAGGGTTTTTTATCGTAAAATAATTACTTATTAATTAGCATGAAAGACTATTTTATAAAATGAAGGACAAAACTATTTATTAGCAAGCAATTACAAGTCTACTAGTGTCCCATACTTAGACAAAAACCTACTATTTTTATGATATTCATTATTTTTGGTATACCGGCAATAGATAAAATTTTGACGATGTCTAACATGGTTCATGAATATATATAGCTGGGTAGCGAAGGCTCAATCATAGATTCGATAATTTTTACTCTTAGGGTCGTGACTCTTAGGATTTTACACAATTTAATTTTAATTTAATTCAGCAGAAAGAGAAACACTTTATTAAAGGATTAAGTTGTGGATTTTTTGCAAAAATTTAAATATTTTTACGTTATTTTAAATTTTTCCGACGTTTCGCGTGCTTCACAGCGTGCGTGGTCACAGTAGACTGAAGTCAAAAGGTGTTGATTGTCAAAATAAGTCACACAGCTGCAGAGAGGTTGTGTGTTATCTGTATTTATTGCCCCAAATATGTATATAAATACAGATGTACGCGAAACGTCGGAAAAATTTAAAATAATATAATAATATACTTATATTTAAAATTTTGTACGTAAGCTTAATCCGGTAATAAAGTATTTTCCTTTTTAATGAGTAATAGTTATGTCAACAAAAGTCAATATTATTTACTACAACTTGACGTACAAATGGAAAATGTCACATTAAAGTTAGCCACAATCGCATTAACATAGACGCAATATTTGAGTTCTAGTGCAAAACGCCATCTATCGGGGCACAATGTGCGAAGCTTTGTGAGATAGAGCAACATTCACACAGGCCGAGACCACACACGACGCGACACATACACACAAAACCCGACCCTGTATGTGTGCGATACATGTCAAATTTCTATAAACAGCCGCTGGGAGAGATAAATTTGATTAAATTCATTTACAACACGCTTCGAATAAAATCTCATCCATGTGTTTGTACGCGATAACCTCAGGAAGTACTGCCGCGAATTAAATTTAGAGACATATGAGAATATCATCTCGATAGTATCAATAAAATTTCAACAAACGTATTAAAAAATAAATATATCTATAAGTAATGAAAACAAAATGGAAATTTATTGGAAAGCGGAGTTGAAATGAAAAATTTGTTACGGTATAAAATAAGAAATCCCTGTATAAACGCGAAAGATTTTGTATGTCTGTTAGTATTTTATTTGAAAAAAAAACTGAGTGCTTCAGAAGGCAATTTCCGCCGCACCAACGCTACGTGGAACAAATACGACTTAGGGACCATCGAGAGGACCTTATAAGCATCTCAAAGGCCGGCAACGCACTGGTGAGGCCTCTGGCATCACGAGTGTCCATGGGCGGTATCACTTTAGTTCAGGTGAGCCTTCTTCCCGTTGCCTGTTTTATAAAAAAAAATCGTATGAATTGTTCAAAATATCAAGTCGGAAAAACTCTTCCTGGCGTGCGGCATATCACTACACAGTATAAAACAAAGTCGCTTTCTCTGTCCCTTTGTATGCTTAAATCTTTGAAACTACGCAACAGATTTTGATGCGGTTTTTTTAACAGATAGAGTGATTCAAGAGGAAGGTTTATATGTATAATAATATCCATTAAATAGTGGAGAAGTACTGTTATTTTTGAGGTCTCTAATGTGATGTCGTAAATAATTACAGTTTTCCGCTTACATTGCAAACGCAGGCTGAACCCTACGAGTTTTATCAAAATAATGTACCTACTAGGCATTGTACACATTGAAAAGGTGTACAGAAAAGTCCATGATTGTATATGTCTATCTCTTATGGATAACTCACAATAACTTTTTTGTCATTTACTTTTTACGACAAATAATGGCTAATTTTCGAAGCGATTTTAACCAATACAGCATTTATCCTTAACCAATTAAAC
This sequence comes from Pontia daplidice, assembly GCA_963693355.1. Lineage (NCBI taxonomy): Eukaryota > Metazoa > Arthropoda > Insecta > Lepidoptera > Pieridae > Pontia > Pontia daplidice. The sequence goes on along the minus strand of CAVNZL010000066.1, from coordinate 832,304 downwards.
ACCTTGAATAGATTGTTCATTTAATATAGATCTATATGGCCCTTACACCGTATGATTTAAGTGAATATTTTCGAAGATATTACAGATTTTACACACACTTTGAATTTGACAGCGATCGGACGCGTTCATTTCTCTGTAGTGTATTTAGTATCAGCAGTGCACCCGTGCGAAGCCGGGGCGGGTGGCTAGTATTATATATCACAAATAATATATAATATGTATATCTATATACACAGGTCTCAGGTATCGTCTAATAAAAAAACCGACTCGCTATTACTAACTGATTGTACACAGTTTTTTAATTAAGTTACCGAGAATTTATAATTCTTTTTCACTAGCTGAGCCGGCAAACGTTGTTTTCGATAGTTTCTAGCAATTTTTTTTAGTCAAATAAAAATCTATTAATAAAAATAGGGTTTGATCGTAAAGATTTAGGCTTGTATGTTATGCTGTATCATAGAAAAATTAGAAATTACTAACAAAAATAGGCGTGGACCAACCTTAACATTTAGGGGGATGAAAAATAGATGTTGGCGGATTCACAGAGCTGCTCTATACGCTCACAAAGTTTCATGAGAATCGGTCAAGTCGTTTCGGAGGAGTTCAACACGAGAATTTTATTTATTGATTTCTGAGACTGTTGCGAATCCAATTGCCTAATCCCTATAACACCTATGTTAAAACTGGGGGAAATTAATTAATGAATAATTCAGCAGATGGCAACTAAATAAATAATAAATATTTATTGCGTTTCAGATTTATGTATTTTCAATTTCGTTAGACATTTCTAAAATACCCCAATAGACAATATACAAGCAGTACTCCGCGAAACACCCACAACCACTCGACGCACGTTTCGCTCCGACACCGGAGCATCATCAGGACGTGGCCTCTACCAATAGTGTTCGTTGAGTCTCAGTGAATATTATAGTTAACAGAATCAGGCCTTATTTCGCGGAAGGTAGTATACAGTTCTAATAGACCAATTTATTAGCAATACTCTTAAAAACCCTTCAAACCCTCGACGCCGGAGCATCATCAGGACGTGGCCTCTACCAATAGTGTTCGTTGAGTCTCAGTGAATATTATAGTTAACAGAATCAGGCCTTACTTCGCGGAAGGTAGTATACAGTTCTAATAGACCAATTTATTAGCAATACTCTTAAAAACCCTTCAAACCCTCGACGCCGGAGCATCATCAGGACGTGGCCTCTACCAATAGTGTTCGTTGAGTCTCAGTGAATATTATAGTTAACAGAATCAGGCCTTATTTCGCGGAAGGTAGTATACAGTTCTAATAGACCATTTTATTAGCAATACTCTTAAAACACCTTCAAACACTCAACACCGGAGCATCGTCAGGTCAGCCTCAGCTTTGCCAGTACACAGAACTTTGAGGCATCAAAAAATATAACTTAATGTTAATCATAACAAAGTTATGTATCAATAAAACCATTAAAATTCAATAAATTTATTTAAATTGGACAACCGTGAATGAGAAACGATTTTATTATTCTAATCGTGAATTTTATTTACGACGATTCGGTTAAGCGATGTTTAAATGTAACTAAATTACCTATTTTCTTTACTACTTGTCTAAGCTATATCCTATATTATAGGATACTAACTTTTTGGCAAACGTTTTGACATACATATGATTTCAATTTTCAATTAATAAATAAATAAGGGTTGATCGTAGAAGGGTGAAAATTTAGGATTATATGTATTTTTGTATAATAAATAGAAACTTAAAATTTTATCTAAAAAATAAATAAAATTAGGGGTGGGCTACCCTTAACATTTAGGGGGATGAAAAATAGATGTTGGCCGATTCTCAGACCTACTCAATACGCTCACAAAGTTTCATGAGAATCGGTCAAAAAAAGTCATGTATCTTTGAAGTCATGGATATTTTTTGGTTATTCCAGAAAATGTTCACCATGTGACAGTTCTTTCATTCCTGTTCTTACAAATATTTGCTTTTTTTTTCTCTTACGTCATCCCGAATAGTGCTTCATCTAATCTATGATCCTAAACTCTGTGCCGATCACTCCAACTTTTAGGAAAACGTCATTTTATACCGTACCAAATTTTCAAACTTGATACGCACTAGTTCAACTGATCGTCCTGAAGAAAACTGTACTACTCCAGTTTGGCAAGCAGCTTTAAAAGGCATAGTAACATTAAGTAAGCTTAACTTACTGTAGAAATATATCCTTTAATCCGCGACATTAAAAAAAACCCGTCACCAGGCAAGTAGACCGCCGTATACCACAATAAATATTCTCAGCAACTAAATCATATTTTTACATTCTGTAAACGTCAAATTACTGATTGATAATTATTTTTTTATATATATTTTTATTTATATAAGACACGCCTGTTTCCCAATGGGGTAAGCACCACAGACCTCTTGCCACGATCCTTGCATACCTCTCGCTTCTTCCACACTCATAAAACTCATCCTCGTCGGTTATGGGTGCTTTTGACCTGCCCGTTCTGAATCTGATCCAAAAACGATCGGGCTGGTCTCCCAGCCCCACCCTCACCATCCACACTCGTCCTATATACGCCTTGACTGTCTATCCTCATTCATTCTTTTACTATTGATAATTAGTATGTCTAATATTTTTAAACAGTGTTCGTCATGAAGAAACTATTTTGTGCGCTAGATTTTACGTAGTAATTGGAAAATAAAATGTGTAAGCTATGAAAAAATTACAAAAATATCATTTAGGATGTATGTGATAACTTTTATATATATATGAGTTACAAAGGATATATCATTGTATATAATAATGGAACTAGCTGATTCTGCAAAAGTTGTTTTGCCATAAATATGATTTCTAGCAATCATATAATAAATTAATCTTTATATGACACGTTTGTCCAGTCGAAAATTATCCACATCTGTTAGAATCTTTTGGCGTTAACAGATAATTGTGACTGTCAATTAATTATAGACGAATAATTTGCAATAAAATAAAATTGCGACTGTAATTAAAGATCTAAGCTATCCTATCTCTTAAGTTGGACCAGACTCACGGTGTGCCAATTTAATTTAAAATCGTTTAAGTTTAGGTGTCCATCGCGGACGAACATGACAGGAGATTTATAAATATTAAGATTTGATAGAAACCGCTAGTATATTTAGTATATATTGTTTGATACTTTGAGTCATTTCAATAAAAAAAAAACACTTTATTAACGGATTTAAATTATTTATTTTTGCAAAATTTAATCTTGTTACATTATTTTTAAAATTTTCCGACGTTACGCGAGCTTTGCAGCATGCGTGGCCACGTTAGACGAACTTAAATCCATTTATAAAGTGTTCTTTTATGAGTAATCGTTATGTTAATAAAAGACAATATTATATCTGAGATTTATATCGCCTCGCTCGATATGAAAGCGATTTTGTAAACATTAAAACACGAATAAGATAATATGGAGTATTTATGGAAACCGGAAACCGGAAAATTTTATTATTATAAGTTAAGCCTTAACCATTTTGTTCGTTTATAGTTTAATTTCGAATGGGAAAATTGATTTTTGTGTTTTTTTCAATGTTTTAAATCAATATAAGTTATTTAATAAACCATGGAACACTTCGATCCTCATATTTTAATCACAAATTTATTCTTCATAAATTTTATATTACGACATTCTTGACACATCTAGACAATGGTGGAAATTAAAGCCGTAAAAGATTCGCGATTCGTAACGATGCGTTGTCGGCTCTTGAATAACAATTAAGTGATTATTACGGTTTTACGGAAATCTTCGGACAAATTTCATGTGGTGTTATAAATCGTAATACATTGTATAATATAATTAATAATTTCTTTCCTTGACATTCGTAAAAAATCAATGATTAAATAGAGTCTGTGGTCACAGTTAATTGTCATTATATGTTTTCCAATTCGCGTTTAATCTGTGCTCGTTTTGATTATAACTTTCGAAAGATCTTTATAATAGATTATAAAATCATAATAGTGAGTGAAAAAGTCAGTTTCTAAACGGACAACGAACGAGAATATATATCAATTTAGTTAGCATTATCGTAAAAATTATATTTACTCAATAACTATTAATAAATTATCACGTAGATTTAAATGGCTTAGCAGGCTAATTTTTCCTTCAATTTTAATTGTATGAGACACTAAAACAAATCATTTTTATAATCTAAAGAGGTTGATATCTAATAAGTTTGCATTGTTTATAAAAAATCATTCTAAAACATACACAAACAAAGTTTTTTAAACTCATTTTATGCGATTGGTTTAAGAATTAATTGATCGCTCTTAAGTATTACTTACATACGAAGAAAAAGGTTAATTTGTTATTCAAATTGTGATGAATCTTATACAAAGGACTACATATGGGAAAATGCGTTATTACTAAAAACAAATCACCAAACCGATTTGGAGCTTCATTTGTATCACGTAGGAACTATTTGTGAGTGTAATTTGTTAGAAAACCTGTAGCAAACGCGAAGTATTACCTTTTTTTAACACAAAAATCCACACACAGCACACACAACACAACACAATTATGCAAATTGTCACCGGGAACGCGGACTGCAACTGCGCACCGCGCGCGAATGAACCGAACTGGCGAATTAAAGACTCGCCCCTCTACGCGAGGCGTGGCGTGGGCCGCGCTTTGGGCGGGAACGCTTTTTATGACGCATTACCGCGTACAGCTTAATTGATGTGCATTTTTTGACAATTGACAATTTGGTTTTTTTTTAAGCGGCTCTGACAATTTGCAATTTTAAAACGTTGCTTACATCTTATGTGAATTCAAATCGTTTTTTTCGCTCGTGTCCACAAACATGCGTCCTAGATTCAAAAGAAAATCGATCTTTTCATTTTTCATATACACAGGACACAAAGTTATGAATATTTTTTTATATGTTTATAGTTTTCTTTGCCTGATTAACGCTAATAGAAATAAATATTTACCTATACAATGTATACTGTCAAAAAGTAGACAATTATCTGCTCTTTGTACGTTACTTGGTAATAAATAAATGTTTTATGTCGAATGAAACAAACAGGTAAAAGAAATACTTAGAGATAAATTCGCACCCCTCGCGTTAGAAGCACTTACTAAGAGTGATTCGTAAGAAAAGTTTAATTAAAAAAATCATTCCGTCGACTTTCATTTGCTTCAAGTTTCCATTCGGTTAACGTGACTCTCATATTTAATCTATAGCAAGACAAAGTAGACGAGATTGTTTGTTTTATTATCTACGTCGCGAAAAATATTATTGAATAGTCAATTAATAAACGGCTATTATTATCAATAAGAGCGGATTTATGGCGAATGGAGAAACTACTAAATATAATTACTAACACAATTTGACAGAACATAAAGTGTCGACTAAATACTTCGCCGTACCAACCTCTTTGATAAATTCTTTTTTTAAAACTTACTCGAATAGCGTTCTCTAACGCTTTACTCTGTGGTGAAGATACAATTTCGGCGGGAAAATTTTGCGATTTCGCATATTAACTCTACTACGAGTGTTTTTTTGTTATTATTTATATGCAAAATAAAATACAATTCAAATATTATTACAAATAGTGGTGATTAACTCAAATCCTTGAATCTTCCGTGTGATTAGTGTATTGGTAATATTGTCTTTTATTGACACAACTATAACTCATTAAAAAAACACTTTATTAACGAACTTAATTTATGTATTTTTGGAAAATTCAAATATATTTCACTTTAGTCGATACCATCTCTGCAGCTGTGACACTTATTTTGACACCTTTTGTCTTCAGTCTACCGTCACGCGAAACAGTCGCTATGTCTTTGATTTCCTCTTTTCTAACGGTCCATCTATTTTCTTCAATAAGACACTAATTAGACGAACGAACCAGCGTTCAAACGTTAATATAATAAACAAATAGGAAATTTGAATTTACATAGGCCAAAGTATGTTTGTCTTTATATTAAAATAGTATTGTATTAGTTATCAGCATCGATTGTATAATATTATAAACGAATAACGAAATAATGTCGGTTTACGATCACCAAAGAGTTTTTAACGTGAAAATATAATTTTCAGTCTTCACAAATGTTAATTATATTAGGTGGCACGTACGAGACGTGCCAACACTCACCCTCGCTAATTAAAATCTACCCTCATTTTTAAAACGAACCGTTCCAACGAATCTCGAATTAAATGAACGATAGCTCAATGGTTATAGCAGTTTCAATTTTAGGTATAGGAGTTCGGGGTAGACTAATTATTAGTGTGAGAAATGCTAAAAACTAATATATTATTTCTCTGCATATGAAAGTATTATTATAACGGCAAATAGGAAATGAGGGTGCGTATAAGTACAGCAACGCATTTACGAGTGCTGAGCGGTATTAACATCAGATGGGCCTCTATTTAGCCCCTTAAAGTGCTATCGCTTTGAACTAAAACAAAAGGCCAGCAACGCATTTACGAGGACATCTGGACATCATAGGTTTATCTGAAAGTTGAAATACTCAAACGTGAGAAATTGATCAGCTGGATTTGCTGAAATTAATGGTGTAACTGTCATGTCGGCGAACCACGCCCAGTTGGTAACTATCCCGTATTAATTTTTCCAGTATCAATGGATCTCTTATTCTTCTCAAAGAAAGACGAGGAGACACAGGATTTTGTATTTGCATTTTCGAAAGTAATTAGGATATCATTTATAAAGCCGTTAGTTCGGGAGCTTCTGGTGCGAATTTATCAAATTGGGTTAAATTCAGTTTAATAACGATAATAAATGAAAAAACGTGTGTTGATGAAAGACTATAATGTATCGATTAAACGTCTCTAATTAATTTGAAATATTTAATACTAGGCATCGATCGCGTAATTTTTAATTAAAACTGTATGAGAACATCGATTTTCCAGATGTGAACGTTTCAATTATACGTACAACATAATTAAGTTTAATAAAAACGTATGATAATATTTACGATCGCATCGTGCAGTTAGCAATTTACTAGAAATTATTGATAGCAATCTTGATTATAATCTGTTGTGGGGTACGTGGCGCCATCTCTTATCCATTTGACAACGGAGATTTATTACCTGTTGTGTTATGTTTGGCGCCATCTCATATCGAGTAGAGAAAAGAAATTTATAATCTGTTATGTTATTTTAGCGCCATCTCGTATCGCGTTGGCAAATGAAATGTGTGATGTGTTATGTTATTTTAGCGCCATCTCGTATCGCGTTGGCAAATGAAATGTGTGATGTGTTATGTTATTTTAGCGCCATCTCGTATCGCGTTGACAAATGAAATTTATTATCTGTTACGGTGTATGTGGCGCCATCTAGTATCTAAGTTAAGTAATCTAATTTTAAATATCAATTAATATTTATAAAACAAAGCGTTAAAATTAAACTCTATTGTAACGCGAGAGGGTTGATTAATGATAGTAAAAATAGTAATATTTGTATCAAAATCTTTAATAGAATAATTGATTTATTTTATACAATAAAATTTTTCCCTTTAATATTCTGATTCTCTTTCGAAACGAATTCCAGCCGGGACGATATTTTTTGTTAAGAAAAACTGACAGAGTATATTATCAAAAATCAATAAAATATAAGGATTTGTTACAAAGAAATATTCTATTTTTTTGTTGAATAGGAATAATTCGAAACCCTTATGTAGCTACGCCGCTAAGAAATAAATTTATAAAACTTAATAAAGCTTTATAAAACTGTATAGTTGGCACTGATACATTTTTAATGGAATTAAAAAATTAATTAGTAATTTTTTTTAAGATGAACATTTCCGACATACATCACATATGTGTAACACTAGCGATTCTGGCAGCGAACCCCAGAATAGCTCGCAAATAATAGATTTTTTCCCACATTTTTAACAACTCAGATCTTTATAAATGTGTTATTCTGATGTATAAACTGATTGTAAAGTTTCATTAAAATCCATTCAGTAGTTTACGTGCAACATCCATCCATATTTACAATCTTCCTAGTAACTTCCAAGTTTATAATATTACTATTGTTTCTGAAAACCTCTTTTTTTTTTCATTTTTAATCATGCATTTCCCATATAATTTGAGTACATTACAGTTTCATACATTACTCATTCTCTACTATTTGTAATTTTCAACATACCCTCAAGAAAATCTTAAAGGCCGGCAACGCACTTGTTGGCCTTGTGAGCGTCCATCAAATCGGCGTTATCAAAATGCGTTTGCCATTTCTATAAATAAAATCAGATTAACATTAACATCTAGCTAAAACTCGATTCTAGAGTATTAAATTTCAAATGTTATCAGTGCAAACAGTGACCATAACCTTTGATAGGCACTAGTTAGCAATACCAAACGAGTGATGTTCAATATCTGTAGATACTGTTATATCAGTAGACCGTTTTTCAGTATTTTGCGGTAAGCAATGAATACGATAACGGATAATTTGTAACGTGATAGTACTAGTATAGGATTGGTGATTACAGGCGCCATTACGGTCTCAAAAGAAAACCCTAATAGACCAATCTACAAGAAATACTCAATGATAACAATGAGACCTCATCGAACGCTGCTCCTGATGATGCTCCGGTGTCGGAGCGAAACGTACGTCGAGTGGTTGTGGGTGTTTCGCGGAGTATTGCTTGTATATTGGTCTATTAGGGTTTTGTATGGACTTCCGCAAGGTAAAGCCTGAATCTATTTAGCTACCAAAACACAACCGTAATAGACCAATATGTAAGACCGGAGTATCCTCTTCGAACAGCGCTCGATGAGGCAACTTCCTGATGATGCTCCGGTGTCGGAGCGAAACGTACGTCGAGTGGTTGTGGGTGTTTCGCGGAGTATTGCTTGTATATTGGTCTGTTGGGATTTTGTATAGACTTCCGCAAAGTAATGCCTGATTCTATTAATATGTCTTAACAGAGCTGAGGATGCTAACATTATACAACCAATACCTGTCTTGTGTTTAAGTGATATTTATTATTTATTCAGAATCAGAGGTTCAAGGTGATGTTTCTCAAAGCTATCGGACCTCACCACGATATAACACTCTGAGAGGACGCGAGTAATAAGCCAAAGTATTCAAATCTGATTTATTAATGAAAATACACTTTAAATCACATGTATACACACAAATACAATATTTCTTATGTGATCTGTTGGTATCTTCAGCAAAAATTTAGAACAACCGTGTCAGTAGTGCCAGCGGTTACTGTTTCGGCCAAAACGTGCCTAAACTGTTTTGCTCTTTAAAAACGATAAGGCGTTAGATATATGAAAAATATAGATAATCGTAGCGCGTGTGCTCTGTAATAATATGTAATAAATTGTGGCTGGATGAGGAAGGTCCAGGACCGAGTGTTGTGGCGCTCCTTGGGAGAGGCCTATGTCCAGCAGTGGATGATTATAGGCTGATGATGATGATGGAATTGTAATAAGAAGTTATTTTCTTTGGTTTTCCTTGTATCCTTAACAGTTGCTCCCTGCTCAATGACATCTGAACACATTACATTATAAATTGTTATGGTGATTTCAATTTCAATGATGTAAGTATTAGTTGTTTTTAATTTTTTACATTTCTAATTTGTTAATTTTTGTATTCATTGTGTTATATTGTTTTTTTGTAGTCGCAAAAAGTAAAAAAGTAAAAAGTAGTAAAAGTGTAGTAGTAAAAAGCCTTACTAACCGCCTAAGAAACGTTGTTTTTCTAGGGTTGACGCCTAGAACAATTCGCTTCATTGCGATAATCTGTTTAATTTTTTTAATTTAATCCGTTTGTATAATAAAGTGTATCGCAACGGAGTATAAATAAAAAATATTAGCATATTTATACTAATATTAATTAAAACAATTAAAAAAAGACGCTCAAACAAATCTTTAACAATGGATTCCTTGGAAAAATGGACGCCTACATAGAATTTAAAAAAAGCGAAGGGCACGGGGTTCGAACTTGAACTCCTCCGAAACGGCTTGATCGATTCTCATGAAACTTTGTGACCGTATCGAGTAGGTCTGAGAATCGGTTAGTTTAGTTTAATTTAAATTAAAATCACATGTATGATATAACAACTTTAACTAAAATAGGTAATTTATTCAAAATACTTAAAATACTACTGTGAGTGTGTATGTCACTGAACTTCTCTCAAACGACTGGACCGATTTTGATGAAATTTTTTGTGTGTGTAATGACAATCACGTCGGGGTCACCAATGTAGCGTGGGTGTATAAATCAGACATATAATTGATACGAAAACAGTTTATTGAATAAAATAACTAACAGAAACAAACAGAAGGAGTAAAAAAAGATATTTAACTAATTGCGTCGACGTGAACAAAGAACACCATCTTTTCCTCCTTTGTTGATAATGTGTCATGGCAACGGACTGTCATTGCAGACCGGCCTGCGCACCTAATTAAAAACAAATTAATTAAAAAACCTACGCAGGACATAGGCTACACTACATGTGTGTTCAAGGGGATCTGGGAATGGTTTAGATTCACAATTTTGTCCGCTGGACAATGTTTTTTTAATTAATTTTTAATTTAAGCGTCGTTGTTGATTTTGGAATGTCTTACATTGGATCCAGACGGCGCTACCATCGCAGTGTCAAATTTTAAATAATTAATTGAAAATTGAAATCACATGTATGGCAAAACAAAATTTGCCGGATCAGCTAGTAAAAAATAAAATATACTGCATTAAATTTGTAGACTGTCAAAAAGAACGGTATATCCGCCATTTTTACGGTAGGCATTGCGTGCGATCAAATAACAATTAACAAACATCAGTGTATTCCGAGTGCTTGTGGACGGCGCACGTCATGGCGAAGGTTAGTTTTATTTTTACTTTTAATGTCGCTAACGACACGAAGCTTAAAGCCCTCGTTAATTACTACATAACTTAAACTTCACAAATTGAACTTTCATTTATATAAATCGTTACATTTTATAAAAAAACCTTATTTCGTGATTCGAGATAAGACGCATTCCATCAAACAAAAAAATGGTCGGGGTATTGAAATTATCTACAGCCAATTTTGGACTCTATTTTTATGCTAATACAGTTTTCTTTTCATTAAAAGTTGATGAACGTTAGAAAAATGTCACATTAGTTTGGTGAATATTCATAGAACATTTGAAATAGCGCTGTCTCTGTCTGACGAAAGGATTAAGGCTGAGATGAAAGAGATAGATGGTTTCATTAGTCTATTCATATGCGGTTTATATTAAATTCTATCTAAAATACGATTACTATTGCAGTCAGTAAAATGACAAGTACTTGTCACTCATATACCATAGATATAATGAATAAAATCAGGCGTTAATTTGCGGAAGTCCATACAAAACCCTGATGGACCAATCTACCAGCAATACTCCGCGAAACACCCACAACCACTCGTACGTTCCGCCCCGACACCGGAGCATCATCAGGAAGCTGCCTCTAAGAACAGCGCTCGATGATTAATCTCACTCATATTGCTTGCATTAGTCTAATAAGGTTTTATATGAACTTCCGCAAGGTAGGATTCTATTAATTAGTTTAATCGGTTCTACCCTCCGCACAACCGTATTTAAATTTACAAACAAACAAATTTACTTACATATTGGTCTATTAGGATCTTGTGCTACAATAGATAGGGTTTAAATTTTGTGAAAAGCTTTTAAGCCTTTACTCAAAGCTCTGAGTTGATTTCTTCGTGATAGTCCATACATACGAAACCTCTTTCACCGCCCATATGTGATGTTCAATATATTATTTTATGAAATACTTAATCTTATATATCAATTCTCGTGTCGCAGCTTTCGTTCCCATACTCCGTAATGGCTTGACCGATTCTCATGAAACTTTGTGAGCGTGTTGAGTAGGTCTGAGAATCGACTAACATCTATTATTCATCCTAAATATTATATAGTATACAGTAATATAGACCACCCCCATTTTTTTTATGTTTTAGACAAAACTCTTAGTTTCTATTTTTTTTATGATACAACATACAAAAATACATACAATCGTAAATTTTCACCCTTCTACGAGCAACCCCTATTTATTTATTTAAAATTGAAATCACATGTATGGCAAAACAACGTTTGCTGCGTCAGCTAGTTACTTATATAAATTGAATAAAAAATGTCATCTCGACCAACTTTCAATAGTCAAATTCTATATATTTGGGACTAAAAAAGGAAGACCGTTGCTGTAAGAATTATTATTAATTATTTCAATTCAAATAATAAAATCGAAGTTTCCCACGGGTAGCGGTCATTAAAAATATTTAGAATTTTTCGTATTTTATCTGTCGGGATGCGAAACTAATGATTTGTTTATCTTTGTTATTTAGTTATCTTTGTCTGTTAATAGTTTCTTGTATGTCTGTTTTGGTTATATGTGTTCACTTTGTTTAAAAGATTAATTATAATCTTTTAACTCGGAATTGATCGTTAATGAAACCAAAATGTGTCGCTGTAAATAAAGATTTTTATTATAGGCATATTCTATAAAATACAAAGGAGATAAACTAAACATTAACTACAAGAAACAAATCTCTTACCTGGTAATAAAGAAACGACATTTAATGTCCTCTCGTACATTACTCAATTACCTATTTATATATAACTAGCTGATCCAGCGAACTTCGTACCGCCTTAGCGTAGCTTTGATGCACTATTTTATTTTGTATAATTCGCCTTTTGTATAAGTGAAAGAGATAGAAATAAGCCACGACTCTCTCACTCTCTCTCATGACGTTGACATTCGTCACGCGCGTTTTTTAAAAATATGCAATACAAAATGTATATTTTTCAATATTCCTGAAAGATTTTCTTAATATTTTTTTACGTAAGAATCATCCTTGGACTTCCACAAACATTTAAAAAAAATAATTATCGAAATCGGTTCAGCCATTCACACGTGATGCCGTGACAACGCGAAACGGGTTTCTTTTTTATATATAAAGATTTTAATTATTAACAACAATGGAAATTATAATATGCGACATCTGTACAAAGGACATATCGTCAAATCTCTACCTAGCAAAGAGTTTACAAAGAAAAACTTTTACTTTATATGTTTAAATAAAATTTATGATCTGTTCGAATTAAAAAACATCGAATTAAAAATAAATAATAAGCCTAAAATCCTATTACCATGAAAAGTGATGTTTATAAAAAAGAATATAATTGAGATGTAATAAATAAATCAATAGGTATCTGAAAGGCCGGCAACGCACTAGTGAATGGCCTTGGGCGGCGGTATTTACATCAGATGAGCCACCTGCCGGTCCTGTTTTATAAAATAAAAATTAAAACTAATTGTATAAAAAAACTTCGATAGTATAATTAAGTCATAATTAATAGAATCAGGCGTTAGTTTGCGGAAGTCCATACAAAACCCTAATAGTCCAATCTACAAACAATACTCCACGAAAAACCCACAACCACTCGACGTACCTTTCGCCCCGACACCGGAGCATCATCAGGAAGACTTCCTTAGTCTAACTACACTTAGTTATCACATACGAATCTTCGAAAATCTTCAGACAATTAAATGCGTATAAAAATAATGTTTTGTTTATTATGAGCTACCAATTAAATAAACAATTTTTAATACTAATATGAACTTAATATGTATTTGTACATCTAACTTAAAGGTGGGCGGAGTTGCTAAAGACGTTAAACTAATCTCAAACAAAGCAAAGAAAGTCTAACCAAATGTTAAACCTAAAAGCTCTGAGCGTAATAAGTTTCGTCTAGTCAAAGCTGCCACAATTTTCCTAAATTTATAGATATTGGCGCGAAGAATTATATAATCTTAACATTAGTTGAAGTGGTGAATACAATCCACAGTTAGTTCTTGAAAAATCAAAATACAAAATGTTATATTTTACAATTTTAGGTAAATATACCGAACTTTAAACTCAACAATGGAAAGGAGATGCCGGCTCTCGGCTTCGGCACGTGGCTGGGCCTCGATGAGAAGGTAATAAATATAAAAACATATTATTGGTGGCGATTCTGATGTACACACTCTAAACTAAAAATCTCTAAATTTAGCTTTAGACCTGTCAAACAGTTTTAGAGAGCGTAACCAATTCTGTACATCTCTAAATTGGTAGCAATAAGGTTTAAATTGTCAATCTAGAAACATATAGAATAGGTTGCACACGCTTGACAGGTCTAAAGCTAAATTTAGAGATTTTTAGTTTTAAAGGTTTACATCATAATCGCCACCATTATTCGTTTATTATTATTTTCTATACAAACTATGTAATAATATATGAAAATATCGATCCCGTGTCGTCGGTACGTATATTACATCCCTCGTAAAATATATTTAACAGACGCTGGGTATATTATGTTTTAAATAAAACATACTTTTTTTAATAAGTTTACATGCAATTAACCAGGATATCGAACCTCGGATTTTAGTTGCCATGGTAACCGTTGCCTCAATAATTCCTAAAATACATTTTTACATCAATTTTTTTAAGTTATCCTATTGTGTTTAAACATATAACCGATTTTTTATCACGGTATAGTAAAAAAGCGGAATTAGTCATCATTTCTATTACCTATGCAGCGTTTGACGTTTCCAGATATAATCTGTGGCGCTCGAGTCCCGCCAAATGGCGTTCCCGCGGTTTTTTATTGTTAAATTTATTACAAAATGTAATGTATATAAAGTGTATTAAATAATTAAGGATTCGAAATAAGTATTATTAATATATTATTAACGACAAAAATTGTTTATTTCAGCTAGAATTCAAAGTTTGCGATGTACCAAAATTGGTCGATGCGATGCTGTACGCGGTAGACATAGGTTACCGCCATTTTGACACCGCGCATTTTTATAGAGTAGAACCAGAGGTTGGTTACGTCATAAAGAAGAAGATAGAAGAAGGTGTTGTGAGAAGGGAGGATGTGTTTGTTACAACCAAGGTTAGTTTCAGAGTTCAATTCTTAAAATGCTGTATGATTTCTATAACGAATGTTAATATGTAAATATCATTCTTTCCACAATTGTAAATAAGACTTTAAGTTAAAAGATTCGCAATACATTCGACACAATTTTGTAACCGCCACAAAATGTCAAATCTCAACTGTCAATGCGGAATCTGTCAGCTGTCAGTGCCAGTTGGTAATTGGAAGAATTGAATATATTTCTGAGACGAATTGTATTTACATTTAGTGTTAATAAAATTAATAATTATTTAGGTATGGCAACACAACCACAGAACAAAGGACGCTTATGCCTCTGTAGAAGACTCTTTGAGGAGATTAGGTCTAGACTATATCGACTTAGTACTTATACATTGGCCTATGTCTATGGATGTGAGTATTATAATTACACACACACACGGTCGTTACACAACATTAACACACACAATTACATTACAGAATTGTAACGTTGAATTAGAATATATAGTCCTGTATTTGTAACCGTAAGCGTGAGTCTAGTTTTCGTTTATTTATTTACTTACCAACTAAAGAAACAATTATGAATTCTAATATAAACTCAATATGTATTTGTACATCTAAGTAAAAGGTGGACGGAGTTGCTAAAGACGTTAAACTAATCTCAAACAAAGCAAAGAAAGTCTAACCAAATGTTAAACCTAAAAGCTCTGAGCGTAATAAGTTTCGTCTAATCAAAGCTGCCACAGTTTTCCTAAATTTATAGATATTGCTGAGAACTATTCGTATATAGGGTGTTTCGATCGGATAGATAAAGTTCCAAGTCTCACCAAAGAACAGTTTAAATAAAAACACCCAAAAGTCTTAAAAACAAATCACGAGCAAATGAAATCAAATGAGCAAACAACAATAACTTTTATATGTATGTTATATGTGGGATTTTAATGGTGGTAATTAAACAGTTACCACCATTAAAAACCACCAAACAATTGGATTTATCTGTAATAGAAATATTTATTACATTTAACTGCAAAAACAACTACATTTTAATTATTATAATAGTCTAGTCTAGACTAATTCTAACATCTAAATAAACATGAAATCTAACCTGTAATAGAAAAATCGACAATTTTAGGTTTCTTTACCGCTTTTTATTAATACTCGACTATCAAAATAATCTATATATATAAAAATGAAACCCGTTTCGCGTTGTCACGGCATCACGTGTGAATGGCTGAACCATTTTCGATAATTCTTTTTTTTAAATGTTTGTGGAAGTCCAAGGATGGTTCTTACGGAAAGAAATATTAAGAAAATCTTTCAGGAATATTAAAAAATATACATTCAATATTGCATTAAAAAACGCGCAGAACGAATGTCAACGTCATGAGAGTGAGAGAGTCGTGGCTTATTTCTATCTCTTTCCCTCTTATAATACGAAATAAGATAGGTCAACTATACAATATAAAATAGTGCATCAAAGCTACGCTGAGGCGGTACGAAGTTCGCCGCGTCAGCTAGTTACACTATAAAAATGATGCATAAGTTAAAACCCAAAAAAATCTTCTCAAATTTTAAAATCAAATAACGACTCTGCCGCCTGTCAACGTCAAACTGCGGCCGAGACACACACACATGTAGATGCACACATATATAATTTTTCTGTGAGTGTATATGTCACTGAAGTTCTCTCAAACGACTGGACCGATTTTGATGAAATTTTTGTGTGTGTTCAAGGGGATCTGGGAATGGTTTAGATTTACAATGTTATATAAAATTCTCGTGTCACGGGGTTCGAAGTTGAACACTTCCGAAACGGCTAGACCGATTCTCGTGAAACTTGGTGAGCGTATTGAGTAGGTAGTCCACCCCTAATTGTTTCTTTTTTGGACGGAATTTCTTTTTTTTTCTTCTATGATACAGCATACAAAAATACATACAATCATAAGTTTTCACCCTTCTACGATCAAGCCCTATTATTTATTGAACATTGAAATCCGGATCAGCTAGTTTAAAATAAAATCTATTGACAGCGTGTCATAGCGACTGTCATTGCAGACCGGACTACACACCTCTTTTTTTATGTCAGGTAATGCTGTTACGCATACCTCTGCGGCCCGTCAGAGATAATGGTTGCTCCACTATTCGCCCTACCCACTAAAACCTGACAATAACCACCAGCCATAGGACGGGGGTAGGTCCCCGTCAACTGCGAATCTCACAAAACGACTCTCCCCATGCAAAATTCACCAAAACAACTCAGCAGGGCAGACGATTTTGCAGTATTTTCAAAATCTCGCTCCGCATTCTCCTTTTCAGTCAAGATACTCACAAAAAGCCTTGAAGGCATTGCCAGGTTCCGTCAGCTTCCACCAATCTTTTTATAATGAATGGAAGCGATAGGTGTCCATTTATCGGCCAGGACCTATAACTATTCCAGGCCGGACACAACTCAATACTGTCGTCAGAGTTACAATGGTGGCAAGCTGGTGTCGCTTCCCTACCAATACCACAATGCAGATTATACCAAAACATACCCTGAGAGTAGCACCAGTCGATAGGAAAGCGATCCCCACCACCGCTCCAACCAAAGTTTTAATAATGGACGAATATGATCAACGATTTGTAGACCGTAACGTACCGTTCCACAGCAAAATTAACCTTCTACCCTCCTTCCAGGCCTTGATGACCTCGAGGGGTTTTTAACATAACACTAATTATAGGACATATAATACAAATATTTTCGTTGAACTGAGGTTTGTTATGTTGAGGTTAGATTGGTCTAGAATTGGTTATAAAGAGGTCTTTCGAACAAAAGCATTGAATCACATTATAAGATTAAGAGTTATATTATTGGAGGAAACTTTATATAAAGGTTTTGGTTGGCAAAATTCGTTAATTAGAGGTATGAATACTTTCTCTTGATAGTTTAAAATTCGTAATAAAGAGATAATGTAGTGGTATATTTTATATTGACTCGTATGGACAATTCAAGGGGATTACGAAGAATTTGTTAAACCGAGGAAGTCGTTATATTGAGGTTGCACTGAATAATCTTAACATTATTTGAAGTCGTATACAAACCATAGTTTTGGAAAAAATCTAAACACAATTCGTTATATCTATGGTTATTAGGAATTATACCTTTAATACTGTCTTTTATGAACATAACTATTACTCATTTAAAGAAAAACACTTTTTAACGGATTTAGTTATGTATTTTTACAAAGTTTAAGTATTTTATATTATTTTTAAATTTTTCCCGACGCTTCGCGTGCTTTACAGCGTGCGTGGTCACGGTAGACTGACACTTATTTTGACAAAAGGTGTTTGTCAAAATAAGTGTCACAGCTGCAGATATATACGCGAAACGTCGGAAACATTTAAAAATAATATAAAATACTTAAACTTTGTAAAAATACAAAACTTAATCCGTTGATAAAGTGTTCTTTTTAATTATCCACTTGTTACGTTACAGATAAATGGTGTAGACGAAAAGATAGACTACCTAGAGACGTATAGGGGCCTCGAAAATGCAATGGAAAACGGTCTAGTGAAGTCCATCGGCGTATCGAACTTTAACATGGAGCAAATGAAACGATTACTTGATAACTGTCAAATTAAACCGGTGGTTAATCAGATACAGGTTTGTTTTTGAGCGAGGCTTAGTATATATGAAATAATAAAATTAAAAAGTTTATAATTAATATATATAATATTGTCTTTTGTTGAAATAACTATTACACAAAAGTAAAACACTTTTATGGATTTAAATTGTGTATTTTTGCAAAATTTTAAATACATCGGTGGCGATTCTAATGTACACCCTCTAAACTAAAAGTCTGAATTTAGCTTTAGACCTGTCAAACGTGTGCTACCTATTCTATATGTTTCTACATTGACAATTTGAACCTTATTGCTATCAATTTAGAGATGTACAGAATACGGTTATGCTCTCAAACTGTTTGACAGGTCTAAAGCTAAATTTAGAGATTTTTAGTTTAGTGTGTGTACATCAGAATCGCCACGATTTTACATTAATTTAACATTTTTCCGACGTTATAATGTAATATAATTAAATTTTGTAAAAATAACTTGATCCGTTAACAAAGCGTTTTTCTTTAAATGAGTAACGGTTATGTTAAAGACAATATTATGTACAAAGGATATATTGTCAAATTTGAACTCATATAAAACTCTACCTAGCAAATATACGAATTAAAGAAAAATCTTTTCTTTACATATACAATAGAAATATAATAATACTAGCTGTTGCCCGCGACTTCGTCTGCGCAGTACTTTGATTACACTGTGACTGTCAATTAATTATAGACAAATAATTTACAATAAAATAAAATTGCGACTGTAATTAAAGATCTAAGCTATCCTATCTCTTAACTTGGACCAGACTTGACGGTATGCCAATTTAATTTAAAATCGGTTGAGGAGTCCATCGCGGACAAACATCGTGACAGGAGATTTATAATAAACATGTACAAAATACAATTAAACACAGATTAATTATTAATAAATAAAGTTTTTCAAAAAGAAAATTGTCAATTAATTGTAGACACATAATTTGCAATGAAATAAAATTGTGACTAATTAAAGATCTGAGCTATCCCATCTCTTAAGTGGGACTAGACTCAGTCCATCGCGGACGACCATCGTGACAGGAGATTTATATATAAACATAATAATATTTTTTAATAGGTAACAATAAACCTATTGGAAAAAGAGCTGGTATCATTTTGCCAGTCTCAAAATATACAAGTCGTGTCGTACTCGTCGTTCGGATCGTTGACGAGATCGTACGCGACCGACGCGCCGCCGCCGAAGCACGACGACCCCTGTTTAGTGGCCATGGGCCGCAAATACAACAAAAGCGCCACGCAGCTGGTACTGAGGTTCTTGGTAAATATTATTTTGCTTTTTATCATAAGCAATTCATTGAAAAAAAAAAATGCTCTGACAGTTCTTTAAATTAGCCCTTAACGTTATAGCAAAAAAGTTATTTCCGAAAATATAAAAATTATACACGATTTTTGTCAAAATTATGAAAAAAATGCTCTGACAGTTCTTTCATTTAACCCTTAATTATTATAATACTAAATACACACAAAATTTATTTCTTGATAAATACCGTCGTCTGAAAGGACGGCAACGCATCTGTTACTACATCTAGTGCATGTTCAAACCAGCTTGTATACTATTTCTTTTAATAATTCTATATTCGCTTTACAACAAGAAAAAAATTTCATATGCGATGAAAAAATGTCTCTTATAGACAATATATATATAATAATGAATCAGAAACAAAAAAAACCCTTATTTGTTTACCATAGCAGTGCCATCTATTGATTACTTACTCAATCCAGTCGAAAAGTATCCACATCTGTTAGAATCTTTTAGAGTTAACAGACAATTGTGACTGTCAATTAATTATAAACAGATAATTTGCAATAAAATAAAACTGCGATTATAATTAAAGATCTAAGCTATCCTATCTTAAATTGGACTCACGGTCAATTTAATTTAAAATAGTTTAAATAGGAGTCCATCGCGGACAAACAACAGGAGATTTATATACATATAAAACCTATTTCAGTACCAGAAAGGAATCGCGACAATACCCAAGTCGCTGACAAAAAGCCGCATAATGGCGAACGCGTCAATTTTTGATTTTGACATTGACAGCGACGACATCGCCGCGCTCGAGGGATTCGATTGCGGCTACCGATCGGATGTGCCGACATTTTGGCAGGATTATACGAACTATCCGTTCGAGAAACAGCGGATTGAGTTTGACATTGACATGCCCGAGTCGCTTTTGAAATGGAAAAATGGCGCCAAACTTGATGTTGACTGAATGGTCGCGCTTCGATAACCGTTTGTATACGGTTCAGCCTGTGCCATGGGCGAATTTTAAAGAAATACTCGAAATAAATACTAATAATATTCGAAATACAGTTTTTTGTTTTATTTATAGTTCCCCCTCCAGCTTCTTCTAACACGCAATACAAAAAATATTCAAAATATTATTAGGTTATGCTGTTTTTTGTTTTATTTATAGTTCCCCCTCCAGCTTCTTCTACCACGTAATCCAAAAAAAATAATCTAAAATACTATTATATTGATAATAGTTTCTTATTTTATTTTTAGTTATTATTATTATTTTCATGTTATTATTATTATTATTATTTTAGATATTATTATTTTATTTATAGTTTCCCCCCCTACCATTCTTTCATATACACACACTCACAAGACACTTCGCTTGCGTGTTCTTCTTTTCTTTTTCTATTTCTATTGAGTCTATAATAGGGTATATTCTATATTTATCCTATTTTGGCTGTAGTTAATTTTAATTTTATACTATATCTTTAATAACGCTGTTTGATTTAGTAAATAAATAAATATTTTATAAGCAGACTTGGTTGATTTTACTGTTAAATTTTAAGTTTTTGTAGATTCTTAAACTTTTTGGCAGAATATAGAAGCCTTATTTCTATATAAGAGATATATAGCAAATATGACTAAGGGACCTTCAAGAAAAGACTGTTTGCCATATGGATCTAACCAGTTACAAATAACAATAAAACTATTAACATACGACTGTTTTATTAATTACACAAGACAAAAAGTTTTACATCCAGCGAAAAAATATGGGTTCGCTTCTTGTACCACGAGTTATGTCATGCAAACATATGATATTAAGAGAATCATGTCAATAGTTCACGTAGGCCATAAATGCATTCCTGTAAACGCAGATATTTAGTTTTTGTTAGAAGATACATATTCTTAATCACCCCTTCTATGAACCCATAAGGGATAAGTTATTGTTTCAACCCCATTACCATTACTTTAAGTTTCAATATAAGCCCTTGTTTTAGATGATTAGAGATAGCTCTCACTATCACTATATGTTTAATTTATTTAAACATCCCTTTAACTAACGCCGCCGAACTTAATTCGCGGCTGGAAAAAATATCTCCAGTGACAACTCCACAGATTACACACGGTTCAGAAATAAGTTTCTTTATAAAACTACGATTATTTACATTATGTGCGTCCAAACGCCGCAAGTGTGTAGGCATAGTAAAGGCCGGCAACGGACTTTTGAGGCCTAAGGCAGGCGGTAAATATGTTTTGTTTATAATTTTGTAAGTTATTAGATTAAAAAATTGTTAATACAGACGTGCGTATCCTTTGAAACCTGTTTGACAAGGTTACCATTCACTCATAGGGTTGTCACTGTATAAATTTAAAGAATTTATTGAATTGTAAATCTCATGAAAAAAAAATAGTATTTTTTGCAAAATTTAAATATAATTACATAATTTAAAAGTTTTCCCGACGTTTCGCGTGCTTTACAGCGTGCGTGGTCACGGTAGATCACGGCAATCTAAAAAAATACATAACATAAATTTCAAAAGTGTTTTTCTTTAAATGAATAACAGTTATCTTAATAAAAGACAATATTATTGTAGTTTTCTTTAACTAAAATCGCTGCTTTAAACCAGATCATTATGAAACATTAGTATAGCTATACTAATCTAAAAAGCTTTTAGTGCAGTCATTTGCCTAAGCTTTTGCCAATTAGTAAGCGCCGTCGATCATTAAAGCTTTTGAATTCCTATTACGAATGGCATTCAGCGTGTTTTGGGTACCAGAGACCAAGCTGTGAAGCACTGGAGGCGATTGCATGCCTCATTATCTTAATCTTATGGGAAACATTCAGTTGACTATGGAGTCAACTGAATTTTGTGTGAACAGACCTGTCAAACGTGTGTAACCTATATGTTTCTACATTGACATTTTAAACCTTATTGCTATCAATTTAGAGATATACAGAATAAGTTACGCTCTCTTAAACCGTTTGACAGGTCTAAAGCTAAATTTAGAGATTTTTAAGTTAGAGTGTGTACATCAGAATTACCACCATTATAACAATATCAAAGCGAAATACCATGATTCGTTGCGAATTGAATTGTCTTAAACGTTGCGTTAAATTCTCTTCAATAGTTTATTTATTTATAGGAAGTCTCACAGAAATAAAAACTAATATACTATTAGCCATGGGGCTAATAGTATATTAGTTTTTATTTCTAGATTAAGTAATAACTTTTTAATTTTTATTTATTTTAATTTTTTTTATTAACGTTTTATAAGATTTTGAATGTACAAACTAACACATGGATCTTTGTGGTCTGACAATAAATTATTATTATTTAAAATTTTCGACAGCCCTACGTCTGAAAGTTGTCAGTACTGCGCTATGTGCGTTGTGAATATGTTGTGTGTCGTGTTGTTTTTGTTAAATATTAATTACATTGTAAGTATTAAGTTTAACTGCTTCTAAGATCGATATGAAAATCCGCTTAAGAAATTCTCAACGGTAAAATCAAATTTGACATAAATAATAACTGTAAATATAATTCACCTTGCAAAGATTAATACCTTGGTTTGTTTTTTTGAATATACTGACATAATTTAGGATTTTAACAAATAGATTTATTACGATAAGTATATATATAGACATGTGTATATGAAAACTTTTCCCGGTAACCAACTCCCTCCGCCTCCCTCCCCACCCTTTCCTCCCCTTCCTATTGTTTCCGTTCCTATAGAATACTTAACTATGAAGGTACGTAACAAAGAGAATCTACCTCAAGAAGATTACCACTAGCCATCGCAGTGATCCAGCAGCCACACCACCTTTTTCTACCCTCCTCCCTTACCCTTTTCTATCCTTTCTTCTCCGTGTTACCCTCTCCCCCATTGAGAATTTAAATACTATGGAAGTGTGTAACAAAGAGTAGGAGAGAAGATTACCACTAATCACAGTCGAGGATTTATGTAGTCTCCAACCAAGGACCGATCTATCTAGACTCCGACTACATCTCTAGACTGTATTCTTGGGAGAGGAAAATTTAAATAATAAAAGTTTAAATAATATAAAATCAGGCGTTACCTGTCACCACTATAGCTCTCTGTGGATAAAAGAGAGACAAAGAACGTATCTCTTCCTAAGACCCTGGTATTCCGAACGACACCTGCTCTCTTACTCAGTTACAAAAAGAATACCACGGGCTGGAGTGTGGGGTTTATCCGGGGATATTTGCCCCCATCGCCTTGATGATGGAAGACGAGCACTACTTTCTGGCTTGCCTATATAGGTCCTATGGTGGTAACACTGATCAATATCCGATCCATGAGCTCGTTCAATGCCATTCACAATTATCTATCTATCTTTCATGGCTTCGCTTTGACCAGACACAATAGTGTCCTCGGTCACCAGAACCCCAGAGGTGTTTGACCTTCGATGTTGAGCTGGTTGGATTCCAATCCAGACTACAAAAAAAAACATACATTTTTATGTTTTTGAATTTTTAATTTCATGTGTAATGTATTCTTAAATTAATTTTTATATCTTCTCATAGTTTCCTGTTACTGTTCTGTGAAATTGTCAACATTTATACTTGTTATGTTTAGGTAAAAAGAAACAATAGGAAGGGGAGGAAAGGGTGGGGAGGTAGGGGATTGGTTACCGGGAATCTGACTTACCGCACGAAAGACTATATTAAGACTGTCTAATGGCTGAATCCTAAAGGATGGATGCAACAACATGGCGTTTACCAGTAAAAATACATGTATATAGTAGTTGCATAACAAATAAATATCTATTTTGCAATTTACTAAATATTGTTTGCAATTCTACACTGCTTACCTTGAAAAACGACACAAAAAATTTAACTCTCCAATCTCAAGACCTGTTGCGACTTCAATTTGTCTGTTGTACATATAAAATCATTATTAATAACGTTGATTTTTATTACGTAGATTTTATTAACGTTGATATAAATTTCTATGTATTAAAAGTGACCTAATTATAATTCTGTCATTGATGGCGATTCTGATGTACACACTCTGAACTAAAAATCTCTGAATTAGTTTAGACCTGTCAAACGTGTGTAAACTATATGTTTCTACATTGACAATTTAAACCTTATTGCCATCAATTTAGAGATATACAGAATAAGTTACGCTCTCTTAAACCGTTTGACAGTTCTAAAGCTAAATTTAGAGATTTTTAAGTTAGAGTGTGTACATCATAATTGCCACCATTATAACAATATCAAAGCGAAATACCATGATTCGTTGCGAATTGAATTGTCTTAAACGTTGCGTTAAATTCTCTTCAATAGTTTATTTATTTATAGGAAGTCTCACAGAAATATCAAAACAAAAACTAGACATAGTTAACAATAACATGACAAGAAAACATATGATTTCCTTCGCTTCACAAAGAACATGAATTATACAGTGCAACTTTAATATAACGTACCTCATTATAACGACTTCCTCGATTTAACAAATTCTTCGTAATCCCCTTGAATTGTCCAAAAGAGCCAATATAAAATATACCTCTACATTATCTCTTTATAAAGAATTTTCAACTATCAAGAAAAAGTATTCATACCTCTAATTAACGAATATTGCCAACCAAAACCTTTCCTCCAAAAATATAACTCTTAATCTTATAATGTGATTCAATGCTTTTGTTTGTAAAGACCTCTTTATAACGAACTCTAGACCAATCTAACCTCAACATAACCCAACATAACTCAACATAACTCAACATAACAAACCTCAGTTCAACGAATTACTTGATATTACGAATATTTTCTCCTTCTTTTACCCTTCGATTTGTTATATGGAGGTTAACAGCAGAACAGAAATCACAAGATACAATAGAAACAGGAATTTTATAAATACTAAGTGTTTATACTAGGAAAACGATTTCTAAGTCACGTCTGAATTAAGGTTTATAAACAACTAGCGACCCGCCCCGGCTCCGCACGGGCGCGATGCTGATACTAAATACACTACAGAAAAAAAAACGCGATGTCGTAAAAAGTAAATGACAAAAAAAGTTATTGTGGGTTATCCATAAGAGATAGACCATCACGGACTTTTCTGTAGAGTTTTTCAATGCGTACAATACTTAGTACATTATTTTGATAAAACTCGTAGGATTCAGCCTGCGTTTGCAATGTAAGCGGAAAAAAATTTAGTTATTTACGACATCACATTAGAAACCTCAAAAATAACAGTACTTCTCTACTATTAAATGGATGTCATTATACATATAAACCTTCCTCTTGAATCACTCTATCTATTAAAAAAACCGCATCAAAATCCGTTGCGTAGTTTCAAAGATTTAAGCATACAAAGGGACAGAGAAAGCGACTATGTTTTATACTATGTAGTCATCAATGTCTCCTGTCTATACTCTTTCTTCATTTGTGCAGGCGTTCCCCTTACAACCGTTTTCAATATCTCTTTCAGCTGGGTTGCCTGGAAGTGATCGCTTAGTAGCGGCCGCCCTTTACACATTATGTATATTTTAATATTGTATCTTAAAACTATGTTAATGTATGATAAAGTATGAAATAAATAATTGTACTTTTCAGATGTCGTATAGTGATGGCGGCAAGGCTCCAAGGATTACTCTTAACAGTGGGTACGCGATGCCAGCGATCGGTTTGGGCACATTTCTTGGATTTGATGAAGTAAGTATAACACCACGCGATTGACGGCCATAGAAAGATCTTTTTTGAAACACGAGGCTCATCTGATCGAAAGTGATACCGTTGCAAACACTCACAAGAGGCTTCACAAGTGCGTTGCCGGCCTTAAACATGATTAGCTCTCCTCCCTTAGTCGTATTGGTTTGGAAATACCTCTATGTATTTATTAAAGTATGTTTGGTTATCTGTTCCATAATATATAATAACTAGCTGATCCGGCAAAAGTTGTTTTGCCATACTTGTGATTTCTAGCATTCATTTTATTAGTTCAATAAAAATAGATGTTGGCCGATTCTCAGACCTACCCAATATGCACACAAAATTTCATGAGAATCGGGAAAGCCGTTTCGGAGGCGTTTAACCACAAACATCGCGACACGATGTAAAAAAATATATCATATTAATAATAATATGATATCTTACATGATCCCTTACATGCCCCTGTAATAAAATACCAAAGGATGGTATTTTTAGTGATGGCAATATTAATTTTGGTGATGATTTTGTGACTTAAAATCAACTACAAAATGTAACAACCAGTAAGACTTTTAAATATTCTCAGTTGTGCATTTTTATACGACTTCACAGGGTTCTTAGCTCTTTACCAATTTCCATACAAATCGGTTCATCCGTTCTTCAGTGAATAGTTTTATCTAATCATTATTTTCAGAATGGACAAAAGGAAGTAAGAGCTGAGGAAGTGGAAAAACCTGTTATATGGGCACTCAACGCTGGATATAGGTAAGAAAAATATCTAAATATTCACCAGGCGTAATAGTTCATAAAGAAATATTTGATGGTTTCATTTCTACAACTTTGAATTACTATTTGACAGACACATTTTCGAAAGAAGGCACCGACATCCAAAACTGCATATAAATAATTTACGACAATGCAACAGATACTTATATAATAAAAACTGATCCGGCAAACGTTGTTTTGCCATAGATGTGATTTCTAGCAATAATTTTTTTAGTTCAATAAAATTATCAGCTTTAAATGTGTGATGTTTACAATCGAAAGCGTTTTAAACAATAAAAGTATGCTTTTAGGTTAATAAATTAATCTTTATATGACACGTTTGTCCAGTCGAAAAGTATCCACATCTGTTAGAATCTTTTGGCGTTAACAGATAATTGTGACTGTGAGTCTATTGCTGCAAACATCGTGACAGGAGATTTACCTATGAAATTGCCGTATTGCAGTACAGACTTTTTCAAACAAAAAAAGTTTTGATTGGCTATGAATTCTAAATTCAAATTAATTTTGTTTTAAAAATATGACATTCTATTTACAAAATCAGTCTTTTGTTTATTGATTGGCGTTGTATTTTCATTACATTTCAACATTTTTCCTCATAATGGATACTTTGAAATTTCGTGTAATTATGGAATATGAGTTCCGTCGTGGCGCCAACGCGGCACAAACGACACGTAACATCAACGACGTTTACGGAGAGAACTGTACAAACGAACGCACAACCCGTTATTGGTTTGCTTGGTTCCGTTCTGGGAATTTTGTCTTGAAAAAAAAAAACCTCGTGGTCGTCCGGAAACTTTGGCCAACAATGATGAATTTAAAGCGATTGTGGAAGCTGATGAATCTCAATCTACAGCAGAGCTGGCAGCAGCTTTTGATGTTAGCATCAAAGCAATATTGGTCCATTTGCGACAGATTGGCAAGATAAAAATGCTTGATAGATGGGTACCCCACGAACTTAACGATCGCCAGCGCAGCGTACGCGTCGAGACTTGCCTTGCGCTGCTTAACAGGCACAGAAATGAAGGACTTTTGAAGCAAATTGTTACGTGCGACGAAAAATGGATTCTTTTTGACAATCGAAAGCGCTCAGCAAGTTGGCTAGATCCTGGTTCGGTACCAAAGCAATGTGCAAAACGAAAAATCACCCCTCGAAAGGTGATGGTCACAGTTTGGTGGTCTAGTGCTGGTGTTATTCATCATAGCTTTATACAAAACGGCGAGAGCATTACTGCAGATGTGTACATTGAATAACTGACCACAATGATGGCGAAACTCGCACGTCTTCAACCAGCTTTGGTCAATCGGTCGTCTCCACTGCTACTTCACGACAACGCGCAACCCCATACTGCACAACAGACCGTCTCTAAGCTGCATGAGTTGGGTTTGGAAGCTCTCCCTCATCCGCCATACTCACCAGATCTTCCGCCTACCGACTATCACTTTTTCCAAAATTTGGACAACTTTTTAGCGGGAAAAAAATTCAATTCCCGAGAGGCAGTACAAAACGCCTTTGAAGTGTTTGTACTGCCTCCCGTCCAGCTGATTTTTTCAAGAAGAGCATCCATAAACTGCCACAGCGTTGACAAAGATGCATTGATTGCAGGCGTGATTACTTTGAATAAAAGAAATAAATAAATTCGAAAAAAAAATACTTTAACTTTTTTCAAACAAAACGCCAATTTCATAGGTAAAGACCTAATATATATATAAAGATAATTATCACTTAAAAACCATTCGGTTTCATTTCATAATTTTCGAAACGAAAAAGTTTTACATACAATGCAAATGTTTACCTAATACGTTCATTCGCGAATGTGTTTTTGCCTATTATTAAAGGCTACAATGTTTACTATGTGGATGATGGATGTGGCCTCAAAGTATTCTATTTAAATGTTTGAAATCGAAAAGCTCTTCGAGCTTAAAGAAAGAGCTTAAAATAATAGAATCAGGCGTTACTTTGCGGAAGTCCATACAAAATCCCAATAGACCAATATACAAGCAATACTCCGCAAAAAACCCACAACCACTCGACAAACGCTGTTCGTAGATGTTCCTGATGATGCTCCGGTGTCGGAGAGAAACGTGCGTCGAGTGGTTGTTCGCGGAGTACAGCTTGTATATTGGTCTACTGGGATTTTGTAAAGAGCTTAAAGGCAAGTAAAACCTTTTTTTTAGAATGATAGATACAGCATCTGCCTACCACAATGAGGACCAGGTGGGCAAAGCAATTGTCAAATCGGGTGTTCCGAGGGAACACGTTTTCATTGTAACTAAGGTATACCAACTAATCTCCATTAAACTCGACTTCAATAATAAAATACTCCATTTCTGGGAGCTTACTGATCATCAAAATAAAGTTTATAAAACTTCCGCGAACTTACCTGAAATAAGGACCATTATTGTCTGTTATATGTTAACAGGATATAACAATAATAATAATAGTCTTTATTTAAAACATTTTGTCTTAAATATCATATACATAAAACTACAACTAACTACAACTAAAACTTACAATTAATATTCCTTGGTAAGATTATTTTTATTCTGCGTCTTATGAACCTTGTTCAATTTTTTAAAAGGTTAATAATAATAATAAAAAAATATATAATATACTAATTCTATTAAACTATTTATATATTATCTCTATAGTGATTCCCTTCCGTCAAATTTATATACATTTTTTTACCTATCATGATATAGTTGCTTTATAAACAATGGTGGCGATTCCGATGTACACACACTAAACTAAATATCTCTGAATTTAGCTTTAGACCTGTCAAACAGTTTCAGAGAGCGTAACCTATTCTGTACATCTCTAAATTGATAGCAATAAGGTTCAAATTGTCAATGTAGAAACATACAGAATAGGTTACACACGTTTGTAAATATATATATTTATAATAAAAAATCTTGTATTATATTCTCGCAACACATGATAATCTATATATACTACTATCTATCTATACACTTAAGCTCTCTGTATAACATATCTAATTGACTTTCTTGACTTAAATTTCTTGAAAACTTTTCAGCTGGGTTTAAACGAGCAAAGAAACGTGTTGGATTCGTTACGAGGTTCCCTTAAACGACTAAACACATCCTATGTCGATTTATATCTGATCCACAATCCGGTTGCATTAAAGGTGCGTTCATTTATTAACCTTTTTATAAACAACTATCCATACATGTGATTTCAATTTTCAATTAATAAATAAATAGGGGTTGATCGTAGAAAGGTGAAAATTTTGTATTGTATGTATTTTTTTATCATAAAAAAATTGAAACTAAACATTTTGTGTAAAAACTAAGAAATTTTGAGAGTGGACTACCCTTAAAATTTCTGAGACCTACGTCGTTTCGGAGGAGTTCAAGTTCGAACCCCGTGACACGAGAATTTTATATATTAGATTTTTTTTATTAAAATTAAACGCAATTGAGGTTATATATTTAACAAATTACATAAAGCAGGAACGACCAACAAAGGTCAGCGTGTGACGCATAGTCCACAGACCATCAAAACGATATAACGCCAGTCTAAGGTTTGGCGGGGAATCGAAAGCGCGCGAATTTAACTTTTTCAGCCCGACCACAGCGGCTTCGACGTCATAGACTACATAGATACTTGGAAGGGAATGGAAGAGGCGAATCGCCTCGGCCTGGCCAAGTCCATCGGCATCTCTAACTTCAACATCACACAAATGGAGCGATTGCTTTCGAAATGCGAGATCCGACCCGCTGTGTTGCAAGTTGAGGTAACTTGTTTTGATTATTGCAAAATTTAAGAATATTAAGTACATTATTTTTAAATTTTCCCGACGTTTCACGTGCTACAGCGTGCGTGGTCACGGTAGATTGACGACAAAAGGTGTTGATTGTCAAAATAAGTGTACACAACACACACAAAACATAAAAATAATGTTAAATATATTAAAATTTTGTAAACATACATAACTTAAAACCGTTAATAAAGTGTTTTCCTTTAAATGAGTAACAGTTATGTAATAAAACACAAAATTATTCGATGTATGTTAGTTTCGCGTAAACGAAATTATATTTTTTCCTTGATATGAAATTTTATAACTGCTGTGTGTGTGATCGGGAGAGACAAACAAGAGTCGTTGTTTTAACTCTTTGGTCTTAAACGAAATTCTTGTTAAATAAATCGAGGTCAAAAAAAATCTTGGTTATACGTCCGGGCTGCACGAAGTAGAACTGATAATACCACTTTGTGAGCTTCTCCATCGGCTGCTCACGTACCTTCTCTTCTTTATATCATCCATAGTCTGCCTATTGTCGCTTTTAGAATCACACAGTATTACCGATGTATCCATTAATGAAAAAAAAGAACTTTCACTTCAGTTCAATGTATTTTTTTTACACTCTCGGTTATTTATCATGCTACAGCCCTTTGCTCTATTCAGGTGAACTTAAATCTAGCCCAGGACAAAATTCACGAATTCACAAAGCGACAGAACATTGCCCTGATGGCGTACACTCCTTTCGGTTCCCTCTTCGACAAGACGGGAGTGCCTCCGCCTCCGAGGGCCAATGACCCAGCAATGCTGGAATTAGCCACCAAGTATAAGAAAACAGTACCGCAAATAGTATTGCGATACCTGGTAATGTATTAAGACTACTTAATTTATATTTTAAATAATTACAATACATAGAGCCCAATGGTATAGAGAACTATACAGCTATAGAGAGATAGAGATATAATAACATTATAAATAAGAACGCGTGGAACGAAACGCGATTAGTCTGTAGACGTGACAGGTATGGTTTTTTTATTAATTTATTACATGACCATGGATACAAGTCCTTCAGCCGGTGACAGGTATGATAGTTCTGAATGTTGCCATTTTAATGTAATAAAATTTCTTTAATGGTAAATGGTTTTGTAAATTCATAAGTAAGTGAGTAAAGTAATAAAAAAAGTAAAAGTAAAGTAATTTTGTGAGTAAATAATTTTCTCGTCTTATTTTGAGACGTGTGTTATCGTTATTCTCTGTGAAATAAAAGGAACGCTCAGTCAAAATTCAATGGCAACTTTGATAATTAAAATTCCTATCACCAGTAGGCTTATACCAAGTATTATAATTAATTTTATTTAGTACATTATTAATATACACAGTACTCGCTAAAAGACGTACTCTTATTAAAAGTCTGTAGAAACTAACTCTTAACTATATAGATTACTAATTTTGAGAGTGTAGTCTATATCAAAAGTTGCCTTGTTTGCGTTGTTCTAACTTTTTAAATGTAACAAAAAAAGTTTTACGAAATTTTGAATACTTTTAGATACAACGAGGAATTTCACCGATACCAAAATCCATTCGCAAGGAGAAAATCGAAGAAAACATCGATGTATTTGACTTTGAACTTACAGACGAAGATATGGTCACTTTAAGTAAGTAGTATTGATGGCGGATTGCTCTTACGTTTTCGTACTCAAAGGCTGAAAACTATTTCTGAACCTGTGATACTTGGACAGTTTTCACAGATGTAATTAATATTTAACATGCTCCCATATTACAGACATGATTTTAGCAATGGCAACACTCTACTTTCATTATTGAAACGTCATATTTGAAACTTTTTTTATTCTGTGCTGGTCAATATATTTATGTTATTTGTCCATCAAGTTAGAACCCTAACTCTGCTTATAAAAATATAAATTTTATATTATAACTAGCCGATCCGGCAAACGTTGTTTTGCCATACATGTGAATTCAATTTTCAATTAATAAATAAAAAATAAGGCTTGTTCGTAGAAGAGTGAAAATTTAGGATTGTATGTATTTTTGTATGTTGTATCATATAAAATTTAGGGGTGGACTACCCTTAACATTTAGGGGGATGAAAAATGGATTTTGGCCGATTCTCAGACCTACTCAATACGCTCACAAAGTTTCACGAGAATCGTTCAAGCCGTTTCGGAGGAGTTCAAGTTGGAACCCCGGGTCACGAGAATTTTATATATTAGATGATTTATAAACAAGGATTTTTTTCAGGTAAATTCAATAAAGACTACCGGGTCGTATGGCCCAGTTTCTGGCAGGACCATCCCTATTACCCCTTCGAGAGGAAGGACAAACCGGATGAAGATTTATTTAAACCAAAACCTAAATAAAATCTACCTTTAGAATGACGTCATTTTGATGAAATGGCAAATTAAAAAACTATAATCATTATGTTTTCATT
The DNA here is from genome assembly GCA_963693355.1 of Pontia daplidice. NCBI lineage: Eukaryota > Metazoa > Arthropoda > Insecta > Lepidoptera > Pieridae > Pontia > Pontia daplidice. The sequence continues at coordinate 798,822 of CAVNZL010000066.1, read as the reverse complement.
AAATAAATATTCCTTCGAGCCTGCCCTGCTTAAAGAACGCCTTGTAGCTGCCTCGTTGAATAAATAGTAATAAGTAAGGATACTTATTTTAGTATCAATTACTATAGTAATAAAAAAATATCGTCAAAGGCCGGCAACTCACTTGTAACTTTATGGGCGGCGGTGTCACGATCAGGTGAGCCTATTTTATATTAATAAAATTACTATTGAATAAAATATTATAAGAATAGACTCGCTGACGCTTTAAGTCAAATGAAAAAAATAAAATTTGTTAAATATAACTTGACATATCAGCAATGACATTCGGTGCAGTGTTGCCAACTCTAATTACTGATTCTGTTGCGTTGCAACTCGTACCGTATCTTTAGTATCGCTAGTAAAGGATAAGTTTTAAATAAACGAATTATAAATAATTTTGACGCCTCACGTAATTGAAATACAAATTACATTGTGAGAAAAAAATCCTACGATGTAATTCTTCAATGTAAAAACGATACGTATTATATTACACAGATTTAATTAATATGCCCAAAACGCAACAAATTCTCCTTTCTCATAGTTTCGTAGAGATGTCATTGTTTTTTTTTATCAATTTATTACATGACCATGGATACAAGTCTTTCAGCCGGATTGTCATCGATTATTTCTCAGGTGTTGTCAGGGACATAATAAAACTCATTTTATAAATTAACATGTATTTTAATGTAAAAAATGCTTTAGTTGCTTTATTGTTTTAATATTAAAATAATACTGTCAACATGGCAACAATTCGAATACCAGTATTATTATAAATATTAGCCACCTTATGTCGACTAACATTATTTGTTATGATGTTTAAAAAAAATCGATAATCAGCTAGTTTTCTCTGCCATTGTCGATATAATAAATTGTCGAATGCAAATCTGCCATTATCGTCTCTGCTGTGTTGCTATCTCAAATGATATATTTTCCCATATTGTCGAAAAATATATTTTGACATTACATTGCAAATATTTTGACAATATAAAAATCTGTTTAGTGATTGAATAAATTAATTTAGTACTAATATTTTACTGATTACATTACTGTAATGGTAAGTTATGACTTTATTAAATATAAACTGTAAACCAGATGAATCTTTAAATAGTTAATTTTTAACTTCATTTAGTTAATTAGGAACTAGCCAATGTTGGTTTTAGTTGTATTCAATAAACTCAGTGTGTAGTTCGTCAACATTCTCATCAACACACTTGACGTTGGCCTCAAAGTCACACTGCTGCTTCTCTTCGTTGAAGAAGAGACCGTCGGAGCAGTAGGAAGCACGGGGTGAGCCAGCTGAACAGCTCCAGTAACGCTGGCAGTCACCTCTGCAATTCAATGTCTTATTTAACAAACAAACAAACATCTATTCCACATCCAAAAATAATAATATAGACTAAATCGTTGAACAAAAATATATAAAAATCCTTATTATCTATTAAATATAAATATAACTATGCCAACCACCCTTGATAAATAAGTATTAAAAATAAATGAAAAATTACAAAACAAATAAGACATATATATTATACACACACACACACACACACATATGTGTGGGCCACGAGGTACAAGATCCAGAGGCCGACCTCATATGAGGTGGGTCGACGAAATTATAAAGATAGCAGGTGAGGGGTGGTTGAAAGCAGCGACACATAGAAGGACCTGGAATTTTTTGGAAGAGGCTTTTACCCGAGAGGGGTCCATTTAATACAAACATGTTTATATTTATCTTATATTTTTTTATAATTTTTATATCGCTATCATGTTGTTCTGAAGATGTTTCGTCTGTCTGTCTGTCTGTTCCGGATAATCTCTGGAATGGCTGGACCGATTTTGACGGGACTTTTTTTGGTTGGTAACTGATGTAATAAGGAGTCACTTAGGCTACTTTTATTAGGGCTCCGCAGTCTACGTAAAGGAACCCTTCGTCATGTCCGTTCATTCGCCCATTCACACTCTAGCGTCGAAACGGTTAGTGTTAGAAAGATGGAACTTTGCACGGATATATGTGTATTTAGTACGCCGATAAAAAGCTAAAATAAAATTACGTAACAAAAAATGTATAAAATTCTGTAGTCTAATTCAAATTGTGTTTATTTAGTTAGGGACGTAGACAGTACATGTTTTCTAAAATAAGTATTTTTAAGTTGTTATACCTAATCCATGCGGACGAAGTCGTGGGTACAGCTAGTATAATAATATAATAGCCAAATGTCAAGACACAAAGTATATTACCATATAGATCACAATAGCAAATTTTAGCTTAGTCTATGATTTAATGTCTGCGGCAGTCCTATTAAAGTTATACATAACCAGATGAATGTTAATATAAAAACAATTTAACTGATTTTAACGAAGTTTGAAACATACAAGATAACATACGTTTTAATCATAATATTAAAATGTTATGCTCGGTTCTCAAAGCGGGTTTGTTCTGATGAAATCTAGTATATTAAATTCTCGTGTCACGGGGTTCCAACTTGAACTCCTCCGAAACGGCTTGACCGATCTCGTGAAACTTTGTGAGCGTATTGAGTAGGTCTGAGAATCGGCCAACATCTATTTTTCATCCCCCCTAAATGTTAAGGGTAGTCCACCCCTACGCTTTTTATTTTAATTTTTAGACACAATTTTTAGTTTCTACATCTTTATGATTCAACATACAATCCTAAATTTACACCCTTCTACGATCAACCCTTATTATTTATTTATTAATTGAAAATTGAAATCACATGTATGGCAAAACAACGTTTTCCGGATCAGCTAGTACATAACATAAATCATACTCACTTGAAACCGACTCTTCGCGATGAAGTATCAAGATTATGACAGTCCAAACGTGCAGACATCATTGTCTCTGTTGAGGCTGGTCTAAATCTGATTGCTTCTGAAAATTACATATTAATTTTATGTTTGTAAGTCACAAAGTCAAAAACGACTGGACTGATTTTAGGTGTTCTTTAAGTGACTGAGTACAACAGTCTATACAAGGTCACATAACCAGTGGGACCGGAGCATAGGTCCGTAAAAATTAGGTGGAGGGTGTTGCAACGCGAGTAACTAAGATAATTTAGGAGAAACATTGCCAGAAGACAAAAAATTACACAATTAATGGTTTTACCGTTAATTAGCATTATTAAATAAAACTGTACTTTATATGGCTCCATGTATCATTTACCAAAATCAATACTAATAATTTCGAATGAGAATGAGAACAGTGAAGGAGGAAATTCGCCACCTCAACAGTTCAAACAGGCTTGCCGGAGAGCTCATAAACGACAAAGGCAATATATCGCGCCTTAAAATATGGCTTATATTGGGCCTGGACCGGAGAAGCTATCAATCTTGGTATCAATGAAAGGGGAAAAATGTTCAATGGAACATTACCCTGCACAAGACTATAACTCCGAAAAAATCTAATAAAAGCTGATTGTAGATGCAAAATGGCATAAAAAAAAATATTTCAAATATAAATTTGTTTAAGAACAAAATTAAAGAAATGCTATTACAGAAAGCTTATTACACATTTACTGGATATTTGGAAGATAATTTATAATATTAAGTCATTGTAATTGTTTGTAGTTATGAATTAGAATGTAATGTAAAATCCTCAGGTAGAAGTGTACTCATAGTTTGCATGCCTTGCCTTGAATATGGTTTATGCACCTTGCTTTTCTTGTACCCATATTGGCAAACTAATAAATGATTTATGATTTTTAAAGGATTGTATTTCAATAAAAAATTATAAAATTGTATAAAAACTTACAGTAACAACAACTAATTCAATTAAACAAAGGATATTCACAAATTAAAATATATTTCAATATTATATCTTGAAATTCTCACCGCTTTCTGGTGTGAATTCCTCTTCGCCGGATCCTTCAATATCGTCAGTTTCATTTCTGAGCCAGCACTTCGTAGCCCATGGCCAGTTGCAAGTCTATAAATTGTTTAAATGACAATTACTTTCAACTAGGCCAGCAATCTCATTGTATCTCAAGCCACAATCTGCACTAAAGCATTGAAAAAATAATTTTTCAGATGTCGAGGCTTAATTTGAGAGACGTTCGAAAGCAACAGAAAAATATAGGCAACTAAATTTAGATAATTTACCAAAAATTATACAAAACCCAATCCGGGAGGACTCCGTGATCGATAACATTTCAGTAGATATAATTTATACAGTTCAGCTTTACCCAACAAAGTATGGAAGGCTTTAGTAAAATAACTAGTACTGTAGTGCATGATTTATCTATATATATAAAAATGAAACCCTTTTCGCGTTGTCACGGCATCACGTGTGAATGGCTGAACCATTTTCGATAATTCTTTTTTTTAAATGTTTGTGGAAGTATGGTTCTTACGGAAAAAAATATTAAGAAAATCTTTCAGGAATATTAAAAAATATACATTTAATATTGCATTAAAAAACGCGCAGAACGAATGTCAACGTCATGAGAGTGAGAGAGTCGTGGCTTATTTCTATCTCTTTCCCTCTTATAATACGAAATAAGATAGGTCAACTATACAATATAAAATAGTGTATCAAAGCTACGCTAAGGCGGTACGAAGTTCGCCGCGTCAGCTAGTAATTTATAAAGTTATGACTTATGACAATAAAAATATACAGAGTAGTGCAATAGATGCATGATCCACAGAGTAGGCACAAAATATTTCCTCTGATTTAAATAATAAGTTACCTGAATTGGAAAATCAAATATGGTAGTAGGAGGGCATGTAAATTCAACCTCTTCACCATGGGCACACATGTAGAATTTGTTACACTCAGTGCCATGAGGCAAGAGAAGACTTGTCTGTAAAAATATAAATATAATAATATATTATATCATCTAGAACACATACGACCGCTTTATAGCGACGCCAGAAGCATTTATATACCAATTTGTTATTTAATTACATCTTTATTTGTGATGAAGTAGTAGATTCAAATAAGATTTTGGAATAAAGGCGATCCATTTATGTAATATAGACTGTTGGCACTTTATTTTACAAAGAAAATCTGTATGTTTATTACAATTATATTAAATAGAGTGAAAAAATGTAGTACATACTTTACCAGTCGGATCACATTTTAGTGTATTAGGATCTACACCGTGAAAGTACCCAACGGCACTTCCAATCACCACAAATAGTAGACTAAGACTTCCTGAAAGTACGAATAATTAAGTACATATTAACTTGCTGAAGAAATGCCACTATACCTAGGAATTTAAAGAAAATTGCAACACTCTATATACTCAACATATTTTAATCTGTGTTATTGAACGGAGTGTCAGTCATCAGTCAACTACATTATCTGACAGTTAATAATGATATGACAGTTGAAATATCAACAACTCGAAATTTTAAAAAACGCGATATCAATCTTTAAAAAATCGTTTTTGAAGAATTTGTAATAGAATTGTTTTAGTAACTGTGATTTAAATGATTAATTTCTGATTTATTCTTCATATAAATAAGTTTAAATATGTCTTCTTCCGATTCCGATGACGACTGTTATGGTAACGCTACAAAAAAATTACAAAACCTAATAAACAATTATAGTGAAGATAAAATCGACACAGCCAATTTATTGAAGGATTCATCTGAGCAGCCTGTTATAGAAGTCAATGCTAATGCTAAAAGTCAAACCGCAGTAACCATCGAGAATGTTGAAACCGTAAGTAAGGATGATTCACTATACGAAGACGATGTAATTTTAGATCAAATTATTGCGTTAAATTCGATTAGACAGACTAGATCTAAAACAATCAGGGGGACAACCTCAAAACGGAGAGGGCGAGGGGCTAGAAGGGGAAGAGTCAGTAAAAGTCAATCTAAACAGACAATAGACACCCCAGCAACTAACACAGAGGCTGTGTCTAATAATTTCAACCTGCCTATGACTACTACTACACGTGGAGCCAGAACCCGCCGTTCCTTAGATAGAGATAGAAGTGGACAGAGGAATAGAAATATGAATAACCGACAGATGACATATCCAACATACAGTGTGGGCAACACAGAAGAGTATGAAGATTTATCAGATAATTTACAGCTATTTAATACAAAACCCCTGGCTCAAGAAGTTGATGACCCATTAGATGAAAACGAAGAACTGTCTTTAAAAGTATACTGGTGTAGTTCAGAAATTGTCAAGTTCACAATACGTAAGTTTCAGAAGATATTACAAATATTTGATTTCTTTGCGAAACGGGAGAATGTCACAACAGATAAAGTGTTATTGACATACAATGATAGGATTTTGAAGCCAGATGACACACCAAATAAAATTGATTATAATATTGCTAAGTTTATCGATGGAGGTATTGTTAATTCTGCACCAATCATATTAGATACTAAAGAAGAAGTTGGAAGTGGCTTAAAATTGAAATTTCAATGTCAGCATATTAAGAAACCATTTATATGCTGTATTCAAAAAGACGAAAAGCTTCTCCAGGCTATGGTGAAATGTGCTGAGCATTTTGAAAAGCCATTTGATGTTTTGAAGTTTGTCTTCGATGGAGATACTATATCAGGTAATTTTTATAATTATTTAATCAGATTCCAATCACTTATTAATAAACCATCTTGGAAGAAATAATTAGGTAAACATAGTGTTGGTTATTGATTGCATTTTACAGCTGTATTTTTTTAAGTCATGCTGATTAAATGATGCATATTAGATAAGACCAAAATATATGTCCATAATATGTTTAATAATACAAGTTTTGGTAACTGTATATAATTGTTTTTGGTTAGTCCAGCGGTACAAACTGATGAGAGACAATTTCTTTAAGTAAATGACTTGGATTTTAAAGAGTTGAGGAGGTTTTATTCCTATTAATTGTCTTATGTATAATAAGAGACAGGAAACTTGTAAATTTAATAATATAATTTTTTATAGTAAATATTATATTTACTATAAAAAAGTATATAGTAAAGTAAGTAGTATAGTAGTATAGTAAAGTAGTAGTAATAAGTAAGTAGTATAGTATTTTGCATACTTTCCTTCATCTGTGAGTGTGTATCTAAATTGTTTGCAATATAAACAAAATGACTCCCAATCAAATGCTTTTAAATAAATTTGAAAATTTAATTATGTTCTGTTGATATATCTTAATCTCCAAGAATGATTAACAGATATAATAAAATTAACTTAAATAACTATTAAGTTATAACTTAGCCCATGAGTTAAATTGTTGTAAAATAATAGTTTGTTTATGTATATAAATTATGTCTCTTTAAAATAGAACAGTGAATTTAGAGTAGACTTAATATTAAGTTAATGATTTCCGTTATCTCAGGAAGTAACATCTCACTTCTGTAATATAATGAAACATGTTGTGAAAATGGGGAAAATCATACTCAATCATACTATTATGATCTGCAAAAAAATGTTTTTTTTAATTACACCTGTACATTCTCTGGCAGTTCTCATATCAAATCAAGTAAAAGAGGTGGTATATAAAATTTTTATGTACCACTTTTATACATAATCAACTAAACGTTTTAATATATGAAAAAAATCAACTATTAATAGAAAATTAAAACATATTTATATGGTTCGGAAATCTGGCAGGAAAAACCGATTCCCGACATGCGTACGAACATTTTCCGGGAAATTATGGACTTGTTAAAATATTCACACGTGATAGATAAAATTATTAAAAATGGTTGATAATTTTAAGTGTATTTTAATGTATTAATCGAATTCCAATTAGTATAGGCATTTCAATTGATAGCTGCAACATGTGATTGAACGACATTGATTAAAATGTAACGAATTTTCACACTGTCCATTTAGTTTTAACATTAGCAAAGCTCAGATTTTAATATTGTTTGGCTTATTATGAGTTCCGCGTCTATTTTTTTTTACGTCTACCCCCTAACTATTGCATATCAGGGTCCTGGTTTTCTTTAAGTCTGAGTATACAATTTTCATTTTGTACATTCTAACATTATATATTCCGCGTCTTTTAGAGTCGTTCAATATACAAAATACAGAGATGTTTCCACTTACGCCCCAAATGAGGCTAATTTGATAGTAAAGGATGGGGGGGGGGTGCATAGAGATGGATTTCTTCCTGGTATTTTTGTTCATTAAGTGAAAATTTGAAAATAATGTAAGGGGGCATGATTTTAGTAACAGGTGGGTGTGCTGGAGTTTGGGAAACACGGTATTATTGTTCAAATTTAATATAATTTAATCATACAATCTGAGATGATTTATTATAGATTATATTAAGTGGTTAGATTATCTGCAATGACAATCATTAGATATTCTTTATGGAAAAAATGTTTTGTTTGATTTTGCTATCAGGAAATGCTTTGTTTTTTAATAATAAGAATTTTATTTCAATTAAACATAACGCACCTATTTCGTCCAAACTGAAAAAATATACTTATATATGTAGTGAGTGCGAATTTTGATAGTGAATTTCATTTATATAAGGCGAGTGTGGATGGCGAGGGTGGGGCTGGGAGACCAGCCCGAAAGTTTTTGGATCAGATTCAGAACGTTCTGGAAAAAGGGCAGGTCAAAAGCACCGATAACTGACGAAAATGCATGATGAATTTAATGAGTGTGGAAGAAGCGAGAGCGCAAGCGCGTACCAAGTGGAGGTCTGTGGTCTCTGCCTACCCCATTGGGAAACAGGCGTGACTTATATAAATAAAAATTTAATTTACAATAAAATGCGATAAAGTTTTGCCAATGATAGTTATTTTTCATTTAGTTATTTATTGCGAGACACACAACAGACACATAAATTTTTTACACACATACAGTAAATGTCAGATAAAGATGCGTTCCTCAATGCGTTTCACAAATATGTAGAGTGAATAATTAAAGCGAGACAAAGCAAACACAAAACGTAAACATACAAGCAAAAAGGAAATTAAAAATACGATTAAATGAAAATTATAATAAACTAGCGACCCGCCCCGGATTTTTAAGTCTGTAATATCTTCGAAAATATTCACTTAAATCATACGGTGTAAAGGGCCATATAGATCTATATTAAATGAACAATGTATTCAAGGTGTTTAATTGGTTAAGGATTAATGCTGTATTGGTTAAAATCGCTTCGGAAATTAGCCATTATTTGTCGTAAAAAGTAAATGACAAAGAAAAGTTATTGTGAGTTATCCATAAGAGATAGATATATACCATCACGGACTTTTCTGTAGACCTTTTCAATGTGTACAATACTTAGTACGTTATTTTGATAAAACTCGTAGCTTTCAGCCTGCGTTTGCAATGTAAGCGGAAAAAATGTAATTATTTACGACATCACATTAGAGACCTCAAAAATAACAGTACTTCTCCACTTTTTAATGGATGTTATTATACATATAAACCTTCCTCTTGAATCACTCTATCTATTAAAAAAACCGCATCCAAATCCGTTGCGTAGTTTCAAAGATTTAAGCATGCAAAGGGACAGAAAGCGACTTTGTTTTATACTATGTAGTGATGTGTTACCAAATCTAGTGTTTTAACTTGTGAACCTAAATTTAATACGATGAACTGGTAGATTGGTCTATTAGAGTTTTATATCACTTGTTAAAAAATCGATTCCCGTTATGTATGTGTGTTTGTTTATATGTTGGCACCCCGTAAAGTTTTAAATTTAGTTTTTATTTCTAGTACTAACTTAGTTTTATAAGATTTTGAATGTACATACCAACACATGGAACTTTGTGTTCTGACAATAAATTATTATTATTAATATAAAATAAGCTTTAATATGGACATAACCGCGTCAGTCTCGTACGGTCTTGGAATACTTCATAAACCCTTGCAGTATACAGAAAAAATATTTTTCAATTCGCACCAGTAGTCTTTAAGATTGTCGCGTTCGAACACTTAGTATATTCTGATTTATTTTCAGGTTCAATGACCTCCGAGGATCTGGATTTAGAAGGTGGTGAATGTATAGATGTCAAAATTGTCAGATGATCATGGTTATAGGTGACGAAGTTCATCGTTAACCTGTGTAACAGTTATCTGTTTAGTAACTAAAATATACATTTGCCTCAAAAAGTGTTAGGTAAACCTTTTGTGGGTAGTTGAAAAAAAATTTTAATTTCGGCTCTGTTTTATTTGTTTTGGCTGGTACTTGAATGTGATTTCGTTTAAATTGAATGTTTGTTATTATTAAATGATTTTTTTTTGTATTTTGTGTTTTTTTGTATTCACAAGACTCATGAGAATATAGCAGAGTCTTTATATTTATTTATCTATAAAAATATATATGATTAATTTATACGTAGATATACTAAATTAATTACATAAAGGCCGGCAACGGACGTGCGCGCCCTTGATTGTGTTAATGGTGGCGGTATCCATTAGGATCAGATGAGCCTCCTGCCTTTTAAAAAAATGTGCTACTTTATTATTAAAATACAAGTTTCAGGAGACATAAATTAATTTGTGACAAGATACATCGAAATGTAGGGATACAGTTTCAATTATCTTAGTACCGAACCTGGCTACTAGATGGCGTTGAGAATCAATAAATAATTGTTTTGAAATCAAACTGACAGTTGTCGAAGCGTTTAAAATAAAACCTTTTTCGTTTTTGACAGATCTCGAGTCACGCGGATGTGACATAAGCGATATAAGTTATCAGTATTAGAAATTATCTATCAAATACTTTTGTATGTAGATTATTTTATATTTAGATATTAATGAGTATTTTTTTTTTATTGTTGTTCATAGATATGTTATGGGCTTTAGGTATATGTCTGATAATTTGACACGCAATCGTCGAACGTGTATGTAAATGTCCTAATACTGTAGGAACTTGAATACAATTTTTATAATTCCCGAACAGTCTCTTACTCCGAGATTCTCCAATTCTTTCGGCCCCATCCCATCATGACGGCATCCCAGTGATTGTTACGTTACAAATAATATATATCGAATTGAATAAACCCCATTTTAAAGGACATTAAATATATCTAACTTTCTTTTAGAACGATTAGAGAAATATAAATAACATTTTATAACTTTGATACGCGATTTGTTCATACAGTACAAACGGCTTACATGCAATTATTAAAGAGTTCAAAGAGTAATTTCAGTCAACCGACCATAACGATATGTATGTAGGCAGACACAGAATAACAAACTAATAATAAGGAAAAAACAACAGACATAGTAACGAAAATTAGAGATTAATAATTAAGCCCTGATAGGGCATCAAAAGTACTTTATAAGCCCGTATGCTATCGTGAAATGCGTCCACCTTGTGAGCTGATAGAGTTGTACGACCTTCGTCAACCATGGGGTTGTAATAAGTGTTATATATATAGTTGAAACTGTATTTATAATTAATAGAATCAGGCGTTACTTTGAAGTCCATAGTCTCTAATAGAACTCTGTTCGTAGAGGCGACACCCTGATGATGCTCCGGTGTCGGGGCGAAACGTGCGTCTAGTGGTTGTGGATTTTGTCGCGTATGGCTTGTAGATTGGTCTATTAGGGTTTTGAATGTATTTATATTAATTAATGACAGCTGGGGACAGTTTAAATTTTAAAATTATAATCAAAATGTACAGATATATAAAAAGAGAAACATCGTCTCTAGTGAGGGCGCACTGAAGTACAAAAGTCTTCTGTGTAAATGATTTCGTCTGCAAAGCGCTCTAGAGTGCAATTTTGTGTTATCGCAAGGTATTTTATTTTGTAATTGAACATTCAAATCTAATTGTTTATGTCATAAATTTTGATAGCATTTATGATATTTTTACTGTTACAAATAACGTAAACGAATTTCCAAGATGGCGACCAAAGTCTACAGATAACTGTCACGACATATCATAGCTGTTTTGAATAATATATGAATAACGGAGAACGGGGTGAGGGGAAGAAACAGGGTGAAATTTTCTTTTAATTTTGTGCCAATTCACATTGTCTGTCGAAGATCAGAAAAGTTCCAGGGTTAAAACTGCCAAACCAGACTGTTTAAGACTAGAAGCCCACTGCTTCTCGTATACTAAATCAAAGCTTACAATTACAAAAAATACGAACAAAACGCCTTTGAAAGGCAGAGAAATATTTTCTTACAATAACAACACTAAATTAATAATGTACGCTGGCAATAATAACTTGCTCATATGTTACAAAGTACAACGTGGTCATCCTGTTGTGGTACCTTTCTACTGATTGGCAAAGACCCTTTAAATATTCTCTTAAAAAAACTTGAAGGAAGCAAGTCTATTACTAAACATTTCAAATAGAATATTTCTCTTTGCTAACTAGTATGTAATATTATTAAAATTACATTATCAAAGTGTTAGCAAAAATTAATATTCGAAATGGTTTACGTTTTAATAGTCTTAAGTATGTTTGTTTAAAATTATTAAACTCTGACTTACCTATCATTATAACACTAGAGCACTGTTGATCTCATTATAATACCTAAGTTTTTTTCACTTTTATATTAAGATTAAATTGTTTATCGTTAGATAAGATTTTTGCGTGTTTACGCACTGTACAGTGAGGCTCAGTGTGTGATTATAATTAATTTATAATCAAAATGTATATAAATAAAATAAGTATACGGAGACAGAAAGAGAAGGAATTTATTAAGGAATGTAATAAATAAGAACCCAAAAACAAACAATATTTCATAATCATGGGGCTTCCATAACTGACCTTCATGAAAAGATTGTATCATCACCTGGTATCAGCTGCTAATATTTCCTAAGCAAGAGCATCTGAAAAGCCGGCAACACGCTTGCGAATCTCTGCGAAGATCCGGAATCGTGTGTCCGTATGTGGCGTATCATTTAAGATCGGATGAGCCTCTAGCCCGATTACCCTCCATTTTATAAAAAAAAACTAGACTGTTTGAATCAGCCATATATGTATTTATAAATACAGTTTTCACTGCGACACGAACATAATAAACATTGTGCAATAAATATTATTATTAATAAGAAACCCTAATAAACCAATGAGGCGTTCGATGAGGCAACTTCCTGATGATGCTCCGGTGTCGGGGCGAAACGTACGTCGAGTGGTTGTAGATTTTGTCGCGGTGTATTGTTTACATATTGCTCTATTGGGGTTTTGTATGGACTCCGGCAAGGTAACGCCTGATTCTATTAATATAATGTAAAACTATATCAGGGTATTTATGATTCATTAGCGCCAAACATAGTTAAAAGCTTGTGCGCAAACAATTGATATTACACACATACCTATCTTACCTAGACCATAGCCAACAATTATGTTCTTCGGACATGAAAACCAGGATCTGGTTCGATGACAATTGGATGGTAAGTTCCATTGCTGCGATTGTCAAACACTGACGTAATCCGACGCCATTTTAGCGTACGCCCGCACAGTGTGTAAACATGGCAAATTCTAGAGATATAATTACCAGTATGAGGAAGAATTGATTAGAACAATAAATTTTATTGATTTATCAATGTTGATAAGGTGTCAACGTTTCGTTTGTCGGCTACTTTTGAGTTCATTCAATGTTCAAGATCTTGTAGGTTTGTTCAACTGTTTGCTAATCGTCCTGGAGCACAGATTAGCTTCGAGTTCTGACCAACAGTGGTTTAACCGTATATGACGAGAATTTTTTTAATGTTTTAACAAAGAATAGTTTATTATATAAAAGATACGCACAAATGTGAGGGTTTAGATCTTTTGTGATCGACTTATGGCTACATATTGTATCTTGTTTTAAGATTTGACAGAGGATTAACTTTATTTATAAAAGAAGAAAATGTGCACAGACCATGGGGGAAAATAAAAAAGGAGATTGTATATAATAATAAAATGTGGCGTATTATCTAATACCAAAAAAAAGGTCAAACAAAAGTCTTTAAGACAAATCAGAAGGAGTAAAATGGAAATATCTTGTAATAATAATAGATTCATCCGCATGGATTAGATCCGCAAGACATATCATCAGAGGAGGCACAGTTCCGCGGCAAGGAAGTTTCGTGACTTTCATTCGTACTTTCATTCAGATAATTGATACATTAAATAAACATATAAAAAAACGTTCGGCAGCATATCAAGAAATAGACAGTCGATTTAGTTTTTTTGTCAGTTAACAAGAATGGAATCTGGTGAGTTGACCAAAAAATGCAAAGAATTTGCAGAATTTTATCACGAAGACAATAATGCAGATGAACACAAATCAGAATGTTTTCATTTAAGCCAATATTTAAAAAACATAGCAAAGAAATCAGCTAATTAACCCTTAAAGACCCTTCCGTCCAAATTTGGTCTCTATTATGCACCTGACCTGACGCCGAGGCCTAACGGTCTTTTGTTTCGACCAATCAATAGAGAATATCGTATTCATTCTAAACAGGCAAACATCTTCATACAAAAGTTGTCTCTTCAAAATGGACTTAAATTGCTGTGCGAGCGCGAGTGCGCTAAGGTGCATAATAGAGACCAAATTTGGTCGGAAGGGTCTTTAAGGGTTAAAGACCTTACATAACTTAATAAAATCCGATAAACTGGAAGAAACTTTTCCACACGTAGAAATTGCTACAAGGATATTCCTTTGCCTGATGGCTACTAATTGTAGTGGAGAGCGGTCATTATCCCACCTTAAAAGAATAAAAAATGAATTGCGAATAACAATGTAACAAAAACGACTGAGTAATTTGTCAATTATTTTTTTTTTTTTTTTATAGAACAGGGGGCAAACGAGCAGGAGGCTCACCTGATGCCAAGTGACACCGCCGCCCATGGACACTCGCGAAGCCAAAGGGCTCACCAGTGCGTTGCCGGCCTTTGAGATGTTTATACGCTCTTTTTTTGAAGGTCCCTAAGTCAGTGTGGAACGGCGGACATCGAGGTGGTACGGATGAAATTTCGTATTCTGCCTCGATGTCCGATGATGGAATTCAGCTGCAGGTATCAATCCGAACAGCTCCTCCGAACACTCTCCGTGATAAATGCGATAGAAGATGGAGAGAGACCCTACATCTCTACGCAGCGCCAAAGGGACAATTATGTGCATAGAAAGTGATATCCTTCAAAAAATTGACTTTAAGGATATAATAGAACATTTTACTCCACAGAAACTTACGATTTACGATTACGTATAAATGGGTTCATAGGTAATTAGTAAAAAATGTAAGTGTTTTTCTTTTTTTACTTTGCAATTCGCTTTCATTACTTTCAAAAGGGGGCCCCAAATTCTTGTGTGCCCAAGGGCCCCGGCCTAGTTTAAGACTGCGTCTCATTCCGTCCCAAAACTCAACTTTACAGCTGGTAAGCACTTAAAACATATTAATACCTAATCAGAAAGTGCTTTCTGAAGCGTTCAGTTGTGGAACAGACATCGAGGTGATACGGATGGAATTTCGTATCCTGCCTCGATGTTCCATGATGTTATTATATAACTATGTATAAGAAATAGAGTCACAGCTTTGTGGGACTTTTAAGTTCCATCAATCAGAAAGCTGTAGATCTAGTGTTCTAGTGAGTAGGTGCCGGACCATATTAATGTTTGCCTCACACAGATGTACACTAATGTAGACCTTAAATCTGTGACGTGCTTGTAGCTGGTGGTCTTTGTTATATATATATATATATATATATTAGTTACATAGAGCATAGCAATTCACATATCCCACTATACGAGCCTATACGTTCACCATCGGATGTAAATTTATCTGATCATGGACGGCCGGAAGAATCTGTTGATTTATTTGATGAGCAATCGAGCCGCCATCTTGTCGAGGCGCCATCTTGGTTTTACTTCCCAGGTAATTTCTGATTTATTCCAATTTGTATCGTGGTAGGAAGCAGACATCACTTTCAAGTTAAACAGTGAATACATTTCTTTATTACGGATAAGTTTAAGGTTCTATATATATATAGATATATTAGTTGAAGGTTTTGTACGAGGCAGCGGTACTGCCCAGACCGTGCCTACCAATTTGGCTGAAGAGCAACGATATAGACATTCCGACTAGCGAAAGTTTACGCTGGTGAAGGAAACATCGTCGTCCTTAAAGCTAATTATAATTAACCAATGACATACACCGAATGTGAATAATGCAATAAATCATTTATCAAAACAATATGGCATCAATAAAACTTATATTTTTTTGTTATTTCCGCTCCTATAAAGCGTTGTAAATGTTTTATGTTTGTAATCACACCATTTCTAGATAAAGACGAAAGTCGAGAACAATTAATGTACGACGTCATGGAGACCGACCACAGGAAGTATGTATTCTAATCATTCAATTGCCCACATTTCAAATGAAAATGTTTATTAATGTTAATATTTGTAGCCACAAATAATGCGCTTATTATGTTGGATTAATATAAGATAAAACATAATCTAAATACGAGCATTCGATAAATATCATGTTTTTGTTAATTAGATGACATGTTATTACTGTGATAATTTTATCTTGTTTACATGTATATTTTAATGGAGAATGTTAACTAATTTTAATTATTAGCACTCCATATTCTCTGTCAAAAATATAAAATACTAGTGAAAGAATTACTTCGATATGTCAAATAGTTTCCGATTTAGAAGAAAAACAAGTTGTAACCGTACGGTTACGGTGTGACGTCATCGCACAACACGCTCCGTCTGGCACACTCAGTCAGCTCGCGGTCGCGCGCACGTGCCGTTCAAATTATACCTAAATACTTTTAAAAATATCCAATCCAAATACTAGGAAATCATGTGTTGCCTAAATGTAAAAATACAAGAACTAGTTCGCCGGAAAAGTTGTTTTTTATAGTTCCAAAGTGTTTTCCATTGTGTTTCTTCGCGACTTCCTTTTCTAATATTTTTCCTTTTTAATAGCATTCGTTTCATTAATAGTTACAGTACCAAATATTTCTTCAACTAAAGAGCCAACTTTTGTTGTACACTGAGCAGCTGCTTGCATTTTTGAAGCTGTTATATGTCCTTAGGGCATTTCAAACCACAAATTTGATTCTGATTGAGCTATTGTACCCTCTTTTACTTTAAGATCTTGATTCTGTCATTTCGTTCTTACAAAATGTTATGAAACTTTCGATGTCAAAATCAACACAGGATTTTTTGAAAATATTAATTTCATAATGAATATTCATCTTTGTAACTTCTTTTTTTTCACACATAAAATGTGAAAGAGAATACTCTATTTGAAGGTCTCTAAGCTTTAATACTACTTTGTCAAAAAAATAATCCATTCTGACGATCTAAATGAAGTGCTTTACAACTTATACCAAAATCTTAAGCTTTAATCATTTTCAGTGTGGTACCAATACCGGAGAGCTTAGATTTTTTCCAATAACACTTCGTAGCAGTCGTTGAAGGCTCCTCGCTTCAACGATGTAGCCACATTAAAAATGCTATAGTATGTTTACAGCCACCTCTATTGGCGGCAAAATCATAGCAAGTTACATTTAAAATTTCTTGATCCTTTTCATCCGGAAACGGGGGCGAAGATGCTGGCGGAAGCTAGTTTGCAATAAATAAATGTTCATTCATTTGTATTCATTTAAATTAAGAATAGCAGTACCTACCTATATATACCTTGCAATAGCTACAAAACTATAATACATATTTGTAGTCTTTAACGTCAAAATTTAATGATAGGCAGGTACTTCTACTATTTGGGTTGCATTCTTCCATTACGACTTTAGTTGGATATTTTGTTTAGATAAAACGATTTAGAACAGATAAACTGTTAAGCATAAGTAAGTAAGTAAGGTAAATTATCCGATTACCCTTTTTCGAATCCTTCATCGAATAATATTTACTATTATTAGACTATTAACTTAATACGCGAACGAAAACTAACACAAGAAAATACTGCGTAGACTATTTATTACACCTACTATAAACGGTCACCGTTGGAGACTTTATACTAAGCGAGCCGTCGCCCGCGGCGCGTTGTGAAATGACGTCACTTGACTGTTAGCGGGACTCGGTATTTTTCGAAACTTTAAATGCCTATAAAATAAAAACTACTAGGTATTTTTGACTTCAACAAAAACTAGTATGTTTGTATACATACAGGCTTTACTGAGACAACGATTTCAAGCGATTTGGCAGACCTAGTAACATTCTCTATTGTAAAATGCGCCTTGACAGTGTGAAATTGTCAATGTCATTTTAAAATTATTCGATTCTTATAAGAGGATATATCACTAGCTGACCTGGCAAGCGTTTTTTTACCATACATATGATTTCAATTTTCAATTAATAAATAAAAAATAGGGCTTGATCGTAGAGAGGTAAGAATTTAGGGTTGTATGTTGTATCTTAAAAAAATAGAAACTAAACATTTTGTCTAAAAAATAAGAAATTTTAGGAGTGGACTACCCTTAACATTTAGGGGGATGAATAATAGATGTTCGCCGATTCTCAGACCTACTCAAGATGCTCACAAAGTTTCATGAGAATCGGTCAAGCCGTTTCGGAGGAGTATGGGATCTAACATTACTACGAGAGAATTTTATATATTACATTTGTCTTATGTACCCAATATTTGCAGGTTGTCAATGTAAACGTATATAACTTATAATAATCTATCCACCTTCTTGGTCTCTATCACGGTACCAGACGACATTAAGAACCCTGACACAGGTGATTTATAGAAAAAGACTTTGTTAACGGATTAAGTTATGTATTTTACAAAATTTATGTAAATTACATTATTTTAAATGTTTCCGACGTTTACCGTCTACCGATACCACGAAAAGCACGCGCTTAATCCGTTAACAAAGTGTTTTTCTTTAAATGAATAATATTTATGTTAATAAATGACAATATTAACAGGCGATGATATGCTTTTAAATCACAGATATGGTCACCATTTTGAACATAGACACGTATTGGACGTGTTGGCTCTTATTTGAATATTTGATTGATAAAATTTTATCAGTTGTGAACATCCGGCTTTGGTTAGAGTTCTGGGGTGGAGCACAAACAGGTAGACGCAGCATGGGACGCTCTACTTCCCGCTGGACCGACGACCAGGCAGGTAGCCGGTAGTGGCCGGTGGTGGTGGGTGAGGAAGGCCTAGGACTGACTGTTCTGGCGCTCCTTGGAAGAGGGCATTGTCCAGTGGATGATTATGGGCTGGTAATGAATAAATAATGAGCATACAGCTTACAGAGTGTATTTGCGTGTAAAAAAAAGGACCCTGACGTTTTCGTCTTAGCTAAATGTTTATTTTTCACATACATTTTTTGATAACATAATACTAGTTTTGATTTGAAGTTTAAAGCGGGTTGGTGGTCACTATAAAGTCCACTTTTGTTATTTACAATATAATACAAAATATTTAACGTGCACGAAAATTAATATGTGTATTACAATCTGGCTCATCTGACAGAGGCGATCGTCTTTTTTTATTTACATGACAGTGGTGGCGATTCTGATGTACACACTCTAAACTAAATATCTCTTAATTTAGCTTTAGACCTGTCAAACAGTTTTAGAGAGCGTAACCTTTTCTGTACATCTCTAAATTGACAGCAATAAGGTTTAAATTGTCAATGTAGATGTAGAATAGGTTACACACGTTAGACAGGTCTAAAGCTGAATTTAGAGATTTTTAGCTTTAGAGGTGTACATCAGAATCGCCAACAGTACTTACAAAGAGGTTTTATTTACACATTATTAACAAACGGACATGCCCCGCTACAAATTTGTTTTGTGGGATCTACGATTGCATAGATCATATAATAGACAATTGAATGCAGTTGTCTTATGTACGTATTGGTTCCATAATTAACCACACCACGCAAGAATCAGACTTGCGGAAGTCAAATACAAAATCCTAATAGACCAATATTTTATTTTTCTTGTCAAGTTCTGTATTATTCAAATGATTTCTACTATAACTATGACTCAACAGTTTTACCTAAACTTAAGTATTATTAGATAAATAATTTGCGATATGTGAACATTTTTAGAAAGTTCATACTAATCTAGTTTTGTTTTGTGTTTGGTATAATATTTTACCATACATAGCGAGTGCTAGAGCGTTGCCGTAGTTCAGAAATGAGTATGCTCTTGAAAAACCTATTTTCGATTTACATACCGTAACAGGCAGCTAAACCCATGGCGTCTGTCCAAATGAAATATTTTACTCATTCTTTGAGACAGATCTCAGGGTCTACTTGACGACAGCAGCCCACCATTCCTCGTTGATCTACGATCAACCAGTCTCTATTAGCTGCTCGTGAAATCGTCTTTAACACAAGATTAAGAGCAATGGCAGTTTTAGTGTCAAAATCAAAATTCTAATCTAGATTGTATGTAGCAAATATCTTATATAATATAGGTATAATATTTTGTATTCGACACGATAACGAAAGTGGTTAATAATTTAAACGAATTTCGTTGCTAATAAACATAGCATAATACTAGCTGATCCGGCGAACGTTGTTTTGCCATAAATGTGATTTTAGTAAATAAATAGAAAATAAGGGTTGATCGTAGAAGGGTGAAAATTTAGGATTGTATGTAGTTTGTATGTTGTAGCATAAAAAAATAAAATTTAGGGGTGGACTAACCATTTAGGGGGGTGAAAAATATATGTTGGCCGATTCGCAGACCTACTCAATACGCTCACAAAGATTCACGAGAATCGGTCAAGCCGTTACGGAGGAGTTCAAGTTCGGACACCGTGACACGAGAATTTTAAGAATTTTAATTTTAGATAAAGCCGCTGTTCGTTATAAAGATGTTTGTACAGGGAATCAAAACCGAGATCTTTTCAGCAGTCGAACCATTGCCCTGACTCGTGAAAACTCTTGTCATAATCCTATCTTAATCTCTCCTAATACTATAATACGCTAGATTAAAAAAATCTATGAATTAATAGATTAATTTATTTATTTATATTTTAGGTATTCTTACATCTTATCTATTAAACATTTAAAAAATATATATAACATAAGCCAAATTCAGAATACACATTTAGACACAAAAACACTTAGCACAGTTAACAGTACAAAATTACATTTTAAAACAATTCAATTATGTGTCAAGGACAAAGCCATGACAAATGATAGCACAATTGTTAATTTTGTTCTTAAAACCTTTTCTAGTCAAATTAAATATATCTATTTGTTGAAAATGGTATGTAATATTAATATAGAAAACAATTTTAAAGCAGTCATCCCAGAATCGCTTCAATCGCCATGTTAACTTGTATATAAATTTGATGGTGCGTTCGTTATAAGACGCCAAGGAGGTTATGATCATTCAGGAAAATCGAGGGGAAACTTCGGAAAAACTTAGTGGAAATATATACTATCTGATCCGGCAAACGTTGTTTTGCCGTACATGTGATTTTTGCGGGGATAAATTAATCTTTATTAAACTAAACACGAACAAAAAAAATCTTTAAAAGAATAAGTTTTCAATAGGGGTTGATCGTAGAGGGGTAAAAATTTAGGGTTGTATGTATTTTATATGCAAAAGTAAGAAATTTGGTCCAAACAAAATAAAAAGATAGGCGTGGACCATCCTAGACATTTAGGGGGATAAAAAATAGATGTTAACCGATTCTCAGACTTACTCAATACGCTCACAAAGTTTCATGAGAATCGGTCAAGCCGTTTAGGAGTTCAATTACGCACCCCGTGACACTAAAATTTTATATAAAAGATATATATTATATATATGCATTTGTATAACATATTTAGATATATATTTTTTGTTAGGTAATAGTGGCGTAAGAAATAAAACAAAACCATCCAATTACATATATTTTTAATAAACTATAACTACTAACTATTAACTATCTAATACAGATAAGACATTTCTTATATCTAACGTGCGTCAAATCAATGTCAAAAACTTCCAGCTGATTCCAAACGACCGGAATGGAATGATTAACGATCGTTCCGGCTCGAAGGACCAATGAGCAATCGAAGGTTCAGAGGGAGTATCTTGAGATACTCCCTCTGAACCTTCCGATAACTTTGAAGTTATCGGGCAGCGTCACCACGATATAACAATTTATTGTTTCTATATCACTTTCGACATTAATATTACGTTGACATAAAGGATCATTGTTCTAATTGTATTAATTCCCCCATAAAGTAGTCATAAAACGGTTAAAAACGCAATTTGACTGTGAGCTGACATGTCAGACTAAACAGTTCTGACAATTAATATATAGTAACTTTTTGTTGTTTTTCAGTTTATATGCTATGTATTTGATCTCTAATAGATGGAATTGTTTAGAAAACAATCCGTTCGTTTAACGAACCGTTTGACAAAAATAATTATTGTAAAAGACAGATGTAGAATGTAGAATCGTTGCACGAACCGAAGAAACTGTCAAAGGATAAAATCTTTTAATAAAATTAATTAAAATCTCATGTCAATTTTTCAAAAACACCCGAAATGATTGCCTCAATAACGGGCCTTGTTATTGTTTCTCGCTTTCTCGTCTCCAGACGAGAAAGGACGAAAATTCACCTTTCTCGCCGTGTCTGTCAGCCATACGGATCTCTCTACTCTTCTAATTGTCTCTCAGACTGTGTACACAGCCCGGATATTAATAGGTTGTATTAAAGAATCATACTTGCTTTTGAAATAACTGCATTAATTCTATTTTGTAGATATATACACTGTTGCCGCAAAAACAAATACTAAAAAAAACATTAGATATAACAAACGTGATTTTTTGATACGGAACCCTCGTGCCCGACTGCGACTCGTACTTTTGTACTATACATAGACGATGTTTTGACATCTGAATCGGATACTAGCCAGTAGCAAAAAAAACTTCAACTTGAGACCCAATTTAGGCATTTTGTGTTCAAAGATCTGAACCCACAGGCGATTTGAAAAAACTTTATGAACTACCCTCAAAAAAAAACATGTTCTTTAACACTTCAATTATTAAGGCAACTCTCATTATCTAGAGATAATGCTAACTAGAGCGCTGTCGTAATTTAGAAATATTTTTTTTATGAAATACCCTCAAAAAGTTATTGATTAATTTTTAATACTGGGAAGCCTCTTTTGAACAATAAATAATAAAATCATGTTTTTATTATATTGATCATTTTGTTTTAAACTATTTCTTAAAAAA
Source organism: Pontia daplidice (assembly GCA_963693355.1). Taxonomy (NCBI): domain Eukaryota; kingdom Metazoa; phylum Arthropoda; class Insecta; order Lepidoptera; family Pieridae; genus Pontia; species Pontia daplidice. The sequence continues at coordinate 775,731 of CAVNZL010000066.1, read as the reverse complement.
AGAAACTATAAATAAAATATAGAATAAAATATATTTAAACTTAGCACCCGTAAAGGTACAGTCAGCAGAAAATGGTAACATTTTGTATTACACGTTTCAAATTAAAAATATTCCTTATTAACTAAAACATATATAAAAATAGCGTTAATGTAAAAAACCAGAGTTAAATTAATTAACAATATGTAACAAAAAAACTTTTCACCGAAATTAGAAATATTTCTAACGTTTTGCTGACTGTACCTCCATACAAAACAACTTCATAATCACAGATTACCAAAACACAATTTTGAAACGCAGTACATGTGTGTAAATAAAAAAAACACTCAAAAACAATTTTTAAAAAAACTGTTTTTTTTTTGTTAACAACGCAATATTCGTTACAATCTGTAAACATCACAATACAAAATGTCTTAAACCGATCGAATATTAAAAAAAAATAGAAAAACAATTTTTATATTTTGTAAAAAGACGGCAAAGAAAAAAAATGTCACTTAAACGCCGGGATAGCAAAAAATTACAGAAATTTCGGCAAAAAACAGGCTTACTGAAAAAAAAAATCAATTATTATATACTAGAGCATTGTTTCCCCCCCCCCCCCCCCCTGGGGGTCGCGAAGCTTCTGTAGGGCTCGCCAGAGGTCGAAAAATATTGATACTTTAGTAAAAAAAAAACAATATTGCTAATAGTAATACTAAAATCTACACATACATGACAAAAAACCGAAGGGTCAAAGGGGGTCGCGAAATAAATTTTTATTCTAGGGGGGGGGGATAGTTTTAAAATTGTAAAGATATATAATGTATTGTTTATATAATTAATTGTGAGAATTTTTTTTTATACTTGAGCTTAAAGCTTTATCAACTCATATATTTTATAATATTTTGCGGTAATTTGAAGAAACTTTATAAAAAAGTAATTTTTTTCACTCTCATATCCGAAGTCCCTGATCGGATTTCATAAAGCATGTTTTTTTCGACTATCTTATAGAAAAATTGTAATTTTTTAATACACACACATTTTTTTGTACACACACATTTCATAAAAACAATATCTCATCTATATAGTCACTTTAGCCCGTTCTATTCATTCATTCATTTTTTTTATTAATAACGTTAGTTATTTGTCATCTGTAGACATATGACAGTGACATTATACAATAATTAATGTATTTTAATAAATTCTAAATGTATTTATATCAATGTGATAAAAAATCAGTCTACCGATTTGATTACTCAAACTCAGATGAGAAACACAATTTATTAGAAAGAGAAAGAATTTTTTTACACTTAGATATTCTTTTTCGTCGGAAGCCTGTTTTTTTCCCTGATCTCAGTGGAAAAAAAAATAACAAAAATCAATAAATAATCGTTTTTATTAAAAAAAAATATGATTCATCGATGTAAAAATAAAAAAAAAATGTATATTTTTTGAGAATTAAGTAAATGTGTTTTTAAACTTATATACTTAGTCTGGTGGTAGATAACTGAAGAGCTTATATTTGTCGCGTATGTACGGTCGCACGTCATCTTTCTGAAAAAAAAAGAATAAAATATTTTGTGTATTTTTTTTCTTTAAATACAAATTATTTCAAACTAGCTCACCTAAGATTTGAAAGCCTATCCAATGTGATATTACTATACGATTGTAAGTTTTTTCGAAAAACCATAAAAAATTGACAAAGTAAAGAGAAAATTGACATTTAAATTCCATAAATCCGAGGTTAAAAAAAAACTATACCAAAAAGCAAACCGAATAAACCTCCACCCTATTTGCAGTCGGTTAAAATTTAAGCAGTGAAGTTTCAAATATACACACACAAACAGTTTCTCCCAAAAAGAACAACAAAAGTAAATAATTTATCCCAAAATATACAAAAAAAGTGTAGAAAAATATCCCAAAATACACAAAAAGTGTATTCAAATACCCCACACAACACAAAAACTGTATTCAAATTCCCCACAAAACACAAAAAGTGCATTCAAAGATCCCACAAAACACAAAAAGTGTATTCAAATATCCCAAAATACAAAAAAAAATACATTCAAATATCCCACAAAACTCAAAGTATATTCAAATATCCCAAAATACAAAAAAAAATACATTCAAATATCCCACAAAACTCAAAGTATATTCAAATATCCCACAAAACACAAAAAAGTGTATTCAAATATCCCACAAAACACAAAAAGTGCATTCAAAGATCCCACAAAACACAAAGTGTATTCAAATATCCCAAAATACAAAAAAAAAATACATTCAAATAGCCCACAAAACTCAAAGTATATTCAAATACCCCACAAAACACAAAAAAGTGTATTCAAATATCCTAAAATACCCCACAAAACAGCAAACGATACTCACAGTAGCGAGATGTTCCAGAAAGGGTATGAGCTTGAGCAACTCATTGTCACTCTTGTCGACGAACCAGCTGTCTATTGGTATACCATTCTCCAGCTGGTATCCGAAGGCCTGGAAATATTATCATAAATTCACTCATAGCAGTATTACATCAATGCTAGATGATCCCTGACCTTATTATATAAAATACTAGCGACTAGCCCCGGCTTCGCACGGGCGCGATGCTGATACTAAATACACTACAGAAAAATAAACGCGTTGTCGTACAAAGTAAATGACAAAAAAAGTTACTGTGAGTTATCCATAAGAGATAGACATATACCATCACGGACTTTTCTGTAGAGCTTTTCAATGCGTACAATACTTAGTACATTATTTTGATAAAACTCTCAGTGTTCAGCCTCAAAAATACAACAGTACTTCTCTTCTATTTAAAGGATGTTATTATACATATAAACCTTCCTCTTGAATCACTCTATCTATTAAAAAAACCGCATCAAAATCCGTTGCGTACTTTCAAAGATTTAAGCACGCAAAGGGACAGAGAAAGCGACTTTGTTTTATAGTTTGTAGTGATATATAAATCTCCTGTCACGATGTCTATCCGCGATGGACTCCTAAACTACTTAACCGATTTTAAATTAAAATGGCACACAGATAGTCTGGTCCAATTTAAGAGATAGTTTAGTTCGCAATTTTATTGCAAACTGTCTACAATTAATTGGAAACCTTCTATAATCCAGTACGAGTCCTTGTCGAGTACGGAACCCGCACGAGCCTAATATTTTACCTGCGGACTATTATCAACGATGACGGTCTTGCGGAGATCCCTTCCTAAGATCGAGAGATCTTTCACATAATTCCCGTTCACCAGGAGACAGTGCTCGCGGAACAATCTGGAAACAAAGGTCTTTTAGTATTCTCCTACTAAACTATATGAAGCCTGCTTAATTTCTAATAATATAATTCTTCGTTTTCTCTTACTTATGGCGAGAGTGCTTATTTGTTTTATTTTATTTTATTTATTTAAATAAGTAACGCCAGCAGTTAACGCAACATACATAACTCATTTACATAAACATTAACAAGAAATTTCGTTGTGAAAACAATTGTAGGCCACGCCATTATCAGGGAAACCCATCTTAAATAAGATTAATGAAGGAATTTCGACTTAAAAAAAAAATAACCAACATAAAAATTATCTGTAAGAATAAAATAAAATATGCCAGAAATAGAATTATTTTCGGCATATTTTATTCTTAAACTTATTAATGGAGACATGAAAGATGTCAATGTTTAATTTATTTATAATAAAAATACTTATTTTAGAAAACATGTACTATCTACGTCACTAACTAAACATAAATGAACTTTATAATTATTACTTAAAGACAAAATAGGAAAGCAGCAAAAATTAATCACAATATTTTGAATTAGACCACAGAATTTTATACGTTTTTCATTACGTAATTTTATTTTAGCTTTTTAAATGAACGGACATGACGAAGGGTTCCTTTACGTAGACTGCGGAGCCCTAATAAAAGTAGCCTAAGTGACTCCTTATTACATCAGCTACCAATCAAAAAAAGTCCCGTCAAAATCGGTCCAGCCATTCCAGTTCCACTTTCTTTAATTAAAGTTCAAAAATAGTTAAATCCATTGACATAACTTTGATTAATATCGACGATTATTGTAATATTTGTATTGTATTGTATTTTAAATAATAGTATTAATTTGTATTGTATATAAATTTAATTTATATAATGTGTGACTGATGTAGTGATGATTTGAGGAAAATTCATTAAATTCCATTCAGTAGTTTTAACGTCAGAGCACCATACACACATAAAATTCACGTTTATAATCTTAATATAGAAAAAAAAATTACAATGTGATTTAATGTGAATAAATTATTTTTTTTTACGTTTTTAATATACCAACCAGATTTTCAAAATCCCAATGGTGAATTTGAAAACGGTCCAGTGGTTTCGGAGATGATATGATCTTTATAATACCTGTATTTGATCCAACGGCGTTGTGGGTCCAGTAAATTCAGCAGCCGATCGGCGTACACCCGTTTGCTGGCGGTGAACAGAATCACTTCGTACAAACGCGAAACGCGGGCCAGGAAATGGGCGAAATGGGGTCTCGTACGGACGAAGACCTGAAAAAATTCGATAATAATATAATAATAGGTACTAAATAGATACTAATTATTTAAATTTACACCTAAATCTATATCAAATTATATTTTATCTAATTACACATTATTATTTGGCAGAGGCCTCCTCTAAAGCACGACATTTTCATATATATAAAGAGAACCTCTTTATTGCAATTTTTTTTTAATGAAAAAAACTGACACATGTCAATCATTGGTCTTTTATTTAATTATTTATTGTAAATAGTGTTAATTTTATTATAAAATAAATGTATTAACTTTCAGAAAGACAAACGGATCTAGAATTTTTTTATTAAGTACAAAACTTTATTATATATATAAACTAGCTGATCCGGCAAACGTTGTTTTGCCATAAATGTGATTTCTAGCAATCATTTTTTTAGTTCAATAAAATTATCAGCTTTAAGTGTGCGGGGATATGTTTATAATCGAAAGCGTTTTGAACAATAAAAGTATGCTTTTAGGTGAATAAATTAATCTTTATATGACACGTTTGTTCAGTCGAAAATTATCCACATCTGTTAGAATCTTTTGGAGTTAACAGACAATTGTGACTGTCAATTAATTATAGACAAATAATTTGCAATAAAATAAAATTGCGACTATAATTAAAGATCTAAGCTATCCTATCTCTTAAGTTGGAGCAGACTGCTCACGATGTCCCAATTTAATTTAAAATCGGTTGAGGAGTCCATCGCGGACAAACATCGTGACAGGAGATTTATGTATATATAGAGATGGGAATGAAATTCTTTCAGCAACTCACCGTGTAGCGACAATCCTGGAAGAGAACCGGGAAGTGGAAGCTCGCATCTGGCAACTCCTGTAACGAACAATGCACCAGTGTCTCGTCTAAATCCAGCACCTGGAAAATCCAGATTATGATTTTAAAAAAAAATAGATTTTCAGTCAGCAATATGAAAACTGAATGACATTTCAATAGCATATAATTTTTAAGGAAAAACACTTTATTAACCGATTCAAGTTATGTGTTTTTGCAAAATTTAAATATTAAAAAAAAAATCCGACGTTTCGCGTACTTTACAGCGTCTACCGTGACCACGCACGCTGTAAAAATTTAAAATTTAATTTTGTTAAAAAAAAAAATATATTTGCAAAATTTAATTATTAATTTTGTTAAAAAAAAAAAACTTTAGCAAAATTTAATTATTAATTTTGTTAAAAAAAAAATATTTTTGCAAAATTTAATTATTAATTTTGTTAAAAAAAAAAAATATTTTTGCAAAATTTAATTATTAATTTTGTTAAAAAAAATATATTTTTGCAAAATTTAATTATTAATTTTGTTAAAAAAAAATATACTTATGTAATGAGGATAAGAGATAATATTGTCTTTTATTAACATAACTGTTAATCATTTAAAGAAAAACACTTTATTAACGGATTATGTATTATACAAAATTTAATTGTATTACATTATTTTAAATCGAGGTCATATATACTTAATCCGTTAATATTTTTTTTTTAAATACTGTACCAGGCTGAAATCGGGGCTAGTCCGGGTCTTCAGTGGAAGGGCGGGATATCTGGCCCTTAGGGCTCCGGTCGCGACCGTCTCCAGAGGCGGCAGCTGAAACAGTCATAGAGTTTTTTTACATTTTTTTATCCCATATAACGTACGTCCTTTAAAAAAACCAAACATCTCAGTTATCTTAAAATCACTTATCTTAAATCTTAATTTTATGTTTGTATGTACATAAAAATCGCGATATAGAAAAAGTAATTTCTCAGATCTCACCTGCTTAATGAACAAATAAGGATCGAACGCCTCAGGCCAGGACGAAATTTGCTCGCAGTCCACTCTTGTACTGCACGACGATATTACGTCTGCTTCGTCCTTTAAAGAATATCATAGATTGGTGGCGATTCTGATACACACTTTAAACTAAAAATCTCTAAATTTAGCTTGAGACCTGTCAAACAGTTTGAGAGCGTAACCAATTCTGTACATCTCTAAATTGATAGCAATAAGGTTCAAATTGTCAATGTAGATATAGAATAGGTTACACACGTTTGACAGGTCTAAATCTTTATTTAGATATTTTTAGTTTTAGAGGTGCACATCAGAATCGCCACTATTATACATTAAAATGGCATAGCACAGACTATGTTCAAAAATATTGTGTCAATTGTCAAAAGTATGAAACATAATTTCAAATATACAAATAGGTATTTTATCGCTGCTATTTCCATAAGATATATTACACATGTGTATTTATATATAATCTGTACTAACATAAAGAAGCCTCATGCATATATATTCATATGTATTTTATATATCCAATATATAAAATTGTCTCCGAAACGGCTTGACCGATTCTCATGAAACTTTGTGAGCGCATTGAGTAAGTCTGAGAATCGGCCAACATATATTTTTCATTCCCCTAAATGTTAAAGGTAGTCCAGCCCTAAAATTTTTTATTTATTTTTTAGAGAAAAATTGTAATTACTATTTTTAATGATACAAAATACAAAAATACATACAATCCTAAATTTACACCCTTCTACGATTAACCTTTATTTTTATTTATTAATTGAATTATCAATTAAATATTAATACATTTAATAATACAAAACCCTTCTAGGGTGTAAATTTAGGATTGTATGTATTTTTGTATTTTGTATCATTAAAAATAGAAATTAAAAATTTATATATACATATATATACATATATATATATATATATATTATTTTCACATAAACTCACCTCCAAGTCTGGTGGTACTTCATCATGACAAGTCAGGGAGTTTTCATCCGAGACAATGTCTGCACTCTGGAAATTGGGAAATACATTATCAGATCTATTTATCAATACGTGGCTTCACATCACAAAGATAAACCTTCTACACAAGAACATAAACAAATTTGTCAAATAAAGCTTTAGTTAAATCATTCAGTGATGTATTAAAATATCTCTTTCAAATTCAATTAGTGATAAGTGTATAATAGTAAAGCAGTACATACATATATAAGAACTAGCTGAGCCGGCGAACTTCGTACCGCCTTAGCGTAGCTTTGATGCACTATTTTATTTTGTATTATACGTTTTTTATTACGTAATTTTTTTTTAGCTTTTTATCGGCGTAGTAAATACACATATCCGTGCAAAGTTCCATCTTCCTAACACTAACCGTTTCGACGCTAGAGTGAGAACGGGCGAATGAACGGACATGACGAAGGGTTCCTTTACGCACACTGCGGAACCGTAATAAAAGTAGCCTAAGTGACTCCTTATTACATCAGCTACCGATCAAAAAAACTCCCGTCAAAATCGGTCCAGCCATTCCAGAGATTAGCCGGAACAAACAGACAGACAGATAGTCAGACAAAAATGTTAAAAAACGTCATTTTGATGTATGTATCGTATAAATATTCATATGCATGTAGTAAAAAACGATTATTTCAATAATAAAAACAGACACTCCAATTTAATATATTAGTATAGATATATACTACTACTATCTACTACTTTTTTAATTGCCAGTAAGAGCTAGTAGCATACTAACCCATCCATTTGCTTCGGCAACCAAACTTTGGCTTATCTCAGCCAAAAAGTGTGTGTTGGGACTCCGGGCTGACAGCGCCTCGAGGCTCTCTATAGCACCTTGTTCACATGTCGAGGAAATTTCACACTCTGAATCGCGGACATATGAATCCTGCTCTAGCATTGAGACAAAGTCCGGCTGAAATTAAAGTTTATAAACTGTAGTTTGTTCTGTCAGTATTCAGACACGATGAGATTGGATGATAACTGATAAATATATAATATATAATGCAAAAAATATCCCTGGTAAACTATTTTTGGTTTGAAGTTAAAAGAAAGGTTTACGAGAAACCTCTATTTTATGTTATTGTTTCCAATACAACAAAAGTAGTTGACCTAAGATTCTTGGAGCCAATCGACCATGTTGCAAAAATTGTCTAACGTCTCTCTCTGTGCTAAATATTAAAATTTTCATATAATATTTTGTTCAATTGTATTTATGATTGATTTCTTAATACTTTAGGTATTAATTTTTACAACTAATAAAATTACTGTTATACTTCTGTGTTACTAAACACATTTTCATTTTAAATAATTGAAGAATAGCATGTTTTGGAAATTTGAAAGTTAACTACTTACCTGAACATATTTCTCGTCTGTACTCAAAAAATCAGTACAGGCATTTAAATCATCAGTTGTTGATGTGGGCTGATACATTTCTAGATCGTTGGACTTCCGCCGTTTCTCCATTTGCTCTGTAGTCATTACTCTGGCTGCTTTATCCGCTAACAAATTAATATCATGGTCCGTTGAGATTTCTTCGCTCAACACACATTCTATGGACATGAAATCATTTAAGCAATCACTGGGAAGACATAATTCTGAAGACTCAACTTGAGTTTCAGAATCAGACTCATCTGTTTTCAAATCGGACGTTGTTGTGTGAGGCTCGTACATTGTTATATCATTATCCTCTAAACTGGGTTCCGAGTCTTTTGGCTTTACTTTTTTCTTGGGGCTTTCATTGGATGAAGAAATAACAATTTTGTTTGGACGTGGAGCTGGTGTTCCTATTTGTCTAACTTTGCGGATTGGTGAGCTATTTAATGATGCAGACTTTTCAGTTTTGTCCATACGCCTTGTTTTACGAGGTGAACTTAAGGCTGAAGATATGGATTCTGCCTTTCGCTCACGGCTTAGTGAGCTCTGCCTAAGCTGAACGCTTCTAGTCATTCTTACATCTTTCAATTTGGGTTTTGCCGGTTTTTCCTTAACCTTAATAGATGTTGACGATGTAACTGTCTCTTTCACTGGGTTCCGAACAACTGTTTGGAAGATTGGTTTCTTATTATCATCCTTTTTAACTTTCTCCATTTTGATGATTGACTTTCGTAGTCCTAATGTATTTCGTGAACGAGTACAGTGTAGTTTGGGCAATAAAATATCATCATTCAAAAGTTTTTTCCAATTGGTTTTTGTAACCAAAATCTGAGATTTCTCTTTAATTTTCGATACTTTCTGTGATATTCTCTTTGAGAGCCGTCGCTCCCGCTTTTTACTTCTTAACCGCATCGCAATTCTAGTGGAATTTACTGAAAATTTTGAATGATTTCTATTAGTGTAGTGAAATATAACTAGTCTTAAATACAAACAATTATGAGAAGCAATAAATTTTTAAAATTCGTAGAAAGTAATGTCTACAGCAAATCTTGTAAAAATCTTATTTGAAAAAATAATAAAGAAATAAAAACTTACACAACCACTGCAGCGTTAGAAAGTCTTTATTGAGACATTAAAACCATATAAACGTAAATATTTATACATAGTGCTTATAACTTGTCGAAATATATTTCGTGCCAAAATTCGGCGACTGGGTTGGCGCCTTTTTCTTTCACTTCACACAAACAAGTTTTTATGTCTTTTTAGAGTAAACCTTTTTATAACAACTCAAATTAACTAATTAATATCAGCAAGTGCATAAAAGTCAGCACAAACACTTGATTATCGAATTAAAACTATATCAAAAATAAAAAAAAAGCGGCACTAGCAAAGTATTGATTTATGCGCTGGGAAAGGGAAATTAGAATCACTGATGCGTATAAATTTATTCACTTATCTAACCGGAGAAATAATTTTATGACGGAAACGCAAACGTAAACGAAACAATTTGCGTAATTCGATGTTAATTTTTACGGTAGAACACAAAGCTAAACAAATGTCAAAATGGCGGCGTTCTTTTACGAAATATAAGGTATTGTACGAAATATTGGTGTTGCCACACCCGCAAATTTATTTCACAAATATTGTTGGCATTATTCTCGAAAAGCGTCAACAATCACTAATGTAATTCAATTGTTTAAGTTTTAAATTAGTATGTTAGGAATTATAATATACCAATTAAATAATCTAATTAATAACTAAGAGAGTACAGCAAAAATGTTGTTTAATTTGTGTCCATTATTTTCATAAGTTCTGAAATAATTCAATTATAATTGTATAATAAAAACATAGCATCCATCCATCCGTTTTTGGAACTGTGTTAAATAATATAAAATATGTTTGAATAAATAGTAAATTGTGACTTATGAGTACGCTACTGTTCTGACTTTGCTTTAGTAACTAATTCAGCGATATTCAGTTGTCAAACTGTCATTGACGTTTTTGGCTGTGTCAACTTGGAACTTGGCAATATAGTTTATACTCTGTAGAGTCAAACTATTCAAAATTCAAAAACCATTAACCAATCGCAATCAGTAAACTTTGAAGTTTAAAACTTGTTTTAAACTGTGGCAGGTGGCTCAAAAGAAATTGTATTAACGTACTTCGTTATACGTACTGTGATAAATAAAAATTAACATTCCTATCTAAAAAATAAAAGTTTTTAATATTTCTAAAGTAGATTCACAATGTCGGTTTCTAACATTTCATCTACAACGCGAGAAAGCATAGCGGAGGTAAACTATTTATTTAACATTTAATAAATCAGCACACTGTTTATGAGCAAAACAGAGCAGAGTTTCTTGTTATGAAAAGAGAAAATAATCTTACACACGTCTTTTTATTTTCCGGATTTTGATTGTGTTTTATAGAGCTCCATTCTTTATTTTCAGAGGCAGATAGAACACTTGACTCAAGAATTGGAAACTATCCGTACTGTTAATGAAAACCTTCGCACCTACTTGGAAAACATCCGGCGATTTAGTAAAAATTTGAGAGATGTGAATGAAAATTACAGTCAATTGAGCAAAGTGAATACTCAGTGGATTGACTTGATTAGCAATGAAAATCTTAAGTAATAAAATGCTCTAAACTACTTCATCATATATCATATATCATGAGTGATTATAATTGTGTTATAGTGATGAAGAACCAGTTGTCTATCTAATTTTCAGCAGTGTCAATGGAATGTCTATTACCAATATTAGCTTTTAAGTGTAATGGATCTAGACTTTCTTGTGGAAGCATCAATGGCAAACCAACCAAATATGTTACAATGTTCTTTGATTTTAAGTTTAGCAATAATTTACATTGTGAATGACTTAACAAGATATTTTCAATAAATTCTAGTCACTTAATTTGCCAACTAGAAATTAATTTCACAATATGACCTTCACTACCCAAGCTTGATAAAATATGGCAGTGAAGAAATCACTGCCTGTGATGCGTATTATTAAACCTACATCACATCTGCAAGACCATTTAAACTAAAATAAATTTAGGAAATTCCTTAGACCTATCAAGTGTGTCTGGCATAGTTCAGCTATACAACAGATCAACTGTGAGACAAATTAGTTAATTGTAACAAGCTGCAATAAGTGTGTCAACGCCGATGCCAAGCCTGTTTTTACCACTGCCAGCGTGGATCCATGTAAAAAAGTCCCAAGAATTGTGTAATTGTTAATATACTTTTTTTTAACTTCTTAGAACTTCTTAAAACTCTTCTTAAAACTCTGTCCTAAGTCAGTAATACAAATTGTGAGTGTGTGATTAAAGGAATCTATTTACAAGTATCATATTATTTCGGTGTTTCTTATGATTGATAGTACTCATATGTTGCTTGACATTTGGACTAATAGAAATAAAATCAAAAACAGAGAGTATATATTAAAGCTTCACTATTTTATTTGTTTTCAATCATGACTGTGACATCAAAAGCAGAGGAGTGTAGGTATGATTGAAACAAGAAAACATCAGATGTTTATAAAATTAAGTTTTAATTTAAAAAGATATATTTTTACATCAAAACACTTCTGATTTCTTCATAGAGATTACTTCTGTTTGTTTTTGCGATATTTTTTATATATAACGGTTTTGTATAACATTTGGCAGTATTATTCTTGAACTAGATATGTCTCTACATCTGCAATAACACATTAAGGAAAGTAGTTAATATTTAGCAGTGTCTTACAATAATAAGAAATAAGCTACTCAGATATAAGAGTGATGTGATGTATGGAAATTCTGATACAATTTATTTTTACATAAATTAATTGAAACTATGGTTTCTTTTTATTTGACACTGATAAATTTAGTTATGTCGAGTCTTCGTTTGCAGTGTCTGCGGCAGGTTTGTTTGGTTTTTCTGTAAAATAATGGTTAGAATTGATTAATATCATTTCAATTACAGCTTTCCGAGAACTTAAAAAGTTTTGGGATTTGTAGTATTCAGGTAAAATTATGACTATTAAATGGGTGCTCCCTTAAATCATTCCTTATCATAGCAAGTAGGTGATCTTTTGTGACATTATTGTTTTATATTCGGGATGAATATAGACTAATTGAGTTGATGATAGAATTCATAACCTTGGTAAGTATGAAGCCTCTGATCTCTTGTTAATTGGATTTGGCAATTAAATTTAAAACTATATGTACTGAAGATGATCTTGACCGGTGATTTTGGCACAGTAAAACCTGTATGGCAGTAATGGAAATTGGAGATAAAAATATTTGGATCTGGGCTATACGACTTCAACGTGGAAGGTCATCGCAACACCAAGTCTCCGAGAAAATCTCTTAATTGGAGCGATACCACGAAACCCTGATCGCCCAGCAGATCATAAGTCGAAATAGAACTGGAAGGTCACACACTCCGATCATGCGCTGGAACCCACGAGGATCGAAAGCCGGGTCCAAATTTGGTGACGAGCAGAGAAAGGCAAGACCTGGTGGGAGTGATTGTGATTGAACCAATCACAGTTCATCACTCTCAGTTCAACTCACCGATCATACATATGGAATACTGCGGCGTGTCGCACGGCAAGCCGTAGACGACACCATTCAGGTGATCCTGCCTGTCTAGGTTCAGGCACGGGCTGTCCATTGAGAACTCTTCATCAAGCCACGGAGGCATCTGGAATGGAAACGCTGGTCTGACATGCTGGATGGAAAAGATTCTGCATATTTTATTTATTGAACACTTTATCACACATGAACATAGTTTTAAGACACAATATTAAGAAATATACATAACGCGTGATGGGCGGCCTTATCGCTGCTAAGCGATCTCTTCCAGGCAAGTTCTTTTATATGCGTTTGTGCGAGATGAAGATGGATTGCAGGTATAATAGATTGCCTGACTATATTAGATGACTTAATACATTATTAATACATTATTAATCATATGATTCAGTCATCGCTTATATATCTGATATATAAAATTCTCATGTCACGGGGTTCGAACTTGAACTCCTCCGAAACGGCTTGACCGATTCCCATGAAACTGTGGGCGTATTGAGTAGGTCTGAGAATCGGCTAACATCTATTTTTCATCCCCCCAAATGTTAAGGGTAGTCCCTAAATTTTATTTTTTTATGATGCAACATACATAAATTCATACGATCCTAAATTTTCAGACTTCTACGATCAACCCTTAATCTTACCTTTAACTTGAACTCCTCCGAATCGGTCAAGCCGTTTCGGAGGAGTTCAAGTTCGAATCCCGTGACACGAGAATTCTACATATTAGATATGTGTAATATGTAGTTCTAGCGGTTTTTGACATTTTTAGCACAAAGATATACCTATAAGACCTATTTACATGATATTTTGGATAATTTTATTGTAAATTGTAAAATTTCATTAAAATCCATTCGGCACTATTAAGTGCGGGAATGGCAAATTTTCAATATTATTAAATATTTGATTACATACATATCCAGGCTCTCCACTCTTGGGGTCGGGGATTCGTTTCCCGGTATTCGGATTCCACCAAGTGTAGATGACGTCATTCTCCCTCGTCATGTTCAAATGTCCAGATATCCAGACGTGCTCAACGGCTTTTGAAAAAATTGTAATGTATTCAAATTAACCGCTACAGATTGTTAATAGGATCAGGCGTTATTTTGCGAAAGTCCATATTATACAATTCTAATAGACCAATTTATTAGCAATATTCCACAAAAAAGGGTGGGTTACCCTACTAAATATTGATTACTTAAATTCATAAAAAAAAATCATTCATAAGTGTTAAGGTTTAATAGTATGGTGTATAGTAATAATAAACAATAATACATAGTCTGTGGTAGTTTTATAGATATTGACAATTTAGGCGGGAAATTAAATTTTGTACATAACTGTTACTCATTCAAAGAATAACACTATTAACGGATTTAAGTTTTAAAGTTAATAAATCTTTCAATTTATAAAATTATGTAGAACCGTAATATACCCTATGTTACGGTTCCACACATAAATTTTTATGTTTAATTTAAATAATATATTGTAAACACAATATTATTGTCACCGTCATTGTTCCGTACCGTATTTAATTACGTATTACAAATTTTGTGCCTGATTATAATATTAATATGCCTTTTATTTAGTCTCATTAGATTCCTCAAGCGACGACGTGTGTATCTCTTTATACATCCCTTAGTTTTACCACATATGAAATCTATATACTATATATAATATATATAATCTACAGACACACACAGAATCTAAATAACAGATCATTAAGCGAAAGAGTTGCCGGCCGTTTTAAATATAGCTTAGTGATACTCACGTTCTTCCTTATTTTCACCCATGGCCAACAGAAGCTGTATTAGAATTTCATTATTTTCAACACTGGCAAGCGAACCGTTCATTTTGTTGCAATTCTCCAACGCGTGTTGCCAGTAGAAAGATTGCCGGACTAGAATATAATAGAAATTGTCGTCGCTCTGTGGTTGGGGCGGTGTTTTTATTCCTGGCAACCCTGGAATGTCCAAAATCAAATCTTCTGCAACTTTGTTAATTATTGTATATTTATTTATAAGGATATAGATATAGATATAAAAGAAAACACAAAAATACGAGTGTGTTTTGTTAAGACTATTAAAACATCTGTGGTAGTTTGAGCGGTCAACCCAAATGAGACTTTGAGTGTAAACATAACGAACGGTATGATATGAATGGACTATGTTATGGTCTGTTTAATTTGTGCTGTCAATGTTAGTATAATTACTAACTTAATATTATAATTGTTAGTATAATCTACCTTCCCACCTTCACATTCACACCACACACACTTCCATTTCACACTTCAAATTCGCAAATGTTTTTGTAATACATCTCTTCTATTTTTGTATTACTATTTAGTCTTTTTTTATATATTGTAACCCTATTTTGGCTTTAGTTATAGCATTTCTATTTTTTACTATACGATTGACAACGCTCTTTGGGTTAGACAATAAATAAATAAAATAAAATAATCTCTTTAATGTGTGTGGTGTAATTAAACAAAATTCTTGAAATCCACTTAACCGAATGCACACGTCTTTCTAATTGTAAATCATCGCCATCTTAATTAAAATCTAACTTCCATTCATCCGTCTCTTTCACACCTATCTAATTAGCCTATATGCACCTCTCGTTCCGCAACGATCATTTGCATCCCTTTCTAACCAGCTGTCTTTACATATCATCTCACCTTGTCTTTATACAACAATATTATACAACAATATTAGTTACCAAACCTACATATATAAAATTGGTAAACACTATGGTCCAAATATTACCTTGGTAACAGATAAATTGCATTTTGCGCTCGCACCTCGCCTCCATGAATAAAGGAGAAAGTGTTTCATGTCTATCTATTTGGAGACATCCGCTCTGCTTTATTGCGCTGTCTCTGCAATAGTCAATTGTCAGTTGTCAATTACGACAGATATGAGTTCGAAGAAAAGGTTCATGCACGATATTTGTTCGCGGTATGTCATTTATAAAGCGATGTTTATGATTATTTGTTTAACGAGTTTCCAAGGAACATCCAGCACATTCTTTTGACATTGGAAAGAGAGAAAAAACACTTGTGTTTTGGGGCCATGTACTATTTCTTTTACTGAACTCCCGGCTGTATGTAGTCTGTGCAGTATCAATCGCATATGACGTCACACAACATCTTTTTTCTAGTCTATTGATATCTACACAGTTTACTCGAATGTAATATCAAATAAATTCGTTGGTTTCGATAAAATGATTACGAGATATACTTTAAAAATTGTAAATACACTCATAGTTGGAAATTTAAAACGCCTGCTATTTTATTACGAGCAAACAGTGCAAAGCAATGATTGCTTGACGTGTTGTTTTTACTTTGCCTAATTCACTATGAAATACAGTTTTGCATTCCAACCATATTCCATATAATATATAATATATATATATATATATATATATATATATATATATATATTATATTAATATATTATATTATTTATTAGATGGAATATAACATAACGTATAAATAGTAATAAATATATAGTGGGTGTGTCTTCTTTGTTGATAATCAAAGGCTGTCCACTGTATACAAGTGTTTTTATTGTCTTCTTATAATAAGTACATATATTTACAATTTATCTTATTACATTGAATTGTCGTGCCTAGGGCATGAATGGCGTCGTTCTATCCTAAAGGCGCCAAAAATTAAAACCCACGCTTGGTAATCGCGAACGTCTGCTATTGGACGAAGGAAGTGTGGCCATTGATAATAATACAAATTCATACAAATAAATGTGGCCACAATATCTACATGTTTCTTTTAAGGATGTCAATTTCATTGTCGCTTCTAATATTATATTAAATTGTTATTTCAACATTACCTCATAGGTGGCCAACCCACCGACGACTCGGCTGTTGGCGTAAAGATACTTAAGCCTGTATCTATCCACGTCCAATGTCCCAATGACCCTTTGGCGCCAACCCACGCACTCTCGATGCCTGGAATAATAAATAGTTAAGGGTAAAAATTATGGGTCGTATGTATTTTTGTATGCTATATCATAGAAAAATAAAAAATGTTATCAAAAAAAAAATATGGCTGGACCACCCTTAACATTTAGGGGGATGGAACATAGATGTTACCCGATTCTGAGACCATATGCATATAAAATTTCATGAAAATCGGTCGAGCCGTTTCGGAGTTCAATCACGCACCCTTTGACATGACAATTATATATATAAGATGTAGTATATATACAGAACAAGCGAAAAATCACCTTGTATTAAATTCGTATTCGATCTAAACCACATATATATAAAAAATATATTTATTTTTTTATAAAACAGGGGTCAAACCGGCTGGAGGCTCACCAGATGTTAAAAGATACCGCCCATGGACACTCGCGAAGCCAGAGGCCTCACCAGCCTGCCGGCCTCTAAGATGCTTTTATTTATTTTTATTAAATTATGTTCTTGCTGACCCGGCGAACTTCGTACCGCCTTAGCGTAGCTTTGATGCACTATTTTATTTTGTATTATACGTTTTTTATTACGTAATTTTATTTTAGCTCTTTATTGGCGTAGTAAATACACATATATCCGTGCAAAGTTCCATCTTTCAAACACTAACCGTTTCGACGCTAGAGTGAGAACGGGCGAATGAACGGACATGGCGAAGTGTCCCTTTACGAAGACTGCGGAACCGTAATAAAAGTAGCCTAAGTGACTCCTTATTACATCAGCTACCAGTCAAAAAAAGTCCCGTCAAAATCGGTCCGGCCATTCTGAGATTAGCCGGAACAAACAGACGAACAGACAAAAATTTAAAAAAATGTCATTTTGGTGTATGTCTCGTATAAATATTCATATGCATGTAGTAAAAAACGGTTAATTCAATATTAAAAACATATACATCATAGTAAAATGAACTTACTCGGTCTCGCTTTGAGCATTGTCAGTCCTAATTTCTTCAAACACTTGACCGAGGGCACATTCGCCAATCTGTAAATAATATAAAAACTAAATTCGCTTTTTACATGTCGATAGGTGGATTCAACGTTATTCTGTGGAATTAAAAAAAAAAAGGTTTCAATATCAACTATATATATCGCAAATGAAAAAATAGCATTGATTACTTATTCAATCCAGTCGAAAAGTATCGACATCTGTCAGAATCTTTTGGAGTTAACAGACAATTGTCACTGTCAATTAATTATAGACAAATAATTTGCAATAAAATAAAATTGCGACTCTAATTAAAGATCTAAGCTATCCTATCTCTTAAGTTGGACCAATCACGGTGTGCCAATTTAATTTAAAATCGGTTGAGGAGTCCATCGCGGACAAACATCGTGACAGGAGATTTATATATATTAAGATTTAGTCAAATATATTTAATTCAATTTTTTATTTAGTATCGGTAATAATGGAGATTAGTAGTAGTGGCGATTCTGATGTACACACTCTAAACTAAAAATCTCTAAATTTAGCTTTAGACCTGTCAAACGGTTTTCGAGAGCGTAACCTATTCTGTACATCTCTAAATTGATAGAAATAAGGTTCAAATTGTCAATGTAGATATAGAAAATGTTACACACGTTTGACAGATCTAAAGCTGAATTTAGAGATTTTTAGTTTTAGATGTGTACATCAGAATCGCCACCAGTATCTAATATTCGAGCCAGAAAGAGCTTGATTAAAATATAAGCTTAAAGAAAAACACTTTATTAACGGATTAAGCTTTGTATTTTTACAAAATGTAAGTATATTACATTATTTTAAATTTTCTCGTTACGTACTTTACAGCGTGCCTGGTCACGGTAGACAACACGGTTAAAATTAAAGTGTTTTTCTTTAAATGAGTAATGTTAATAAAAGACAATATTAAAAATATAGGTGTTTTTATGAGAAAATATTTTTATTATTAAATACATTTGTAGGAAAACCAAATCTGCTTGCGTCTGCCATATGTATAAAGAAAAAGTTTTTCTTTAATTTGTATACTCTTTGCCAGGTAGGGAACGTGGAATTTATTTGAATTCAAATTTGATAATTTATTCTCTGCACAGATGTCACATGAAAAAATAGGAGTTGATCGTAGAGGGGTAAAAATTAAGGGTTGTATGTATTTTTGTATGCTGTATCATAGAAAAATAAAAAATTTTGTCCAAAAAAAATTTAGGTGAGAACCACCCTCAAATAGTGTTTTTATATATTATTTGAGGTTATCTCCAAAGAAAAAACTCTAAAATCTCATTATCTCATAGGTCTACCCTCAAAAACAAAACAGCGTACGAATACCTAAAAGTACTTACGTCATCTTCTGGATGATGCAGTACGCAGCAGCCTGATCCCAATTGAGTTTCCCGTCGTAAACACGATACTTTCCCGACCTGCACCGAACACTTTTCAATTCGCGTATGTTAACTTCAACACGCGCCTCTGTGTAAGAGAAAATAATCATGTAAAGTATTATCACATGAATGTAATGTTTTTAAAAATGCAATTACTTTGTAATGTCTTAATATTTGTTTCGACAGTTATTAAGAGCAGATGTTTGCAATGTTTGTTTAAATTCCTTTGTTATCTATTGAGATATTTAGTTTACAGCCATCTTAAATGGTATTCAAAGAGTATAATTAAAAAGGGAATGGTTTTATGAGCATCTTAAAACATGTGTAATTTGTAAGGAATGTAATTATGTAATTGTTTAACGCTTCAATGGCGGCACCCCGCCATTGTAGGCGTCAGTTGGGTTTAATGGTATAAAAGGAAGAAACAGCGTCGAAGTGATGAGAGTTGAATATTAGAGTTGAGACCTAGAGGTCGAATTAGAAGAGCTACAGTAAACAGGTCCCAATCCTGTAGTAATCTCAAATACAGATAAGTGTGAGTGTGTCCGACTTCATCGATGAAATAAATACGTATTAATTATACTAAATAGTATTTTTAATAACCAAAAGCTCCCAAGACTCCAAATACACATTACATGAAGTTGCCTCAAGAACAAAGCTCGATGAGTCGCTACTATTGGTCTAATATAGTGTTTTTCAACCTTTTTCATGATGCGAACCCCCTGGTATAAAAAAAGAATTCGCGACCCCCCTTGACCTTGGGTTTTTTATCATGTATGTAGGTGTATGTTACAGTATTACCATTAACAATATTAATTGTCTTTAATTTTGATTTTTTTTCCTAAAGTACCCATTTTTTTCGACCTCTGGCGACCCCCCTACAGAAGCAGAAGAAATAGATAGGGTTTTGTACTTAATAAAATATTCACATGCCAAGTAAAAAAACTATAAGCTATTGAAACTCCTTCTGATATCCAAATTCCTTCTTTCTAATCTACTTCAGTGATTCTTGATTTAAAGAAAAACACTTTATTAACGGATTTAAGTTATGTATTTTTGCAAAATATAAATATATATACATGATTATTAAAATTTTCCGACGTTTCGCGAACTTTACAACGTCTACCGTGACCACGCACACTGTTGCTTCAATCCGTTAATAAAGCTCTTTAAATGAGAAACAGTTATGTTAATAAAAGACAAATAATTATATTTACATCTATAACTTAGTATAAACATATAAAAACTCCGTCTAGAACGAAATGGGTCAATCTCAACACTAAAAATTTGGCGCCTGACTAAATTTGTGTGCAAGTAAAAATACGTGAATTTATTGCGTATTTGCGAATATAATTTCATAATGCACGAGAATTCCTATTATGATTATAATTACATCTATAACTCAGTATAAACATATAAAAACTCCGTCTAGAACGAAATGGGTCAATCTCAACACTAAAAATTTGGCGCCTGACTAAATTTGTGTGCAAGTAAAAATACGTGAATTTATTGCGTATTTGCGAATATAATTTCATAATGCACGAGAATTCCTATTATGATTATAATTACATCTATAACTCAGTATAAACATATAAAAACTCCGTCTAGAACGAAATGGGTCAATCTCAACACTAAAAATTTGGCGCCTGACTAAATTTGTGTGCAAGTAAAAATACGTGAATTTATTGCGTATTTGCGAATATAATTTGATAATGCGCGAGAATTCCTATTATGATTATAATTACATCTTATAACTTAGTATAATCATATAAAAACTCCGTCTAGAACGAAATGGGTCAATCTCAACACTAAAAATTTGGCGCCTGACTAAATTTGTGTGCAAGTAAAAATACGTGAATTTATTGCGTATTTCCGAATATAATTTGATAAAGCGCGAGAATTCCTATTATGATTATAATTACATCTTATAACTTAGTATAAACATATAAAAACTCCGTCTAGAACGAAATGGGTCAATCTCAACACTAAAAATTTGGCGCCTGACTAAATTTGTGTGCAAGTAAAAATACGTGAATTTATTGCGTATTTGCGAATATAATTTCATAATGCACGAGAATTCCTATTATGATTATAATTACATCTATAACTCAGTATAAACATATAAAAACTCCGTCTAGAACGAAATGGGTCAATCTCAACACTAAAAATTTGGCGCCTGACTAAATTTGTGTGCAAGTAAAAATACGTGAATTTATTGCGTATTTGCGAATATAATTTCATAATGCACGAGAATTCCTATTATGATTATAATTACATCTATAACTCAGTATAAACATATAAAAACTCCGTCTAGAACGAAATGGGTCAATCTCAACACTAAAAATTTGGCGCCTGACTAAATTTGTGTGCAAGTAAAAATACGTGAATTTATTGCGTATTTGCGAATATAATTTCATAATGCACGAGAATTCCTATTATGATTATAATTACATCTATAACTCAGTATAAACATATAAAAACTCCGTCTAGAACGAAATGGGTCAATCTCAACACTAAAAATTTGGCGCCTGACTAAATTTGTGTGCAAGTAAAAATACGTGAATTTATTGCGTATTTGCGAATATAATTTGATAATGCGCGAGAATTCCTATTATGATTATAATTACATCTTATAACTTAGTATAATCATATAAAAACTCCGTCTAGAACGAAATGGGTCAATCTCAACACTAAAAATTTGGCGCCTGACTAAATTTGTGTGCAAGTAAAAATACGTGAATTTATTGCGTATTTCCGAATATAATTTGATAAAGCGCGAGAATTCCTATTATGATTATAATTACATCTTATAACTTAGTATAAACATATAAAAACTCCGTCTAGAACGAAATGGGTCAATCTCAACACTAAAAATTTGGCGCCTGACTAAATTTGTGTGCAAGTAAAAATACGTGAATTTATTGCGTATTTGCGAATATAATTTCATAATGCACGAGAATTCCTATTATGATTATAATTACATCTATAACTCAGTATAAACATATAAAAACTCCGTCTAGAACGAAATGGGTCAATCTCAACACTAAAAATTTGGCGCCTGACTAAATTTGTGTGCAAGTAAAAATACGTGAATTTATTGCGTATTTGCGAATATAATTTGATAATGCGCGAGAATTCCTATTATGATTATAATTACATCTTATAACTTAGTATAATCATATAAAAACTCCGTCTAGAACGAAATGGGTCAATCTCAACACTAAAAATTTGGCGCCTGACTAAATTTGTGTGCAAGTAAAAATACGTGAATTTATTGCGTATTTCCGAATATAATTTGATAATGCACGAGAATTCCTATTATGATTATAATTACATCTATAACTCAGTATAAACATATAAAAACTCCGTCTAGAACGAAATGGGTCAATCTCAACACTAAAAATTTGGCGCCTGACTAAATTTGTGTGCAAGTAAAAATACGTGAATTTATTGCGTATTTGCGAATATAATTTCATAATGCACGAGAATTCCTATTATGATTATAATTACATCTATAACTCAGTATAAACATATAAAAACTCCGTCTAGAACGAAATGGGTCAATCTCAACACTAAAAATTTGGCGCCTGACTAAATTTGTGTGCAAGTAAAAATACGTGAATTTATTGCGTATTTGCGAATATAATTTCATAATGCACGAGAATTCCTATTATGATTATAATTACATCTTATAACTTAGTATAATCATATAAAAACTCCGTCTAGAACGAAATGGGTCAATCTCAACACTAAAACTTTGGCGCCTGACTAAATTTGTGTGCAAGTAAAAATACGTGAATTTATTGCGTATTTCCGAATATAATTTGATAAAGCGCGAGAATTCCTATTATGATTATAATTACATCTTATAACTTAGTATAAACATATAAAAACTCCGTCTAGAACGAAATGGGTCAATCTCAACACTAAAAATTTGGCGCCTGACTAAATTTGTGTGCAAGTAAAAATACGTGAATTTATTGCGTATTTGCGAATATAATTTGATAAAGCGCGAGAATTCCTATTATGATTATAATTACATCTTATAACTTAGTATAAACATATAAAAACTCCGTCTAGAACGAAATGGGTCAATCTCAACACTAAAAATTTGGCGCCTGACTAAATTTGTGTGCAAGTAAAAATACGTGAATTTATTGCGTATTTGCGAATATAATTTGATAATGCGCGAGAATTCCTATTATGATTATAATTACATCTTATAACTTAGTATAAACATATAAAAACTCCGTCTAGAACGAAATGGGTCAATCTCAACACTAAAAATTTGGCGCCTGACTAAATTTGTGTGCAAGTAAAAATACGTGAATTTATTGCGTATTTGCGAATATAATTTCATAATGCACGAGAATTCCTATTATGATTATAATTACATCTATAACTCAGTATAAACATATAAAAACTCCGTCTAGAACGAAATGGGTCAATCTCAACACTAAAAATTTGGCGCCTGACTAAATTTGTGTGCAAGTAAAAATACGTGAATTTATTGCGTATTTGCGAATATAATTTCATAATGCACGAGAATTCCTATTATGATTATAATTACATCTATAACTCAGTATAAACATATAAAAACTCCGTCTAGAACGAAATGGGTCAATCTCAACACTAAAAATTTGGCGCCTGACTAAATTTGTGTGCAAGTAAAAATACGTGAATTTATTGCGTATTTGCGAATATAATTTGATAAAGCGCGAGAATTCCTATTATGATTATAATTACATCTTATAACTTAGTATAAACATATAAAAACTCCGTCTAGAACGAAATGGGTCAATCTCAACACTAAAAATTTGGCGCCTGACTAAATTTGTGTGCAAGTAAAAATACGTGAATTTATTGCGTATTTGCGAATATAATTTGATAATGCGCGAGAATTCCTATTATGATTATAATTACATCTTATAACTTAGTATAAACATATAAAAACTCCGTCTAGAACGAAATGGGTCAATCTCAACACTAAAAATTTGGCGCCTGACTAAATTTGTGTGCAAGTAAAAATACGTGAATTTATTGCGTATTTGCGAATATAATTTCATAATGCACGAGAATTCCTATTATGATTATAATTACATCTATAACTCAGTATAAACATATAAAAACTCCGTCTAGAACGAAATGGGTCAATCTCAACACTAAAAATTTGGCGCCTGACTAAATTTGTGTGCAAGTAAAAATACGTGAATTTATTGCGTATTTGCGAATATAATTTCATAATGCACGAGAATTCCTATTATGATTATAATTACATCTATAACTCAGTATAAACATATAAAAACTCCGTCTAGAACGAAATGGGTCAATCTCAACACTAAAAATTTGGCGCCTGACTAAATTTGTGTGCAAGTAAAAATACGTGAATTTATTGCGTATTTGCGAATATAATTTGATAAAGCGCGAGAATTCCTATTATGATTATAATTATATCTTATAACTTAGTATAAACATATAAAAACTCCGTCTAGAACGAAATGGGTCAATCTCAACACTAAAAATTTGGCGCCTGACTAAATTTGTGTGCAAGTAAAAATACGTGAATTTATTGCGTATTTGCGAATATAATTTGATAAAGCGCGAGAATTCCTATTATGATTATAATTACATCTTATAACTTAGTATAAACATATAAAAACTCCGTCTAGAACGAAATGGGTCAATCTCAACACTAAAAATTTGGCGCCTGACTAAATTTGTGTGCAAGTAAAAATACGTGAATTTATTGCGTATTTGCGAATATAATTTCATAATGCACGAGAATTCCTATTATGATTATAATTACATCTATAACTCAGTATAAACATATAAAAACTCCGTCTAGAACGAAATGGGTCAATCTCAACACTAAAAATTTGGCGCCTGACTAAATTTGTGTGCAAGTAAAAATACGTGAATTTATTGCGTATTTGCGAATATAATTTCATAATGCACGAGAATTCCTATTATGATTATAATTACATCTATAACTCAGTATAAACATATAAAAACTCCGTCTAGAACGAAATGGGTCAATCTCAACACTAAAAATTTGGCGCCTGACTAAATTTGTGTGCAAGTAAAAATACGTGAATTTATTGCGTATTTGCGAATATAATTTGATAAAGCGCGAGAATTCCTATTATGATTATAATTATATCTTATAACTTAGTATAAACATATAAAAACTCCGTCTAGAACGAAATGGGTCAATCTCAACACTAAAAATTTGGCGCCTGACTAAATTTGTGTGCAAGTAAAAATACGTGAATTTATTGCGTATTTGCGAATATAATTTCATAATGCACGAGAATTCCTATTATGATTATAATTACATCTATAACTCAGTATAAACATATAAAAACTCCGTCTAGAACGAAATGGGTCAATCTCAACACTAAAAATTTGGCGCCTGACTAAATTTGTGTGCAAGTAAAAATACGTGAATTTATTGCGTATTTGCGAATATAATTTGATAAAGCGCGAGAATTCCTATTATGATTATAATTATATCTTATAACTTAGTATAAACATATAAAAACTCCGTCTAGAACGAAATGGGTCAATCTCAACACTAAAAATTTGGCGCCTGACTAAATTTGTGTGCAAGTAAAAATACGTGAATTTATTGCGTATTTGCGAATATAATTTCATAATGCACGAGAATTCCTATTATGATTATAATTACATCTATAACTCAGTATAAACATATAAAAACTCCGTCTAGAACGAAATGGGTCAATCTCAACACTAAAAATTTGGCGCCTGACTAAATTTGTGTGCAAGTAAAAATACGTGAATTTATTGCGTATTTGCGAATATAATTTCATAATGCACGAGAATTCCTATTATGATTATAATTACATCTATAACTCAGTATAAACATATAAAAACTCCGTCTAGAACGAAATGGGTCAATCTCAACACTAAAAATTTGGCGCCTGACTAAATTTGTGTGCAAGTAAAAATACGTGAATTTATTGCGTATTTGCGAATATAATTTCATAATGCACGAGAATTCCTATTATGATTATAATTACATCTATAACTCAGTATAAACATATAAAAACTCCGTCTAGAACGAAATGGGTCAATCTCAACACTAAAAATTTGGCGCCTGACTAAATTTGTGTGCAAGTAAAAATACGTGAATTTATTGCGTATTTGCGAATATAATTTCATAATGCACGAGAATTCCTATTATGATTATAATTACATCTATAACTCAGTATAAACATATAAAAACTCCGTCTAGAACGAAATGGGTCAATCTCAACACTAAAAATTTGGCGCCTGACTAAATTTGTGTGCAAGTAAAAATACGTGAATTTATTGCGTATTTGCGAATATAATTTGATAAAGCGCGAGAATTCCTATTATGATTATAATTATATCTTATAACTTAGTATAAACATATAAAAACTCCGTCTAGAACGAAATGGGTCAATCTCAACACTAAAAATTTGGCGCCTGACTAAATTTGTGTGCAAGTAAAAATACGTGAATTTATTGCGTATTTGCGAATATAATTTGATAAAGCGCGAGAATTCCTATTATGATTATAATTACATCTTATAACTTAGTATAAACATATAAAAACTCCGTCTAGAACGAAATGGGTCAATCTCAACACTAAAAATTTGGCGCCTGACTAAATTTGTGTGCAAGTAAAAATACGTGAATTTATTGCGTATTTGCGAATATAATTTCATAATGCACGAGAATTCCTATTATGATTATAATTACATCTATAACTCAGTATAAACATATAAAAACTCCGTCTAGAACGAAATGGGTCAATCTCAACACTAAAAATTTGGCGCCTGACTAAATTTGTGTGCAAGTAAAAATACGTGAATTTATTGCGTATTTGCGAATATAATTTCATAATGCACGAGAATTCCTATTATGATTATAATTACATCTATAACTCAGTATAAACATATAAAAACTCCGTCTAGAACAAAATGGGTCAATCTCAACACTAAAAATTTGGCGCCTGACTAAATTTGTGTGCAAGTAAAAATACGTGAATTTATTGCGTATTTGCGAATATAATTTCATAATGCACGAGAATTCCTATTATGATTATAATTACATCTATAACTCAGTATAAACATATAAAAACTCCGTCTAGAACGAAATGGGTCAATCTCAACACTAAAAATTTGGCGCCTGACTAAATTTGTGTGCAAGTAAAAATACGTGAATTTATTGCGTATTTGCGAATATAATTTCATAATGCACGAGAATTCCTATTATGATTATAATTACATCTATAACTCAGTATAAACATATAAAAACTCCGTCTAGAACGAAATGGGTCAATCTCAACACTAAAAATTTGGCGCCTGACTAAATTTGTGTGCAAGTAAAAATACGTGAATTTATTGCGTATTTGCGAATATAATTTCATAATGCACGAGAATTCCTATTATGATTATAATTACATCTATAACTCAGTATAAACATATAAAAACTCCGTCTAGAACGAAATGGGTCAATCTCAACACTAAAAATTTGGCGCCTGACTAAATTTGTGTGCAAGTAAAAATACGTGAATTTATTGCGTATTTGCGAATATAATTTGATAAAGCGCGAGAATTCCTATTATGATTATAATTATATCTTATAACTTAGTATAAACATATAAAAACTCCGTCTAGAACGAAATGGGTCAATCTCAACACTAAAAATTTGGCGCCTGACTAAATTTGTGTGCAAGTAAAAATACGTGAATTTATTGCGTATTTGCGAATATAATTTGATAATGCGCGAGAATTCCTATTATGATTATAATTACATCTTATAACTTAGTATAATCATATAAAAACTCCGTCTAGAACGAAATGGGTCAATCTCAACACTAAAAATTTGGCGCCTGACTAAATTTGTGTGCAAGTAAAAATACGTGAATTTATTGCGTATTTGCGAATATAATTTGATAAAGCGCGAGAATTCCTATTATGATTATAATTACATCTTATAACTTAGTATAAACATATAAAAACTCCGTCTAGAACGAAATGGGTCAATCTCAACACTAAAAATTTGGCGCCTGACTAAATTTGTGTGCAAGTAAAAATACGTGAATATATTGCGTATTTGCGAATATAATTTGATAAAGCGCGAGAATTCCTATTATGATTATATTTACATCTTATAACTTAGTATAAACATATAAAAACTCCGTCTAGAACGAAATGGGTCAATCTCAACACTAAAAATTTGGCGCCTGACTAAATTTGTGTGCAAGTAAAAATACGTGAATTTATTGCGTATTTGCGAATATAATTTCATAATGCACGAGAATTCCTATTATGATTATAATTACATCTATAACTCAGTATAAACATATAAAAACTCCGTCTAGAACGAAATGGGTCAATCTCAACACTAAAAATTTGGCGCCTGACTAAATTTGTGTGCAAGTAAAAATACGTGAATTTATTGCGTATTTGCGAATATAATTTCATAATGCACGAGAATTCCTATTATGATTATAATTACATCTATAACTCAGTATAAACATATAAAAACTCCGTCTAGAACGAAATGGGTCAATCTCAACACTAAAAATTTGGCGCCTGACTAAATTTGTGTGCAAGTAAAAATACGTGAATTTATTGCGTATTTGCGAATATAATTTCATAATGCACGAGAATTCCTATTATGATTATAATTACATCTATAACTCAGTATAAACATATAAAAACTCCGTCTAGAACGAAATGGGTCAATCTCAACACTAAAAATTTGGCGCCTGACTAAATTTGTGTGCAAGTAAAAATACGTGAATTTATTGCGTATTTGCGAATATAATTTCATAATGCACGAGAATTCCTATTATGATTATAATTACATCTATAACTCAGTATAAACATATAAAAACTCCGTCTAGAACGAAATGGGTCAATCTCAACACTAAAAATTTGGCGCCTGACTAAATTTGTGTGCAAGTAAAAATACGTGAATTTATTGCGTATTTGCGAATATAATTTCATAATGCACGAGAATTCCTATTATGATTATAATTACATCTATAACTCAGTATAAACATATAAAAACTCCGTCTAGAACGAAATGGGTCAATCTCAACACTAAAAATTTGGCGCCTGACTAAATTTGTGTGCAAGTAAAAATACGTGAATTTATTGCGTATTTGCGAATATAATTTCATAATGCACGAGAATTCCTATTATGATTATAATTACATCTATAACTCAGTATAAACATATAAAAACTCCGTCTAGAACGAAATGGGTCAATCTCAACACTAAAAATTTGGCGCCTGACTAAATTTGTGTGCAAGTAAAAATACGTGAATTTATTGCGTATTTGCGAATATAATTTCATAATGCACGAGAATTCCTATTATGATTATAATTACATCTATAACTCAGTATAAACATATAAAAACTCCGTCTAGAACGAAATGGGTCAATCTCAACACTAAAAATTTGGCGCCTGACTAAATTTGTGTGCAAGTAAAAATACGTGAATTTATTGCGTATTTGCGAATATAATTTGATAAAGCGCGAGAATTCCTATTATGATTATAATTATATCTTATAACTTAGTATAAACATATAAAAACTCCGTCTAGAACGAAATGGGTCAATCTCAACACTAAAAATTTGGCGCCTGACTAAATTTGTGTGCAAGTAAAAATACGTGAATTTATTGCGTATTTGCGAATATAATTTGATAAAGCGCGAGAATTCCTATTATGATTATAATTACATCTTATAACTTAGTATAAACATATAAAAACTCCGTCTAGAACGAAATGGGTCAATCTCAACACTAAAAATTTGGCGCCTGACTAAATTTGTGTGCAAGTAAAAATACGTGAATTTATTGCGTATTTGCGAATATAATTTCATAATGCACGAGAATTCCTATTATGATTATAATTACATCTATAACTCAGTATAAACATATAAAAACTCCGTCTAGAACGAAATGGGTCAATCTCAACACTAAAAATTTGGCGCCTGACTAAATTTGTGTGCAAGTAAAAATACGTGAATTTATTGCGTATTTGCGAATATAATTTCATAATGCACGAGAATTCCTATTATGATTATAATTACATCTATAACTCAGTATAAACATATAAAAACTCCGTCTAGAACAAAATGGGTCAATCTCAACACTAAAAATTTGGCGCCTGACTAAATTTGTGTGCAAGTAAAAATACGTGAATTTATTGCGTATTTGCGAATATAATTTCATAATGCACGAGAATTCCTATTATGATTATAATTACATCTATAACTCAGTATAAACATATAAAAACTCCGTCTAGAACGAAATGGGTCAATCTCAACACTAAAAATTTGGCGCCTGACTAAATTTGTGTGCAAGTAAAAATACGTGAATTTATTGCGTATTTGCGAATATAATTTCATAATGCACGAGAATTCCTATTATGATTATAATTACATCTATAACTCAGTATAAACATATAAAAACTCCGTCTAGAACGAAATGGGTCAATCTCAACACTAAAAATTTGGCGCCTGACTAAATTTGTGTGCAAGTAAAAATACGTGAATTTATTGCGTATTTGCGAATATAATTTCATAATGCACGAGAATTCCTATTATGATTATAATTACATCTATAACTCAGTATAAACATATAAAAACTCCGTCTAGAACGAAATGGGTCAATCTCAACACTAAAAATTTGGCGCCTGACTAAATTTGTGTGCAAGTAAAAATACGTGAATTTATTGCGTATTTGCGAATATAATTTGATAAAGCGCGAGAATTCCTATTATGATTATAATTATATCTTATAACTTAGTATAAACATATAAAAACTCCGTCTAGAACGAAATGGGTCAATCTCAACACTAAAAATTTGGCGCCTGACTAAATTTGTGTGCAAGTAAAAATACGTGAATTTATTGCGTATTTGCGAATATAATTTGATAATGCGCGAGAATTCCTATTATGATTATAATTACATCTTATAACTTAGTATAATCATATAAAAACTCCGTCTAGAACGAAATGGGTCAATCTCAACACTAAAAATTTGGCGCCTGACTAAATTTGTGTGCAAGTAAAAATACGTGAATTTATTGCGTATTTGCGAATATAATTTGATAAAGCGCGAGAATTCCTATTATGATTATAATTACATCTTATAACTTAGTATAAACATATAAAAACTCCGTCTAGAACGAAATGGGTCAATCTCAACACTAAAAATTTGGCGCCTGACTAAATTTGTGTGCAAGTAAAAATACGTGAATATATTGCGTATTTGCGAATATAATTTGATAAAGCGCGAGAATTCCTATTATGATTATATTTACATCTTATAACTTAGTATAAACATATAAAAACTCCGTCTAGAACGAAATGGGTCAATCTCAACACTAAAAATTTGGCGCCTGACTAAATTTGTGTGCAAGTAAAAATACGTGAATTTATTGCGTATTTGCGAATATAATTTCATAATGCACGAGAATTCCTATTATGATTATAATTACATCTATAACTCAGTATAAACATATAAAAACTCCGTCTAGAACGAAATGGGTCAATCTCAACACTAAAAATTTGGCGCCTGACTAAATTTGTGTGCAAGTAAAAATACGTGAATTTATTGCGTATTTGCGAATATAATTTCATAATGCACGAGAATTCCTATTATGATTATAATTACATCTATAACTCAGTATAAACATATAAAAACTCCGTCTAGAACGAAATGGGTCAATCTCAACACTAAAAATTTGGCGCCTGACTAAATTTGTGTGCAAGTAAAAATACGTGAATTTATTGCGTATTTGCGAATATAATTTCATAATGCACGAGAATTCCTATTATGATTATAATTACATCTATAACTCAGTATAAACATATAAAAACTCCGTCTAGAACGAAATGGGTCAATCTCAACACTAAAAATTTGGCGCCTGACTAAATTTGTGTGCAAGTAAAAATACGTGAATTTATTGCGTATTTGCGAATATAATTTCATAATGCACGAGAATTCCTATTATGATTATAATTACATCTATAACTCAGTATAAACATATAAAAACTCCGTCTAGAACGAAATGGGTCAATCTCAACACTAAAAATTTGGCGCCTGACTAAATTTGTGTGCAAGTAAAAATACGTGAATTTATTGCGTATTTGCGAATATAATTTGATAATGCGCGAGAATTCCTATTATGATTATAATTACATCTTATAACTTAGTATAAACATATAAAAACTTCGTCTAGAACGAAATGGGTCTCAACACTAAAACTTTGGCGCCTGACTAAATTTGTGTGCAAGTAAAAATACGTGAATTTATTGCGTATTTGCGAATATAATTTGATAAAGCGCGAGAATTCCTATTATGATTATAATTACATCTATAACTCAGTATAAACATATAAAAACTCCGTCTAGAACGAAATGGGTCAATCTCAACACTAAAAATTTGGCGCCTGACTAAATTTGTGTGCAAGTAAAAATACGTGAATTTATTGCGTATTTGCGAATATAATTTCATAATGCACGAGAATTCCTATTATGATTATAATTACATCTATAACTCAGTATAAACATATAAAAACTCCGTCTAGAACAAAATGGGTCAATCTCAACACTAAAAATTTGGCGCCTGACTAAATTTGTGTGCAAGTAAAAATACGTGAATTTATTGCGTATTTGCGAATATAATTTCATAATGCACGAGAATTCCTATTATGATTATAATTACATCTTATAACTCAGTATAAACATATAAAAACTCCGTCTAGAACGAAATGGGTCAATCTCAACACTAAAAATTTGGCGCCTGACTAAATTTGTGTGCAAGTAAAAATACGTGAATTTATTGCGTATTTGCGAATATAATTTCATAATGCACGAGAATTCCTATTATGATTATAATTACATCTATAACTCAGTATAAACATATAAAAACTCCGTCTAGAACGAAATGGGTCAATCTCAACACTAAAAATTTGGCGCCTGACTAAATTTGTGTGCAAGTAAAAATACGTGAATTTATTGCGTATTTGCGAATATAATTTCATAATGCACGAGAATTCCTATTATGATTATAATTACATCTATAACTCAGTATAAACATATAAAAACTCCGTCTAGAACGAAATGGGTCAATCTCAACACTAAAAATTTGGCGCCTGACTAAATTTGTGTGCAAGTAAAAATACGTGAATTTATTGCGTATTTGCGAATATAATTTGATAAAGCGCGAGAATTCCTATTATGATTATAATTATATCTTATAACTTAGTATAAACATATAAAAACTCCGTCTAGAACGAAATGGGTCAATCTCAACACTAAAAATTTGGCGCCTGACTAAATTTGTGTGCAAGTAAAAATACGTGAATTTATTGCGTATTTGCGAATATAATTTGATAATGCGCGAGAATTCCTATTATGATTATAATTACATCTTATAACTTAGTATAATCATATAAAAACTCCGTCTAGAACGAAATGGGTCAATCTCAACACTAAAAATTTGGCGCCTGACTAAATTTGTGTGCAAGTAAAAATACGTGAATTTATTGCGTATTTGCGAATATAATTTGATAAAGCGCGAGAATTCCTATTATGATTATAATTACATCTTATAACTTAGTATAAACATATAAAAACTCCGTCTAGAACGAAATGGGTCAATCTCAACACTAAAAATTTGGCGCCTGACTAAATTTGTGTGCAAGTAAAAATACGTGAATATATTGCGTATTTGCGAATATAATTTGATAAAGCGCGAGAATTCCTATTATGATTATATTTACATCTTATAACTTAGTATAAACATATAAAAACTCCGTCTAGAACGAAATGGGTCAATCTCAACACTAAAAATTTGGCGCCTGACTAAATTTGTGTGCAAGTAAAAATACGTGAATTTATTGCGTATTTGCGAATATAATTTCATAATGCACGAGAATTCCTATTATGATTATAATTACATCTATAACTCAGTATAAACATATAAAAACTCCGTCTAGAACGAAATGGGTCAATCTCAACACTAAAAATTTGGCGCCTGACTAAATTTGTGTGCAAGTAAAAATACGTGAATTTATTGCGTATTTGCGAATATAATTTCATAATGCACGAGAATTCCTATTATGATTATAATTACATCTATAACTCAGTATAAACATATAAAAACTCCGTCTAGAACGAAATGGGTCAATCTCAACACTAAAAATTTGGCGCCTGACTAAATTTGTGTGCAAGTAAAAATACGTGAATTTATTGCGTATTTGCGAATATAATTTCATAATGCACGAGAATTCCTATTATGATTATAATTACATCTATAACTCAGTATAAACATATAAAAACTCCGTCTAGAACGAAATGGGTCAATCTCAACACTAAAAATTTGGCGCCTGACTAAATTTGTGTGCAAGTAAAAATACGTGAATTTATTGCGTATTTGCGAATATAATTTCATAATGCACGAGAATTCCTATTATGATTATAATTACATCTATAACTCAGTATAAACATATAAAAACTCCGTCTAGAACGAAATGGGTCAATCTCAACACTAAAAATTTGGCGCCTGACTAAATTTGTGTGCAAGTAAAAATACGTGAATTTATTGCGTATTTGCGAATATAATTTGATAATGCGCGAGAATTCCTATTATGATTATAATTACATCTTATAACTTAGTATAAACATATAAAAACTTCGTCTAGAACGAAATGGGTCTCAACACTAAAACTTTGGCGCCTGACTAAATTTGTGTGCAAGTAAAAATACGTGAATTTATTGCGTATTTGCGAATATAATTTGATAAAGCGCGAGAATTCCTATTATGATTATAATTACATCTATAACTCAGTATAAACATATAAAAACTCCGTCTAGAACGAAATGGGTCAATCTCAACACTAAAAATTTGGCGCCTGACTAAATTTGTGTGCAAGTAAAAATACGTGAATTTATTGCGTATTTGCGAATATAATTTCATAATGCACGAGAATTCCTATTATGATTATAATTACATCTATAACTCAGTATAAACATATAAAAACTCCGTCTAGAACGAAATGGGTCAATCTCAACACTAAAAATTTGGCGCCTGACTAAATTTGTGTGCAAGTAAAAATACGTGAATTTATTGCGTATTTGCGAATATAATTTGATAATGCGCGAGAATTCCTATTATGATTATAATTACATCTTATAACTTAGTATAATCATATAAAAACTCCGTCTAGAACGAAATGGGTCAATCTCAACACTAAAAATTTGGCGCCTGACTAAATTTGTGTGCAAGTAAAAATACGTGAATTTATTGCGTATTTCCGAATATAATTTGATAAAGCGCGAGAATTCCTATTATGATTATAATTACATCTTATAACTTAGTATAAACATATAAAAACTCCGTCTAGAACGAAATGGGTCAATCTCAACACTAAAAATTTGGCGCCTGACTAAATTTGTGTGCAAGTAAAAATACGTGAATTTATTGCGTATTTGCGAATATAATTTCATAATGCACGAGAATTCCTATTATGATTATAATTACATCTATAACTCAGTATAAACATATAAAAACTCCGTCTAGAACGAAATGGGTCAATCTCAACACTAAAAATTTGGCGCCTGACTAAATTTGTGTGCAAGTAAAAATACGTGAATTTATTGCGTATTTGCGAATATAATTTGATAATGCGCGAGAATTCCTATTATGATTATAATTACATCTTATAACTTAGTATAATCATATAAAAACTCCGTCTAGAACGAAATGGGTCAATCTCAACACTAAAAATTTGGCGCCTGACTAAATTTGTGTGCAAGTAAAAATACGTGAATTTATTGCGTATTTCCGAATATAATTTGATAATGCACGAGAATTCCTATTATGATTATAATTACATCTATAACTCAGTATAAACATATAAAAACTCCGTCTAGAACGAAATGGGTCAATCTCAACACTAAAAATTTGGCGCCTGACTAAATTTGTGTGCAAGTAAAAATACGTGAATTTATTGCGTATTTGCGAATATAATTTCATAATGCACGAGAATTCCTATTATGATTATAATTACATCTATAACTCAGTATAAACATATAAAAACTCCGTCTAGAACGAAATGGGTCAATCTCAACACTAAAAATTTGGCGCCTGACTAAATTTGTGTGCAAGTAAAAATACGTGAATTTATTGCGTATTTGCGAATATAATTTCATAATGCACGAGAATTCCTATTATGATTATAATTACATCTTATAACTTAGTATAATCATATAAAAACTCCGTCTAGAACGAAATGGGTCAATCTCAACACTAAAACTTTGGCGCCTGACTAAATTTGTGTGCAAGTAAAAATACGTGAATTTATTGCGTATTTCCGAATATAATTTGATAAAGCGCGAGAATTCCTATTATGATTATAATTACATCTTATAACTTAGTATAAACATATAAAAACTCCGTCTAGAACGAAATGGGTCAATCTCAACACTAAAAATTTGGCGCCTGACTAAATTTGTGTGCAAGTAAAAATACGTGAATTTATTGCGTATTTGCGAATATAATTTGATAAAGCGCGAGAATTCCTATTATGATTATAATTACATCTTATAACTTAGTATAAACATATAAAAACTCCGTCTAGAACGAAATGGGTCAATCTCAACACTAAAAATTTGGCGCCTGACTAAATTTGTGTGCAAGTAAAAATACGTGAATTTATTGCGTATTTGCGAATATAATTTGATAATGCGCGAGAATTCCTATTATGATTATAATTACATCTTATAACTTAGTATAAACATATAAAAACTCCGTCTAGAACGAAATGGGTCAATCTCAACACTAAAAATTTGGCGCCTGACTAAATTTGTGTGCAAGTAAAAATACGTGAATTTATTGCGTATTTGCGAATATAATTTCATAATGCACGAGAATTCCTATTATGATTATAATTACATCTATAACTCAGTATAAACATATAAAAACTCCGTCTAGAACGAAATGGGTCAATCTCAACACTAAAAATTTGGCGCCTGACTAAATTTGTGTGCAAGTAAAAATACGTGAATTTATTGCGTATTTGCGAATATAATTTCATAATGCACGAGAATTCCTATTATGATTATAATTACATCTATAACTCAGTATAAACATATAAAAACTCCGTCTAGAACGAAATGGGTCAATCTCAACACTAAAAATTTGGCGCCTGACTAAATTTGTGTGCAAGTAAAAATACGTGAATTTATTGCGTATTTGCGAATATAATTTGATAAAGCGCGAGAATTCCTATTATGATTATAATTACATCTTATAACTTAGTATAAACATATAAAAACTCCGTCTAGAACGAAATGGGTCAATCTCAACACTAAAAATTTGGCGCCTGACTAAATTTGTGTGCAAGTAAAAATACGTGAATTTATTGCGTATTTGCGAATATAATTTGATAATGCGCGAGAATTCCTATTATGATTATAATTACATCTTATAACTTAGTATAAACATATAAAAACTCCGTCTAGAACGAAATGGGTCAATCTCAACACTAAAAATTTGGCGCCTGACTAAATTTGTGTGCAAGTAAAAATACGTGAATTTATTGCGTATTTGCGAATATAATTTCATAATGCACGAGAATTCCTATTATGATTATAATTACATCTATAACTCAGTATAAACATATAAAAACTCCGTCTAGAACGAAATGGGTCAATCTCAACACTAAAAATTTGGCGCCTGACTAAATTTGTGTGCAAGTAAAAATACGTGAATTTATTGCGTATTTGCGAATATAATTTCATAATGCACGAGAATTCCTATTATGATTATAATTACATCTATAACTCAGTATAAACATATAAAAACTCCGTCTAGAACGAAATGGGTCAATCTCAACACTAAAAATTTGGCGCCTGACTAAATTTGTGTGCAAGTAAAAATACGTGAATTTATTGCGTATTTGCGAATATAATTTGATAAAGCGCGAGAATTCCTATTATGATTATAATTATATCTTATAACTTAGTATAAACATATAAAAACTCCGTCTAGAACGAAATGGGTCAATCTCAACACTAAAAATTTGGCGCCTGACTAAATTTGTGTGCAAGTAAAAATACGTGAATTTATTGCGTATTTGCGAATATAATTTGATAAAGCGCGAGAATTCCTATTATGATTATAATTACATCTTATAACTTAGTATAAACATATAAAAACTCCGTCTAGAACGAAATGGGTCAATCTCAACACTAAAAATTTGGCGCCTGACTAAATTTGTGTGCAAGTAAAAATACGTGAATTTATTGCGTATTTGCGAATATAATTTCATAATGCACGAGAATTCCTATTATGATTATAATTACATCTATAACTCAGTATAAACATATAAAAACTCCGTCTAGAACGAAATGGGTCAATCTCAACACTAAAAATTTGGCGCCTGACTAAATTTGTGTGCAAGTAAAAATACGTGAATTTATTGCGTATTTGCGAATATAATTTCATAATGCACGAGAATTCCTATTATGATTATAATTACATCTATAACTCAGTATAAACATATAAAAACTCCGTCTAGAACGAAATGGGTCAATCTCAACACTAAAAATTTGGCGCCTGACTAAATTTGTGTGCAAGTAAAAATACGTGAATTTATTGCGTATTTGCGAATATAATTTGATAAAGCGCGAGAATTCCTATTATGATTATAATTATATCTTATAACTTAGTATAAACATATAAAAACTCCGTCTAGAACGAAATGGGTCAATCTCAACACTAAAAATTTGGCGCCTGACTAAATTTGTGTGCAAGTAAAAATACGTGAATTTATTGCGTATTTGCGAATATAATTTCATAATGCACGAGAATTCCTATTATGATTATAATTACATCTATAACTCAGTATAAACATATAAAAACTCCGTCTAGAACGAAATGGGTCAATCTCAACACTAAAAATTTGGCGCCTGACTAAATTTGTGTGCAAGTAAAAATACGTGAATTTATTGCGTATTTGCGAATATAATTTGATAAAGCGCGAGAATTCCTATTATGATTATAATTATATCTTATAACTTAGTATAAACATATAAAAACTCCGTCTAGAACGAAATGGGTCAATCTCAACACTAAAAATTTGGCGCCTGACTAAATTTGTGTGCAAGTAAAAATACGTGAATTTATTGCGTATTTGCGAATATAATTTCATAATGCACGAGAATTCCTATTATGATTATAATTACATCTATAACTCAGTATAAACATATAAAAACTCCGTCTAGAACGAAATGGGTCAATCTCAACACTAAAAATTTGGCGCCTGACTAAATTTGTGTGCAAGTAAAAATACGTGAATTTATTGCGTATTTGCGAATATAATTTCATAATGCACGAGAATTCCTATTATGATTATAATTACATCTATAACTCAGTATAAACATATAAAAACTCCGTCTAGAACGAAATGGGTCAATCTCAACACTAAAAATTTGGCGCCTGACTAAATTTGTGTGCAAGTAAAAATACGTGAATTTATTGCGTATTTGCGAATATAATTTCATAATGCACGAGAATTCCTATTATGATTATAATTACATCTATAACTCAGTATAAACATATAAAAACTCCGTCTAGAACGAAATGGGTCAATCTCAACACTAAAAATTTGGCGCCTGACTAAATTTGTGTGCAAGTAAAAATACGTGAATTTATTGCGTATTTGCGAATATAATTTCATAATGCACGAGAATTCCTATTATGATTATAATTACATCTATAACTCAGTATAAACATATAAAAACTCCGTCTAGAACGAAATGGGTCAATCTCAACACTAAAAATTTGGCGCCTGACTAAATTTGTGTGCAAGTAAAAATACGTGAATTTATTGCGTATTTGCGAATATAATTTGATAAAGCGCGAGAATTCCTATTATGATTATAATTATATCTTATAACTTAGTATAAACATATAAAAACTCCGTCTAGAACGAAATGGGTCAATCTCAACACTAAAAATTTGGCGCCTGACTAAATTTGTGTGCAAGTAAAAATACGTGAATTTATTGCGTATTTGCGAATATAATTTGATAAAGCGCGAGAATTCCTATTATGATTATAATTACATCTTATAACTTAGTATAAACATATAAAAACTCCGTCTAGAACGAAATGGGTCAATCTCAACACTAAAAATTTGGCGCCTGACTAAATTTGTGTGCAAGTAAAAATACGTGAATTTATTGCGTATTTGCGAATATAATTTCATAATGCACGAGAATTCCTATTATGATTATAATTACATCTATAACTCAGTATAAACATATAAAAACTCCGTCTAGAACGAAATGGGTCAATCTCAACACTAAAAATTTGGCGCCTGACTAAATTTGTGTGCAAGTAAAAATACGTGAATTTATTGCGTATTTGCGAATATAATTTCATAATGCACGAGAATTCCTATTATGATTATAATTACATCTATAACTCAGTATAAACATATAAAAACTCCGTCTAGAACAAAATGGGTCAATCTCAACACTAAAAATTTGGCGCCTGACTAAATTTGTGTGCAAGTAAAAATACGTGAATTTATTGCGTATTTGCGAATATAATTTCATAATGCACGAGAATTCCTATTATGATTATAATTACATCTATAACTCAGTATAAACATATAAAAACTCCGTCTAGAACGAAATGGGTCAATCTCAACACTAAAAATTTGGCGCCTGACTAAATTTGTGTGCAAGTAAAAATACGTGAATTTATTGCGTATTTGCGAATATAATTTCATAATGCACGAGAATTCCTATTATGATTATAATTACATCTATAACTCAGTATAAACATATAAAAACTCCGTCTAGAACGAAATGGGTCAATCTCAACACTAAAAATTTGGCGCCTGACTAAATTTGTGTGCAAGTAAAAATACGTGAATTTATTGCGTAT
This sequence comes from Pontia daplidice, assembly GCA_963693355.1. Classification (NCBI taxonomy): domain Eukaryota; kingdom Metazoa; phylum Arthropoda; class Insecta; order Lepidoptera; family Pieridae; genus Pontia; species Pontia daplidice. Next base: position 734,160 of record CAVNZL010000066.1, on the reverse strand, counting down.
TTGCGAATATAATTTCATAATGCACGAGAATTCCTATTATGATTATAATTACATCTATAACTCAGTATAAACATATAAAAACTCCGTCTAGAACGAAATGGGTCAATCTCAACACTAAAAATTTGGCGCCTGACTAAATTTGTGTGCAAGTAAAAATACGTGAATTTATTGCGTATTTGCGAATATAATTTGATAAAGCGCGAGAATTCCTATTATGATTATAATTATATCTTATAACTTAGTATAAACATATAAAAACTCCGTCTAGAACGAAATGGGTCAATCTCAACACTAAAAATTTGGCGCCTGACTAAATTTGTGTGCAAGTAAAAATACGTGAATTTATTGCGTATTTGCGAATATAATTTGATAATGCGCGAGAATTCCTATTATGATTATAATTACATCTTATAACTTAGTATAATCATATAAAAACTCCGTCTAGAACGAAATGGGTCAATCTCAACACTAAAAATTTGGCGCCTGACTAAATTTGTGTGCAAGTAAAAATACGTGAATTTATTGCGTATTTGCGAATATAATTTGATAAAGCGCGAGAATTCCTATTATGATTATAATTACATCTTATAACTTAGTATAAACATATAAAAACTCCGTCTAGAACGAAATGGGTCAATCTCAACACTAAAAATTTGGCGCCTGACTAAATTTGTGTGCAAGTAAAAATACGTGAATATATTGCGTATTTGCGAATATAATTTGATAAAGCGCGAGAATTCCTATTATGATTATATTTACATCTTATAACTTAGTATAAACATATAAAAACTCCGTCTAGAACGAAATGGGTCAATCTCAACACTAAAAATTTGGCGCCTGACTAAATTTGTGTGCAAGTAAAAATACGTGAATTTATTGCGTATTTGCGAATATAATTTCATAATGCACGAGAATTCCTATTATGATTATAATTACATCTATAACTCAGTATAAACATATAAAAACTCCGTCTAGAACGAAATGGGTCAATCTCAACACTAAAAATTTGGCGCCTGACTAAATTTGTGTGCAAGTAAAAATACGTGAATTTATTGCGTATTTGCGAATATAATTTCATAATGCACGAGAATTCCTATTATGATTATAATTACATCTATAACTCAGTATAAACATATAAAAACTCCGTCTAGAACGAAATGGGTCAATCTCAACACTAAAAATTTGGCGCCTGACTAAATTTGTGTGCAAGTAAAAATACGTGAATTTATTGCGTATTTGCGAATATAATTTCATAATGCACGAGAATTCCTATTATGATTATAATTACATCTATAACTCAGTATAAACATATAAAAACTCCGTCTAGAACGAAATGGGTCAATCTCAACACTAAAAATTTGGCGCCTGACTAAATTTGTGTGCAAGTAAAAATACGTGAATTTATTGCGTATTTGCGAATATAATTTCATAATGCACGAGAATTCCTATTATGATTATAATTACATCTATAACTCAGTATAAACATATAAAAACTCCGTCTAGAACGAAATGGGTCAATCTCAACACTAAAAATTTGGCGCCTGACTAAATTTGTGTGCAAGTAAAAATACGTGAATTTATTGCGTATTTGCGAATATAATTTCATAATGCACGAGAATTCCTATTATGATTATAATTACATCTATAACTCAGTATAAACATATAAAAACTCCGTCTAGAACGAAATGGGTCAATCTCAACACTAAAAATTTGGCGCCTGACTAAATTTGTGTGCAAGTAAAAATACGTGAATTTATTGCGTATTTGCGAATATAATTTCATAATGCACGAGAATTCCTATTATGATTATAATTACATCTATAACTCAGTATAAACATATAAAAACTCCGTCTAGAACGAAATGGGTCAATCTCAACACTAAAAATTTGGCGCCTGACTAAATTTGTGTGCAAGTAAAAATACGTGAATTTATTGCGTATTTGCGAATATAATTTCATAATGCACGAGAATTCCTATTATGATTATAATTACATCTATAACTCAGTATAAACATATAAAAACTCCGTCTAGAACGAAATGGGTCAATCTCAACACTAAAAATTTGGCGCCTGACTAAATTTGTGTGCAAGTAAAAATACGTGAATTTATTGCGTATTTGCGAATATAATTTGATAAAGCGCGAGAATTCCTATTATGATTATAATTATATCTTATAACTTAGTATAAACATATAAAAACTCCGTCTAGAACGAAATGGGTCAATCTCAACACTAAAAATTTGGCGCCTGACTAAATTTGTGTGCAAGTAAAAATACGTGAATTTATTGCGTATTTGCGAATATAATTTGATAAAGCGCGAGAATTCCTATTATGATTATAATTACATCTTATAACTTAGTATAAACATATAAAAACTCCGTCTAGAACGAAATGGGTCAATCTCAACACTAAAAATTTGGCGCCTGACTAAATTTGTGTGCAAGTAAAAATACGTGAATTTATTGCGTATTTGCGAATATAATTTCATAATGCACGAGAATTCCTATTATGATTATAATTACATCTATAACTCAGTATAAACATATAAAAACTCCGTCTAGAACGAAATGGGTCAATCTCAACACTAAAAATTTGGCGCCTGACTAAATTTGTGTGCAAGTAAAAATACGTGAATTTATTGCGTATTTGCGAATATAATTTCATAATGCACGAGAATTCCTATTATGATTATAATTACATCTATAACTCAGTATAAACATATAAAAACTCCGTCTAGAACAAAATGGGTCAATCTCAACACTAAAAATTTGGCGCCTGACTAAATTTGTGTGCAAGTAAAAATACGTGAATTTATTGCGTATTTGCGAATATAATTTCATAATGCACGAGAATTCCTATTATGATTATAATTACATCTATAACTCAGTATAAACATATAAAAACTCCGTCTAGAACGAAATGGGTCAATCTCAACACTAAAAATTTGGCGCCTGACTAAATTTGTGTGCAAGTAAAAATACGTGAATTTATTGCGTATTTGCGAATATAATTTCATAATGCACGAGAATTCCTATTATGATTATAATTACATCTATAACTCAGTATAAACATATAAAAACTCCGTCTAGAACGAAATGGGTCAATCTCAACACTAAAAATTTGGCGCCTGACTAAATTTGTGTGCAAGTAAAAATACGTGAATTTATTGCGTATTTGCGAATATAATTTCATAATGCACGAGAATTCCTATTATGATTATAATTACATCTATAACTCAGTATAAACATATAAAAACTCCGTCTAGAACGAAATGGGTCAATCTCAACACTAAAAATTTGGCGCCTGACTAAATTTGTGTGCAAGTAAAAATACGTGAATTTATTGCGTATTTGCGAATATAATTTGATAAAGCGCGAGAATTCCTATTATGATTATAATTATATCTTATAACTTAGTATAAACATATAAAAACTCCGTCTAGAACGAAATGGGTCAATCTCAACACTAAAAATTTGGCGCCTGACTAAATTTGTGTGCAAGTAAAAATACGTGAATTTATTGCGTATTTGCGAATATAATTTGATAATGCGCGAGAATTCCTATTATGATTATAATTACATCTTATAACTTAGTATAATCATATAAAAACTCCGTCTAGAACGAAATGGGTCAATCTCAACACTAAAAATTTGGCGCCTGACTAAATTTGTGTGCAAGTAAAAATACGTGAATTTATTGCGTATTTGCGAATATAATTTGATAAAGCGCGAGAATTCCTATTATGATTATAATTACATCTTATAACTTAGTATAAACATATAAAAACTCCGTCTAGAACGAAATGGGTCAATCTCAACACTAAAAATTTGGCGCCTGACTAAATTTGTGTGCAAGTAAAAATACGTGAATATATTGCGTATTTGCGAATATAATTTGATAAAGCGCGAGAATTCCTATTATGATTATATTTACATCTTATAACTTAGTATAAACATATAAAAACTCCGTCTAGAACGAAATGGGTCAATCTCAACACTAAAAATTTGGCGCCTGACTAAATTTGTGTGCAAGTAAAAATACGTGAATTTATTGCGTATTTGCGAATATAATTTCATAATGCACGAGAATTCCTATTATGATTATAATTACATCTATAACTCAGTATAAACATATAAAAACTCCGTCTAGAACGAAATGGGTCAATCTCAACACTAAAAATTTGGCGCCTGACTAAATTTGTGTGCAAGTAAAAATACGTGAATTTATTGCGTATTTGCGAATATAATTTCATAATGCACGAGAATTCCTATTATGATTATAATTACATCTATAACTCAGTATAAACATATAAAAACTCCGTCTAGAACGAAATGGGTCAATCTCAACACTAAAAATTTGGCGCCTGACTAAATTTGTGTGCAAGTAAAAATACGTGAATTTATTGCGTATTTGCGAATATAATTTCATAATGCACGAGAATTCCTATTATGATTATAATTACATCTATAACTCAGTATAAACATATAAAAACTCCGTCTAGAACGAAATGGGTCAATCTCAACACTAAAAATTTGGCGCCTGACTAAATTTGTGTGCAAGTAAAAATACGTGAATTTATTGCGTATTTGCGAATATAATTTCATAATGCACGAGAATTCCTATTATGATTATAATTACATCTATAACTCAGTATAAACATATAAAAACTCCGTCTAGAACGAAATGGGTCAATCTCAACACTAAAAATTTGGCGCCTGACTAAATTTGTGTGCAAGTAAAAATACGTGAATTTATTGCGTATTTGCGAATATAATTTGATAATGCGCGAGAATTCCTATTATGATTATAATTACATCTTATAACTTAGTATAAACATATAAAAACTTCGTCTAGAACGAAATGGGTCTCAACACTAAAACTTTGGCGCCTGACTAAATTTGTGTGCAAGTAAAAATACGTGAATTTATTGCGTATTTGCGAATATAATTTGATAAAGCGCGAGAATTCCTATTATGATTATAATTACATCTATAACTCAGTATAAACATATAAAAACTCCGTCTAGAACGAAATGGGTCAATCTCAACACTAAAAATTTGGCGCCTGACTAAATTTGTGTGCAAGTAAAAATACGTGAATTTATTGCGTATTTGCGAATATAATTTCATAATGCACGAGAATTCCTATTATGATTATAATTACATCTATAACTCAGTATAAACATATAAAAACTCCGTCTAGAACAAAATGGGTCAATCTCAACACTAAAAATTTGGCGCCTGACTAAATTTGTGTGCAAGTAAAAATACGTGAATTTATTGCGTATTTGCGAATATAATTTCATAATGCACGAGAATTCCTATTATGATTATAATTACATCTTATAACTCAGTATAAACATATAAAAACTCCGTCTAGAACGAAATGGGTCAATCTCAACACTAAAAATTTGGCGCCTGACTAAATTTGTGTGCAAGTAAAAATACGTGAATTTATTGCGTATTTGCGAATATAATTTCATAATGCACGAGAATTCCTATTATGATTATAATTACATCTATAACTCAGTATAAACATATAAAAACTCCGTCTAGAACGAAATGGGTCAATCTCAACACTAAAAATTTGGCGCCTGACTAAATTTGTGTGCAAGTAAAAATACGTGAATTTATTGCGTATTTGCGAATATAATTTCATAATGCACGAGAATTCCTATTATGATTATAATTACATCTATAACTCAGTATAAACATATAAAAACTCCGTCTAGAACGAAATGGGTCAATCTCAACACTAAAAATTTGGCGCCTGACTAAATTTGTGTGCAAGTAAAAATACGTGAATTTATTGCGTATTTGCGAATATAATTTGATAAAGCGCGAGAATTCCTATTATGATTATAATTATATCTTATAACTTAGTATAAACATATAAAAACTCCGTCTAGAACGAAATGGGTCAATCTCAACACTAAAAATTTGGCGCCTGACTAAATTTGTGTGCAAGTAAAAATACGTGAATTTATTGCGTATTTGCGAATATAATTTGATAATGCGCGAGAATTCCTATTATGATTATAATTACATCTTATAACTTAGTATAATCATATAAAAACTCCGTCTAGAACGAAATGGGTCAATCTCAACACTAAAAATTTGGCGCCTGACTAAATTTGTGTGCAAGTAAAAATACGTGAATTTATTGCGTATTTGCGAATATAATTTGATAAAGCGCGAGAATTCCTATTATGATTATAATTACATCTTATAACTTAGTATAAACATATAAAAACTCCGTCTAGAACGAAATGGGTCAATCTCAACACTAAAAATTTGGCGCCTGACTAAATTTGTGTGCAAGTAAAAATACGTGAATATATTGCGTATTTGCGAATATAATTTGATAAAGCGCGAGAATTCCTATTATGATTATATTTACATCTTATAACTTAGTATAAACATATAAAAACTCCGTCTAGAACGAAATGGGTCAATCTCAACACTAAAAATTTGGCGCCTGACTAAATTTGTGTGCAAGTAAAAATACGTGAATTTATTGCGTATTTGCGAATATAATTTCATAATGCACGAGAATTCCTATTATGATTATAATTACATCTATAACTCAGTATAAACATATAAAAACTCCGTCTAGAACGAAATGGGTCAATCTCAACACTAAAAATTTGGCGCCTGACTAAATTTGTGTGCAAGTAAAAATACGTGAATTTATTGCGTATTTGCGAATATAATTTCATAATGCACGAGAATTCCTATTATGATTATAATTACATCTATAACTCAGTATAAACATATAAAAACTCCGTCTAGAACGAAATGGGTCAATCTCAACACTAAAAATTTGGCGCCTGACTAAATTTGTGTGCAAGTAAAAATACGTGAATTTATTGCGTATTTGCGAATATAATTTCATAATGCACGAGAATTCCTATTATGATTATAATTACATCTATAACTCAGTATAAACATATAAAAACTCCGTCTAGAACGAAATGGGTCAATCTCAACACTAAAAATTTGGCGCCTGACTAAATTTGTGTGCAAGTAAAAATACGTGAATTTATTGCGTATTTGCGAATATAATTTCATAATGCACGAGAATTCCTATTATGATTATAATTACATCTATAACTCAGTATAAACATATAAAAACTCCGTCTAGAACGAAATGGGTCAATCTCAACACTAAAAATTTGGCGCCTGACTAAATTTGTGTGCAAGTAAAAATACGTGAATTTATTGCGTATTTGCGAATATAATTTCATAATGCACGAGAATTCCTATTATGATTATAATTACATCTATAACTCAGTATAAACATATAAAAACTCCGTCTAGAACGAAATGGGTCAATCTCAACACTAAAAATTTGGCGCCTGACTAAATTTGTGTGCAAGTAAAAATACGTGAATTTATTGCGTATTTGCGAATATAATTTCATAATGCACGAGAATTCCTATTATGATTATAATTACATCTATAACTCAGTATAAACATATAAAAACTCCGTCTAGAACGAAATGGGTCAATCTCAACACTAAAAATTTGGCGCCTGACTAAATTTGTGTGCAAGTAAAAATACGTGAATTTATTGCGTATTTGCGAATATAATTTCATAATGCACGAGAATTCCTATTATGATTATAATTACATCTATAACTCAGTATAAACATATAAAAACTCCGTCTAGAACGAAATGGGTCAATCTCAACACTAAAAATTTGGCGCCTGACTAAATTTGTGTGCAAGTAAAAATACGTGAATTTATTGCGTATTTGCGAATATAATTTGATAAAGCGCGAGAATTCCTATTATGATTATAATTATATCTTATAACTTAGTATAAACATATAAAAACTCCGTCTAGAACGAAATGGGTCAATCTCAACACTAAAAATTTGGCGCCTGACTAAATTTGTGTGCAAGTAAAAATACGTGAATTTATTGCGTATTTGCGAATATAATTTGATAAAGCGCGAGAATTCCTATTATGATTATAATTACATCTTATAACTTAGTATAAACATATAAAAACTCCGTCTAGAACGAAATGGGTCAATCTCAACACTAAAAATTTGGCGCCTGACTAAATTTGTGTGCAAGTAAAAATACGTGAATTTATTGCGTATTTGCGAATATAATTTCATAATGCACGAGAATTCCTATTATGATTATAATTACATCTATAACTCAGTATAAACATATAAAAACTCCGTCTAGAACGAAATGGGTCAATCTCAACACTAAAAATTTGGCGCCTGACTAAATTTGTGTGCAAGTAAAAATACGTGAATTTATTGCGTATTTGCGAATATAATTTCATAATGCACGAGAATTCCTATTATGATTATAATTACATCTATAACTCAGTATAAACATATAAAAACTCCGTCTAGAACAAAATGGGTCAATCTCAACACTAAAAATTTGGCGCCTGACTAAATTTGTGTGCAAGTAAAAATACGTGAATTTATTGCGTATTTGCGAATATAATTTCATAATGCACGAGAATTCCTATTATGATTATAATTACATCTATAACTCAGTATAAACATATAAAAACTCCGTCTAGAACGAAATGGGTCAATCTCAACACTAAAAATTTGGCGCCTGACTAAATTTGTGTGCAAGTAAAAATACGTGAATTTATTGCGTATTTGCGAATATAATTTCATAATGCACGAGAATTCCTATTATGATTATAATTACATCTATAACTCAGTATAAACATATAAAAACTCCGTCTAGAACGAAATGGGTCAATCTCAACACTAAAAATTTGGCGCCTGACTAAATTTGTGTGCAAGTAAAAATACGTGAATTTATTGCGTATTTGCGAATATAATTTCATAATGCACGAGAATTCCTATTATGATTATAATTACATCTATAACTCAGTATAAACATATAAAAACTCCGTCTAGAACGAAATGGGTCAATCTCAACACTAAAAATTTGGCGCCTGACTAAATTTGTGTGCAAGTAAAAATACGTGAATTTATTGCGTATTTGCGAATATAATTTGATAAAGCGCGAGAATTCCTATTATGATTATAATTATATCTTATAACTTAGTATAAACATATAAAAACTCCGTCTAGAACGAAATGGGTCAATCTCAACACTAAAAATTTGGCGCCTGACTAAATTTGTGTGCAAGTAAAAATACGTGAATTTATTGCGTATTTGCGAATATAATTTGATAATGCGCGAGAATTCCTATTATGATTATAATTACATCTTATAACTTAGTATAATCATATAAAAACTCCGTCTAGAACGAAATGGGTCAATCTCAACACTAAAAATTTGGCGCCTGACTAAATTTGTGTGCAAGTAAAAATACGTGAATTTATTGCGTATTTGCGAATATAATTTGATAAAGCGCGAGAATTCCTATTATGATTATAATTACATCTTATAACTTAGTATAAACATATAAAAACTCCGTCTAGAACGAAATGGGTCAATCTCAACACTAAAAATTTGGCGCCTGACTAAATTTGTGTGCAAGTAAAAATACGTGAATATATTGCGTATTTGCGAATATAATTTGATAAAGCGCGAGAATTCCTATTATGATTATATTTACATCTTATAACTTAGTATAAACATATAAAAACTCCGTCTAGAACGAAATGGGTCAATCTCAACACTAAAAATTTGGCGCCTGACTAAATTTGTGTGCAAGTAAAAATACGTGAATTTATTGCGTATTTGCGAATATAATTTCATAATGCACGAGAATTCCTATTATGATTATAATTACATCTATAACTCAGTATAAACATATAAAAACTCCGTCTAGAACGAAATGGGTCAATCTCAACACTAAAAATTTGGCGCCTGACTAAATTTGTGTGCAAGTAAAAATACGTGAATTTATTGCGTATTTGCGAATATAATTTCATAATGCACGAGAATTCCTATTATGATTATAATTACATCTATAACTCAGTATAAACATATAAAAACTCCGTCTAGAACGAAATGGGTCAATCTCAACACTAAAAATTTGGCGCCTGACTAAATTTGTGTGCAAGTAAAAATACGTGAATTTATTGCGTATTTGCGAATATAATTTCATAATGCACGAGAATTCCTATTATGATTATAATTACATCTATAACTCAGTATAAACATATAAAAACTCCGTCTAGAACGAAATGGGTCAATCTCAACACTAAAAATTTGGCGCCTGACTAAATTTGTGTGCAAGTAAAAATACGTGAATTTATTGCGTATTTGCGAATATAATTTCATAATGCACGAGAATTCCTATTATGATTATAATTACATCTATAACTCAGTATAAACATATAAAAACTCCGTCTAGAACGAAATGGGTCAATCTCAACACTAAAAATTTGGCGCCTGACTAAATTTGTGTGCAAGTAAAAATACGTGAATTTATTGCGTATTTGCGAATATAATTTCATAATGCACGAGAATTCCTATTATGATTATAATTACATCTATAACTCAGTATAAACATATAAAAACTCCGTCTAGAACGAAATGGGTCAATCTCAACACTAAAAATTTGGCGCCTGACTAAATTTGTGTGCAAGTAAAAATACGTGAATTTATTGCGTATTTGCGAATATAATTTCATAATGCACGAGAATTCCTATTATGATTATAATTACATCTATAACTCAGTATAAACATATAAAAACTCCGTCTAGAACGAAATGGGTCAATCTCAACACTAAAAATTTGGCGCCTGACTAAATTTGTGTGCAAGTAAAAATACGTGAATTTATTGCGTATTTGCGAATATAATTTCATAATGCACGAGAATTCCTATTATGATTATAATTACATCTATAACTCAGTATAAACATATAAAAACTCCGTCTAGAACGAAATGGGTCAATCTCAACACTAAAAATTTGGCGCCTGACTAAATTTGTGTGCAAGTAAAAATACGTGAATTTATTGCGTATTTGCGAATATAATTTCATAATGCACGAGAATTCCTATTATGATTATAATTACATCTATAACTCAGTATAAACATATAAAAACTCCGTCTAGAACGAAATGGGTCAATCTCAACACTAAAAATTTGGCGCCTGACTAAATTTGTGTGCAAGTAAAAATACGTGAATTTATTGCGTATTTGCGAATATAATTTGATAATGCGCGAGAATTCCTATTATGATTATAATTACATCTTATAACTTAGTATAAACATATAAAAACTTCGTCTAGAACGAAATGGGTCTCAACACTAAAACTTTGGCGCCTGACTAAATTTGTCTCCGCGAGTAAAAATACGCGAATTTATTAAAACACACATAATAACAACACACACTTACCCCTCTCGCAGACGAAAGGGCGTTCCAGTGAGCAAGGCAGGTCTAGAAACACAGGTCTGTCATGGTTCACGCGTTCAAGAGCTACGCAATCAGCGCCAGCTTCTGGCACTGGTATACGCGTACGGTTCAGCCACTGAAGAGAGTTGTAAAATATATCTTATACTAGCTGACTCAAAAATAGACGTTGTCCGATTCTCAGACCGCACACAAAGTTTCATGAGAATCGGTCAAGCCGTTTCGGAGGAGTATGGGAACGAAAACTGTGACTCGTGAATTTTATATATAAGATAACTGTGACTCCTGTCACAGTTTTTCGTGTCATGGGGTGCGATTGAACACCATCGAAACGGCTCGAGCGATTTTTATGAGATTTTACTGAGACTCGGCTAACATCTATTTTTCATCCTCCTAAATGTATAATTTCTAATTTTTTTATTTCTCTATGATATAGCATACAAAATACAACCCTACATTGTAAGCTCTCTACGATCAACCCCTGGATTTATTAATATTTTTGAACTAAAAAAATTAATGCTAGAAATCACTTGTATTGCAAAACGTTTGCTGGGTCAGTACCACCGGTATGTGGAGGCTGGTATTTACAGACCAGGACGGATCTTCAACATACGTTATCTCAAAGGCCGGCGACGCATACAAGACTCTGGGTTAGCGAGTTTCCATAGTCGGTATCTTGTAGAAAATTCGCATAAAATAATATAGCGTCTATTTGCCACAAAATAAAATGTTAAATAACTATTTATTATTTACAATTTTATCCTATCCTATCCTTTGTTATCCTAAATTTTCCCTTATTTTGTATTTATTAATTGAAAATTGAAATCACATGTATGGCAAAACAACGTTTGCCGGCTAGTATATAACATAAATCTTTATTTACAGCAACATTTTGCTTTCGATCGTCGAACAATTCCGAATTATAATCTATACTAATATATGAAATTGGAGTGTCTGTTTCTAATATTGAAATAACCGTTTTTTACTACATGCATATGAATATATACACGATACATACACAAACATGTCATTTTTTTAAATTTTTGTATGTCTGTCTGTTTGTTCCGGCTAATCTCAGAATGGCCGGACCGATTTTGACGGGACTTTTTTTGACTGGTAGCTGATGTAATAAGGAGTCACTTAGGCTACTTTTATTACGGTTCCACAGTCTACGTAAAGGGACACTTCGTCATGTCCGTTCATTCGCCCGTTCTCACTCTAGCGTCGAAACGGTTAGTGTCAGAAAGATGGAACTTTGCGCGGATATATGTGTATTTACTACGCCGATGAAAAGCTAAAAAAAAATTACGTAATAAAAAACGTATAATACAAAATAAAATAGTGCATCAAAGCTACGCTAAGGCGGTACGAAGTTCGCCGGCTCAGCTAGTTCTTATATATGATTGCTATGTTAAAATTTATTTAATATAGATATTTTATTTTATTTTTTATTTAGGATCTCCAACAAAGAATACTTTACGAGCTTCGCTATTGTACTGTTGCTGTTCACAACATGCAATTACTGTACAACAGGAAAGAACTATGATATATATAAATAAATTTACCATTGGATAATGCCTTTCTGGATTACTATCCAGTTCGTTTGGTAAAACATCAGATGCTGTTCTCCTCAGTTCACCACCATGGCTCCAACGATACCCCTCTGGGTCATCTGATGATGCCCTCTTGGCTCCAACCCATACGGCTTCTATTGCTAAACATTGACAGACTCAAATTAACACATAGCACAAAACAAAGTTTGCCATACATGTGATTTCAATTTTCAATTAATTTATTCGGATATTATTTAAAATTTAACACTGCGATGGTAGCGCCGTCTGTCGGATCCAATGTTAAACATTCCAAAATCAACAACTACTGATAAATTAAAAATTAATTTAAAAAAGACATTGTCCAGCGGAGAAAATTGTGAATCTAAACCATTCCCAGATCCCCTTGAACACACACTAAAAGTTTCATCAAAATCGGTCCAGTCGTTTGAGAGAAGTTCAGTGACATACACATACACAGAAGAATTATATATATAAATTCCAAAATACAAAGTCCACTCACAAAACTGTAGCTCCGACAATGCTTCAGCAAGAAATTCCGCCTTCTCTCTTGTGTCTATCATCGCCAATGCTCCATTATGATGGCCACTGGAATTCAATTATTAATCACTACATAGTATAAAACAAAGTCGCTTTCTCTGTCCCTTTGTATGCTTAAATCTTTGAAACTACGCAACGGATTTTGATGCGGTTTTTTAATAGATAGAGTGATTCAAGAGGAAGGTTTATATGTATAATGACATCCATTAAATAGTAGAGAAGTACTGTTGTATTTTTGAGGTTTCTGATTGCAAACGCAGGCTGAACCCTACGATTCTTATCAAAATAATGTACTAAGTATTGTACACATTGAAAAGGTCTACAGAAAAGTCCGTGATGGTATATGTCATTTACTTTTTACGACAAATAATAGCTAATTTCCGAAGCGATTTACATCAATACAGCATTAATTCTTAACCAATTAAACACCTTGAATACATTGTTCGTTTAATATAGACCTATATGGCCCTTACACAGTATGATTTAAGTGAATATTTTCGAAGATATTACAGATTTTACACACACTTTGAATTTGACAGCGATCGGACGCGTTTATTTTTCTGTAGTGTATTTAGTATCAGCATTGCACCCGTGCGAAGCCGGGGCGGGTCCCTAGTAATACATATTTATAATACACTTCTTTAGTATACATACACACACATACACATACACACACAATACACACCACACACACTACTATACTGTTTAGTGATAAATGATTTTAATCCACCCATAATATTTAGCTTGAGTCAGATCTTGGACTGTATTTTGGCTGCGGGGTGGGTCTGCAGGCTGTTCCTTTTGTCATAATATTCGTACCCATGTCACTGTGACACTTATTTTGACAATCACCACCTTTCGTCTTCAGTCTACCGTGACCACGCACACTCTAAAGTACGCGAAACGTCGGAACAATTTGAAATAATGTAATTATATTTAAATTTTTGCAAAAATACATTAACTTAACTTAACAAAGTGCTTTTCTTTAAATAAAACATATTTTCAAAAATTGCACGCGTTTTAAGTGAACTAGATATAAATCAATATAAATTTCATTAAAACTACTTACCGACATAATATATTCGCATTTTTCCATTGTACGGGCAGATTCTGTATCAAATACTCCTTGTCGTCGAGGATGTAGCTCTCCCATCGGTCTGATGCTGCATGAGGGACTGGAAACACATGTTAAAACACAGAACCGTTTAGAAAATTTCGATTGATTTCGATTCGAGTACTGTCGGACACCCATCATCACCCATACCGCGCCAACCATCGCTTAACCTACAATTCGATTATCAATAAATATGATTTAGTCTGTGAAAAAATATCAAATTTCAATTTCAACTTCAAAATGACACAAGTTATGCAACGAATTTAAAATGGCCCAGAAAATGTTCAATCAAAAAAGATTTTGAATGGCAAATTATTAATGAAGCGACTAACAACTTATTAGGCGATTAACTACATGGTTCCAAAAAAAATCATTTGGTAGTGGTTAAATATTTAAGCAACAATTATATTATAATGAGCTACAAAACATAAGATCTATAATAACTAAATAACGGCTGCCACTATAAGATAGTAAATATATTAAACAGGAAAAATGAAATAATATGTGAGGTATTAAAAATAATGACTTGGCAGCTAATATTAATAGTGGGATATCAAATATTGTATTTTAGCAACTATTAGATTCCATATAAAAATACACTTTCGGGTAGTAATTTCAAGCAGCTATAAAAAATTAAAACGGGTCCCAATTTTAAGTATTAGGATATGAGAATTTTTGTTGTAGAATCGTAAAGTATTGAAAAAATCGACTAATGCGTTGGTTGCATAGAAGTAAAGCGGAGACCGCGGCGCGGGAGGTAGAGCGCGCTATCAGCCAATAGGAAGCGACGACGGCCGATCGTCACAGGACTCGCTACTACTTGTTATTGTTAGTATTATTCAAGCGCATAGGCACTCGTAAACTTTTTCTAAAATAGTTTTTTACGTATTTTGGGGATCAAAACTACGTTTAAATGCAGAAATGAATCAGTTGAAGTTAGCAGGCCCTAGTTGTGTGATGAATTGTGATGATGGAGTACCGGATTACTGCTCAAGTGAATCAGAACAAGAGGGTCAAGAAGAACCAAAACAGAAGCGTGTACGAGGACATAACAAACTTTGGGTATTTTATTATAAATTTTGTAACTTAAAAGAGGCAGAAGATTTTGTGAATTCAGAAAAAACTTGGTCTCGGACATTCACACGAATGACAGAAGAGGGACAAAAGCGATTTTACAGATGTAACAAAGTGCGGAAGAAGGGACCACAGTGCGCGGCAGCGCTGTATTTGCTGTTTGAATGTGGATCCGACTGTGTTTTTGTTTATCGTACGGAAGCTGATCATAATCATAATGACATTGGGGCACGAGACGACTACGGTATTAATGATCAAACTAAAATTGAAATTAACAAACTATTTGACCTGCACTTAAAGCCAAAAGCTATATTAGCTGCTCTTCAAAAGATCGATGGAATTAAATTGCCTACAAAAATACAACTCAATAATTATTTAAGTGACAGACGGCGAATTAAATTTGGGCAACCTACTATTTACTTAGGCGAATTAGAAAAGTGGATACATGACCACGAAAACATTCCCGAAGACGAAGATGAACCATTTATTATGAAGTACTGGATATTGGAGAGTGACCAACCTATTTTCAGGTTCGTTTTGACAACAAAAAAGTTATTGAAATATACAAGTTCTATTGATGTTTTGCACGCGGATGCTACCTACAAGTTAATTTGGCAAGGTTTCCCTGTTTTGATAGTAGGAACCACAAACAAAAACCGGAAATTCTACCCACTTTGCTTAGCAGTTTCAACAAATGAGAAGCAAGAAGACTTTGAAATGGTTTTTAGGGGTTTAAAGGAGAAGATTGACTATTTGTTTGACCTCGATTTCAAACCAAAAGTACTAGTGAGTGATGCAGCTCCAGCAATTAAAAATGCTTTCTTGGAAGTATTTGGTTTTGATACCACGGTACGCATGTGTTGGGCGCACGCCATAAAAAATATTAAGAAAAAAGTTGAGCAAACCGTGGATAAAAAAAACAGACAAGACATTATGCAGGATATATATGCTTTAAATGACGCATCGTCACAGCAAATTTTCAATGCTGCATCACAAGCTTTTATTGTGAAACATGCTTCAAAGACTTTATTTATAAAATATTTCGAACAAGAATGGCTGATCAAAAATCCTAACTGGTTCTTAGGAGCAGCAGCAACTCCTTCACCGACTACTAACAATGCTTTGGAAGCTTTCAACAAGTCAATTAAAGACCATAATACGATGCGGGAACGCTTTCCCTTATCACGATTCCTTATTGTGGCAAGCGGGATGGTTACACAGTGGTCAAATGATATCAATGAAAATTCATACCCAGAAACTCATAATATTGAATTAAAAGAGTGGACAGAAGGATATTGTTGGGCAAAACAGAATGTTAAAGTAAAGACTTTAATATTTAGTACCTAATGAAGAAGTTAAGGCTACGGGTATGACATATGATGAATCATGGCATACATTTGATGAGTTCAAAGAAAAAAACTTCGCATTTTGGAAAACAGAATTACCTAATGCAGGATGGAAGCAAGGCACATGCACTTGTCCTCAATTCTTTAAAATATACATATGTAAACACATATTGGGTCTAGCCATACGGCTAAAACTAACCACTCCACCTTTAGAGGCAAAATTGATTCCGATTGGACTCAAAAGAAAACGTGGGCGCCCTACTAAATCAAAGCCTGCACTAATATTGCAATAGCTTTTTTTGTTAGTTTTAGTACTTTTCATCTAAATAAAGATAATTGTTCTACTTTTGTGCCTTATACTGTTTCACCATTAAAAAAAAATAATAGTATAGACCAATAATATTTTTGCATGCCGCAATTTGCATTATTTAGACCTTATGAAATGTCGCAAACAGTATGTTTTTTATAACCATGTGCATACTTTATTCTCATCTTATTTAATTTTATAAAAAACCTAATTGTATAATTTATAAAGGCCTATTCTCTACTTTATATTCGCCGCCAAGTTGTCGCCTAACAATAAATTCAGTTGCTTCACCAAAAAATCACTGCCAATTTAAATTTAAATAAAGCGAATATAGCTAATAGAATACAATATAAAGTTGCTACTTTATACTTAAAATGCTATTTTACTGTAGCTGCCAACCCATTATTTTTGCTACCCGTTTTAATTATTTTTAAAATCCTAAACGAGATTAGTTTGTCGCCGCGTTAAATACATGCCATTTTGAATTAATAAAAATATATTTTAAATATTCTTCATTTAGTTTCACCGCGGCAATTTAAACCATAACGAGATAGACTTAGAGACAATTTTTCTACGAAAACGTTTGGCAGTGTAGAACGAAACGTCTATTCACTGGTCAAAACAAAAGTCGCATATTACGCATTTAATTTCAGTATCAATTGAGTCTCTATTGTGTGAGTGTGTTTGTGGCAATAAATAGCAATTTTTTGGAGTTTGTCTAAGGTAAGCGGAGTGTTTTGTTATGTTATTGTTATAGAAGGGATTATGTGAATATAAGTTAACTTTTTATGTTAATAATTTCGTTAAATATATAGAAATAATATCCGTGCCGCGCGAAAATCCGTTAATTTTGTAACGGTTTTTACTATCAAAATAGTTATTGTTATGCAGTATAAATACTGTACAAACTATATAACATAATAAATATACAGAAACATGTATATACAAGACTACTTCACTTTATTAAAAGACTTATAATGATTTATTGAAAATAAAATTTGTATAAATTACTTGTAGTAAATATAAAATGGCCGTTTCGTGTGCCAACACGAAGCCATTTTGAATTTTATTTTTATATCACTACGTTGTTATATAAACGAGAACTGTTGATCGTTATGATTAACATGACTGTTTATAATTTAATTTGGTGTAAAAATTATTGTACGCCTTGAAGTTTATAAGGGAGATAACTTGGAAGCCTGTATTGTGATTTTTTATTTATACAAATATGAAAATAAATATCTTTTTATTTTATTTTATTCAGATGGCAACTTCGTGCGACGACTGCTGCGAATTTAAGCTCGTTGGTGATATTGTTAGTAACCACGCGTAAGTGTTTTATAATTTGTTTTATATTTTTTTATATTTCGGAGGAAACCTAACCGAAACGTACGTCTCCCAGTTACTCGCCACTACTTAAACAACTAATTATCTTTATCTATTAATATTAATTTTCAAATATGTATTATGACAATTTCATTACCAACTATACGCGGGAACTCGACCGCCATCTTGGCCGAGATAAACCAGCTGAATATCGTGAGTAATTCAAAATTCGAACAGAATTATTACTCTTACAATTGTTTAAGAAAAAATTAAAGAAATATTATTACAAAAAGCTTATTACACAGTTACTGAATATTTGATAGATAATTTATAATATTAAGTCATTGTAATTTTTTGTAGTTATGATTTTAAATGTAATGTAATATCCTCTAGTAGAAGTGTACTCATAGTTTGCAGGCCTTTTGGTAGAAAATTTATGCACCTTTTTTAAGACCTTGCTTTTCTTGTACCCATATTCTCAAATGAATAAATAATTTATTATTTATGGCTTATCTCTCTTTTACTGTACCGGACTGAAAGGGATCGGCAATGGTTGGACGATGATGTTTTTTGTATCACAAAACTGAGAAAAATCCATATAGATTAGGTTATTATTTAAGATTTGTTTTTATGTATATACAAATAGGTATGTTATAAGTTAGTTTTAATAACGCAACTAAAAACAATTATAAATACTTATATTATAGATATAGCTTCAGTTCATTTAATTTTTAATTATGAATGATTCTTTCAAAACAAAGTCTTTAAGAAGTTATGAAATTTGAACTTCTATAGTATAGCATCGTGTCATCAAATTCGAACATAGAATTAGTTTTAAAACACACTAGTGTTGGGATAAAATGCCATTCCAATGTTGAATTTACGTAAATAGAATTGTTTCTTTTACAAAATATTTGCGTAATGTGATTCCATTTTCAAATTATAATTTAAGATTTGTTTTTATGTACAAATAGGTATGTTATAAGTTAGTTTTAATAATGTCACTAAAAACAATTATAAATACTTACATTATAGAAGTAGCTTCAGTGGTTTTAATTATAAATGATTCAATACACTGACAACACAAAGTGAATCAAAATTTAAACAAATGCTGTTCTAAATTTGAACTTCTGAAGCATTGTGTCATCAAATTCGAATATAGAATTAGTTCTAACACACACTAGTGTTGGAAAAAAAAATGCCATTCCAATTTTGAATTTACGTAGATTATAGAATTGTTTCTTTTACAAAATATGTAGGAATGATTCCATTTTCAAATTGTATCAGATTTGAAGATAATACATACCTCTATACTGTTCATTATAACTTGCCACACACGTTCCGAAAATTAAAAACAAGACGATCATCGCAACCGCTCTCTATGATCTATGGCTCTCCAATGGTTCAAAGAGTAAAGCGCATTGTTATATTTATTTTCATAACATTAAATGTCAGTACAATATTATTGAAATATGTAATCATTACAAGTAACAATGGTCTTACGTTATACATTAGTAAAGCCGGGCAAGAGTCGCACTCTCGAAAGGGGGGTTCCGTATTATTTTTATTATAGACTAGCTGTACCAGCGAGTTCGTCCGCATGGATTAGGTGTAACAACTTAAAAATACTTATTTTAGAAAACATTAGTTTCGACGCTAGAGTGAGAGCGGGCGAATGAACGACGTGACGAAGGGTTCCTTTATTTAGACTGCGGAACCCTAATAAAAGTAGCCTAAGTGACTCCTTATTACATCAGCTACCAATCAAAAAAGTCCCGTCAAAATCGGTCCAGCCATTCCAGAGATTAGCCGGTACAAACAGACAGACAGACAAAAATTTTAAAAAACTTTGGTGTATGTATCGTATAAATATTCATATGTATGTATTAAAAACGGTTATTTCATATTAAAAACAGACACTCCATTTTCATATATTAGTATAGATAACAGAAAAAAATCGCACGTAGCCGATTTGGGTTAGGGTTCTTAAGAAACACATTTGAAAAGCCGGCAACGCACTCGCATAGGGAAAAGAAAGGCTTTTAATTATGCTGTGAGCTCATTAATTCCAATAATGGATGCCTTATAATGTCAAACGCAGACTGATGAGGATAATTATCATAGAACGAAAACTAAAGGGGAAATTAAATACATATGATAATAGAAAATTGCGTTGTAACTTATTTTCTAACCTTCGAGTATTGTTCGCGAAGGTTTGGATGTATTTAGGTTTTGTTTGTTTGTTACTATTTCACGTCAAAACTACTGTACGGATTTTAATGAAATTTCACAATAATATAGTATCAGACTAATACATAGGCTACAATTTGTCCGAAGTATTAAGTAGGAAAAGTCTACTATCTTTCTGGCGTGCGCTGCCAAAATCGCTAGAACTACACATAAATAATATATAAAATTGGAGTGTCTGTTTTTAATATTGAAATAACCGTTTTTTACTGCATGCATATGAATATTTATACGATACATACACCAAAATGACATTTTTTTAAATTTTTGTCTGTCTGTCTGCTTGTTCCGACTAATCTCTGGAATGGCTGGACCGATTTTGACGGGACTTTTTTGATTATAACTGATGTAATAAGCAGTCACTTAGGCTACTTTTATTAGGGTTCCGCAGTCTACGTAAAGGAACCCTTCGTCACGTCCGTTCGCCCGTTCTCACGCTAGCGTCGAAACTAATGTTTTCTAAAATAAGTATTTTTAAGTTGTTATAACTAATCCAAGCGGACGAAGTTGCGGGTACAGCTAGTCTATAATATATGACGGAAATGTATATCTTAAATAGAGCTACAAAATGCCCAAAAATATGAAAAATATGATTTATCGCTTCTATTTATATTAGATATTTAATTTAAATAATTTAATTTAATTTTAATATTAGATTAAATTTGTGTTGATATTATCAATAGGACAATTCGTTTAATGTGTAAAAATCTTGTATTTCTTTACAAAAAAATGATTTAATATTTAATAATTAATATAATCAGGCGGCACTTTGTGATGATCCTGATGATGCTCCGGTGTCGGAGCGAAACGTGTTGGTTGCGGAGTTTTCGCGGAGTATTTTAATATTTTATTAGAACAAATGTGTGATTTTTTTACCACGTTTTGATAGGAGATATATAAAATTCTCGTGTCACGGGGTTCTTGAACTCCTCCGAAACGGCTTGACCGATTCTCATGAAAGTTTGTGAGCGTTTGAGTAGGTCTGACAATCGGCAAATATCTATTTTTCATCGCCCTACATGTTAAGGGTAGTCCACCCCTAAATTTAATTTTTTTATGATACATTCCTAAAAATTTCACCCTTTTACGATCAAACCTTATTTTGTATTTATTAATTGAAAATTGAAATCACATGTATGGCAAAACAACGTTCGCCGGATTAGATAGTTTTTAAATAATACAGGCGAATAAAAACTCCCATGCCATAGTTGCAGCAACGCCGTTCAATTTCCGCTTTACAAAGATAAATGATTTCTAATATTGGCTTCATAAATCTATTTATTACGTTTCGTTGTAGTAACAATATAATTTTTCCCGCCCGGCTTAGCGTGACAAGCTGCTTGACAATCTGACGGATGACGACTAAACTACGCAAGTTGAAATATTAAATACTTTTTCGAATTTAAAAATAGAATTTGGTAAAGAATAGTTTAATATATGATTGTATAACTCGTATTGATCGTAATGCCCAATGCCGGCAAAAACTAAAACCTCTTTTGTGTTCGAAATATTTGAAAAACCGGCAAAAACTAGAAACTTTTTAGGTTTTTTTTTATATTTGAATTTCGAACAAACGAGGTTTTAGGAATAAGGTCCAATAGGCGTAGCACGCGCACGTTTTAATGTCTTTGAGATGTTCAATTTCGCAATTATAAAACAAATTCCCAATTAATTCGAGCTCAATCTCAAGAGTGCATTCAAGTGTTGCTAAGCCCTCATTAGCAGACTGAGCGCGGTCCTCGCTTAATTACAAAAACCGGCGCGATACAACGCGCACTACGGTGGAGTGGAGTCGCAATTAAAATTTTGAATTATTTCGTCATATATTATTTTATTTGTTATTTACATTTAGTGCCAGTTACTAAATGAATTCTGCCCGTTATAATGATGAATGTTAGGTAAGGAAATGTGAAGGCCTGTGAAACTGTATAACCTCGATCTATTTAACTTAAAGAGTATTTGTTTTAAGACCAAAGTTAAACAATGCTAGTTAATGCTTAATTTAGGCACACTACCATGACACACTTTCACATACACACCACACACACTCCAATGACACGTCACTTCCATGTTTTTGTACTTCTTTTTTTGTATTACTATTTCGTCTTTTTTTAATATTGTAACCCTATTTTATACTATATGTTTAATAACGCTGTTTGGGTTGGTAAATAAATAAACTGTATAGAGTTAGGTAGTAAAAAATGCAAGGGTTTTTAACATACAAAATGAGCTCTTAAAATGCTAATTTCTCGAAAGTCTTCGCATAAAGGCGAAGGAAGGCTTAAAATTGAGGACTCTTACGGTGTTTTGACAGATTTGGTCTGATAATCGTTGCTAAGAGATCAATACATTAATACAACTACGATGAACCACTGTGCGATATGCTGTCAAATTCGTTTAATTAAAGCTGGCATATAGCGTTTAAGAGTTGTCGGTTTCACTCTTTTTTTTTTTAAACAAGGCACTTGCCATGGACCTTCGCAATGCCAGAAGCATGAAAAATGACGGCCTTTAAGATGAGTATGCTCTTTTATTGAAGGTCCCTAAGTCGTATTTGTTCGGAAATTCCTCTTTTGGCAGCTGGTTTCTCATAGCGGTGGTGCGGCAATGAGTGCCTTCTAAAGCGCTCAGTTGTGGAACGGTGTGCATTCCCTAATTTTACCACTTCTAGTTGCGACTTTTATGATCGAAACTACAAAAGGATTATTCAGGATATCATTGATGAGATTGGTAAGGCGTCGGTGCACCCATGCAAGCAAGCATTTATTTATTTATTTAATAACAGCCTAAAGCCAAAATATATTTAAAAACTACCTTAACCTGACATGATTTTGTGAGTAATGGTTAAACATGTGGGAAGTTTTAAAAATCAACAAAGAAATACTAATGGCAATAAAACAGGCAATGAGCTGCCTAGCTGACGTCACGCCCCACCATATTCAATGGGAGTTTAGTGGGGATTAGGAGCCGTCAGTCTGCTGCGAGACGCGGGTGAAGATAGATGCTATCTAAGATCTATGACGGTTTGCTGTGTGATATAAGTGTAATAACCAAGGTGTATCTATAAAAGTGTAGTAAAGGTTTAAAGTGATTCCTGTAGGAATCAACACAAATAGGAAAATATGTATGTATGATAAATGTGTTAATCCTCTTAGCTATGAGCAAAATGATTTGAAACTTGTCAAAAATGACAGCTAGTTATAAGTTAGATAACATATATTCTTACAGGTCTTTACAAAGTGATGAAAGACTACCCACCAAATGTAGAAATTGAGAAAAATAGAAATCGTACTAAACCATACTATCAATCTGAGTAATAATTTAGTTAAATCATGTTTTGTTTGCAGTTATAAAAAATAAATCTAAACTTTTTTTTTTACTTTAAGTGCGGTTATGTGATGAAGTATGATGAAATAATATTAAAGATTAATAATAATAATAATAATAAAAATACTTTATTGCACACATAAAACATAGAAAGAAACTTATAGTAGACTTAAAAATAAAACAATAATAGGCTTATTATTAACTTAATGTCTGTGTACAGAGGGCGGTCTTATAGCTACGATAGCTATTTCTTCCAGACAACCCGGGTTGCAGGAAATACTAAATAACATAAACAAGGAGGTGCGCAAGTACTATTATTAGAATTAAATTAAACAGGAAAATGTAATATCTATATAGGTACAATACAATAATATAAATAACTATACAGGTACAATATCATAAAATAAAATGAGTTAGTTAAAGTGACAGATAATATACGTTTACCATCGAATCAAACAATGAAATAGTTTGAGCTCTTCTAATTTTAAGATTATGTAGTCTCTAGGATTAAGTATTTCTTAAATAATCCAAAGCATTATAAAGTCAGTATTTTTCGAGCAGCCGAGTGTTTCGTTTCATCTCCCAAACCAAACCGTACCGAACGAAATTAGATTACTAAAATAAATTAAATTATAAATAATTAAAATTTTTAAGGACAAAGCGACTCCATTCGCCCTGTCTGGTCCCGCCCACCGAATCAACAGGTAGACGCATATATACGACCGCGCAGTCACCTCATGCTCACACTGTTTTGCTACTCTGTGCCCCCAGGAACCACAGACCAGTAAGTAAATAAATTCTTTTTTTAAATTAAATACTTTTTAGACAAAAGTTGTAAGTGACGGTTTTCTTTTGTCTTTCTACATTAATTATGGAATAATAAATATTATGTATATATTTGAAATTTATTAGTTCAAGATAATAATTTATACCTAATAATTTATCTATATGAGTTACGATTGAAAATGGCGGTAAATCACCACGACCCGCAATATTCTTGTTTAAAAGGCAAAAATATTATTTTTAATGTTAATTTTGTTCATTCATTGTGTCTATATTAAAAAAAAAATTGGTTCTTACCAACGTAGGTAACAATTAAATGTATGTACACTTTAACGGATTTGAGTTATGTATTTTTGCGAAATTTAAATATTATTTATATAAATTTAGTTTTCTTCCAGTTAGGTTAATTTAATTTTTATTTATTGTATATAATAAAATGTTTATAATAAATTAACTTCCAGAAAAGAAACACAACCATTATTGTCATTATATTATAAAATAACATTTAAGACACTTAAAACCAATTTAAATTATAAAATTAACATCTATCTTCATATGAAAATTATTCTTTTAATGACGGAAGAAATTGTCATATTTATAAAGCACTAGCGACCCGCCCCGGCTTCGCACGGGTGCAATGCTGATACTAACTACACTACAGAAAAATAAACGCGTCCGATCGCTGTCAAATTCAAAGTGTGTGTAAAATCTGTAATATCTTCGAAAATATTCACTTAAATCATACGATGTAAAGGGCCGTATAGATCTATGTTAAACGAACAATGTATTCAAGGTGTTTAATTGGTTAAGAATTAATGCTGTATTGATTTAAATCGCTTCGGAAATTAGCTATTATTTGTCGTAAAAAGTAAATGACATATACCATCACGGACTTTTCTGTAGACCTTTTCAATGTGTACAATACTTAGTACATTATTTTGATAAGAATCGTAGGGTTCAGCCTGCGTTTGCAATCAGAAACCTCAAAAATACAACAGTACTTCTCTACTATTTAATGGATGTCATTATACTTATAAACCTTCCTCTTGAATCACTCTATCTATTAAAAAAACCGCATCAAAATCCGTTGCGTAGTCTCAAAGATTTAAGCATACAAAGGGACAGAGAAAGCGACTTTGTTTTATACTGTGTAGTGATAAAGCATAAATTAAAAATAATGTATTACTAAACTTAAATCCGTTATTTTCCTTTAAATGAGTAATAGTTATGTCAATAAAAGAGATTTTAATATATTCTAGTGCGTTGAAAGGATCGCGATTAATACTAGACATTAAATTAATAATTATGTATATAAAAGATTATAAAAGATATATAAATCTGAGAGGCGATATTGGTTTACCTTACCCGACCGTGTGTAAAAAATGCATAATATTATTATTATAATAATAACCTGGCAAAGAGTATACAAATTAAAGAAAAACTTTTTCTTTATATATATGGCAGACGCAAACTTAAACCTTAGTCGTTTTATGTTAAAAAGATTTGTTTTTCCTACAAATGTATTTAATAATAAAAATATTTTCTCATAAAAACACCTATATTTTTACTCATTTAAAGAAAAACACTTTGTTAACGGATTAAGTTCTGTATTCTACAAAATATACTTATATTACATTATTTTTTAAAATTCCGACAAAAATGTAATAAATTTTTCTTTAAATCGATCACAATTAAATTCTAGAATATATATACCGGCTAATTGTCTTAATTTCCTGTCCCCAAGATAGGACAGAATCTAAACTGGTCTTCCATGGTTTGATTGATCTCATTTGATCTCACTCCAAGACTTACCAGCTCTTGTCTTCCTCTGCTCATCAGCAAGGTTGTCAAGGAACTTCCGATCCTGTGGGTTCTAGCGCCTATTTTGTGATATGATCGGAGTGTGTCCAAATTCGACGCTTGGTCTTGGATAGTTTTTTACTCGGTTTTTTTAAAGAAAAACACTTTGTTAACGTATTTCAGTTTTAGCAAAATTTAAATTTATTTTAGACGTGCGTGCGATATGAGTGCCTAGGTATAACAAATCGGAGGAGAAAGTGAAAATATTCGTAATATCAAGTAATTCGTTGTACTGAGGTTTGTTATGTTGAGGTTAGATTGGTCTAGAATTCGTTATAAAAAGGTCTTTACAAACAAAAGCATTGAATCACATTATAAGATTAAGAGTTATATTATTGGAGGAAACTTTATATAAAGGTTTTGGTTGGCAAAATTCGTTAATTGGAGGTATGAATACTTTTTCTTGATAGTCGAAAATTCATTATAAAGAGGTCTTTACGAACAAAAGCATTGAATCACATTATAAGATTAAGAGTTATATTATTGGAGGAAACTTTATATAAAGGTTTTGGTTGGCAAAATTCGTTAATTGGAGGCATGAATACTTTTTCTTGATAGTCGAAAATTCGTTATAAAGAGGTTGTACGCAAACAATGTTCGCAATGTTCGTTATATTAAGGCTGCACTACAGTCTCGTCTACCGTGGCCACGCACGCTGTAAAGTACGGGAAACGTCGAAAAATTTTAACGTAAAATACATTTGAATTTTGTAAAAACACATAACTTAAATACGTTAATAAAATATTTTTCTTTAAATGAGTAATAGTTATGTCAAAAGACAATATTATGCTCGGATTTTCTCGGAGACTTGATGACGATGCGAGATGTCCAATATGATTTTTTTTAATAACACATACACACAATGTAATACACAAAACGAAACATAAAACTAAGTTGAAACTGCTCTAAAAATCTCTAAATTTAGGTTTAGACCTGTCAAACGTGTGTAACCTGTTCTATATGTTTCTACATTGACAATTTGAACCTTATTGCTATCAACTTAGAGATGTACAGAATAGGTTACGCTCTCGAAAACTGTTTGACAGGTCTAAAGCTAAATTTAGAGATTTTTAGTTTAGAGTGTGTACATCAGAATCGCCACCATTGTCTTTTATTAACAGCAGGGTCTTCCTTTAAATTGACAAAACTCTGGTAAGAGATGTTTCCTAACATTCGTAAAGTCTTGGAAATTATATTAATCATGGTTTTTAAATTTAAATTTTAGTAGCAACTGATCTTTCTCAGCTCTGATCCTGACCACCCAATTGGTGGATTGTGATATAATTAATTGAATCAGGCGTTACTTTGCGGAAGTTACAAAACTCCAATAGACTAATATACAAGCAATACTCCGCGAAAATGACATGACAGTGATATAAAAATAAGAAAAACAAACATGTCTGTATTATATGGATCCCTCTCGGATAAAAGCCTCCGCTAAAAAAAAATCAGGTCTTTTAATTTGTCGCGATAAGGTTTTATCAACCTTTCGATATAATTAATGAATCAGGCGTTACTTTGCGGAAGTCCATAGTTCAAAAACCCAATAGACCCATATACAAGCAGTACTCCGCGAAAAACCCACAACCATCGAGGGTGAAGCATCATGAAATAAAATTATATGAAGATTATATGTCAATATCAAAATCCACCAAAATCCCAATATACAAGCAATACTCCGCAAAAAACCCACAACCACTCGACGCACGTTTCGCTTCGACACCGAACGAACGGCATTCGTAGAGGCAACATCTCCTGACGATGCTCCGGTGTCGGAGCGAAACATGTGATTGGTTGTGGGTTTTTCGCGGAGTACTGCTTGTATATTGGTCTATTGGGGTTTTGTATAAATCCAAATCTGAAATGTTCGTGAGAGTCAAAAAATTTAACCGACATATCTCTCTGACTTTAAAGGCATACTTTCCGACAGCATCCCTTATGTAGGCCATACACACTATGGTCTACCGGAGAGGTAATCTGTGCAGGTATGTCTGCGCTGGTAGACCGGAATATGTTGGAATAGACCTACCATTGTTCGGTTGACCTGCGCAGGTAGAAGCACAGATTACCTCTCCGGTAGACCAGTGTGTATGGCCTACATTAGTACAAACCAGTAATCTAGATCATCAGTTCCAAGATATAGGAAGTCATATTTAATTTTTTATCATATTGTTATAGATTACGAACGAAACAATGTAATTATAAGAACATTAAATGTAGCTTTTTATAGATAGGGAGTAAACGATCGCGTCTCGTAAATATTTCCTCTTTTCAGAATAATTAGATTCCTATAAATGGACTATCTGACGCAATTCAATTCGCAGCAGTTCCTGAGATTCGTCACTCTGTAATATTGGTATAGGTTAATATGAACAATTGATTGCAAAGGAACAGTTATAGTTAGGACTATATTCAAAGTAGCTTTTCATAGATAGGAAGAAAACTTATTCCGTCTCAAATTTTCTCCATTCCAATGTGTGTGGGAATAGACCTACCATTTAAAGAAAAACATTTTTTTAACGGATTTAAGTTTTTTTTTATAAAACAGGGGGCAAACAAGCAAAAGCCTTACCTGATGTTAAGGGACACCGCCGCCCATGGACACTCGTGATGCCAGAGGCCTCACCAGTGCGTTGCCGGCCTCTAAGATGCCTATACACTCTTTTCTTGAAGGACCCTAAGTCGTTTTATTTCCAATTAACACTTTTGTAACGGATTTATGTATTTATGTAAAAATTTAAATATTATTGCATTATTTTACATTTTTCATTTCATTCAAAATTCATTTTTTTTAAACGTTTCGCGTGCTTTACAGCGTGCGTGGTCACGGTAGACTGTAATATGTATGGCCTATATTAGAACAAACCAGTAATTTTCATGTTTTTCTATCTGAGCCCTCTTGAGTATCTATTTGTTGATATCTTAGTGAAAATTTCAAGGAAATGGCATCATTTTAGGCCTTGTGTGTTTCCAAAGGCAGTATCATTTACGCTCAACCTCCTGCCCGTTTGCCCACTGTATTAAAAAAACTATCCAAAAATCGCTTTTTTGCTCTTTCTTCCAGCATCTTGGAGTTTTAATGAAACTCTTTATGATACACAAAACAATGAAAACAAAAGTTGTAATTAGAACAACGTATACACATGATTAAGATTCAAATGTTCACTCTTATTACAAGGTTTTTCAAAATAAAATTGTTTCTATTAAAATACTAGCTGATCCGGCGAACGTTGTTTTGCCATACATGTGATTTCAATTTTCAATTAATAAATAAAAATAAGAAATTTAGTCCCAAAAAAAGTTAGGGGTGGACCTTAAACATTTAGGGGGATGAATAATAGCTGTTGGCCGATTCACAGACCTACTCAATACGCTCACAAAGTTTCATGAGAATCGGTCAAGCCGTTTCGGAGGAGTTCACATTCGAACCCCGTGACACGAGAATTTTATATATTAAATAAGTTTATTCTTACTTTTATAGCTTCTATTATTATATGCAGTATGTTTGTGATTAAACTCCTGATTATAGGAAATCTATTTTTCATCCCCCTAAATGTTAAGGATCACCTATAATTTTTTTTTGGCAAAATTTCTTATTTTTTTCTATAACACAGCATACAAAAATACATACAAACCTAAATTTTTACCCCTCTACGATCAAGCCCTATTTATTTATTAATTGAAAATTGAAATCACATATGGCAAAACAACGTCCGCCGGATCCGCTAGTAATTTCGCATATTATTAAATTACTACTTGATATTTTGTACAATTCACACGTCTTCATAAATTGTAGTCTATGTGTTATTATGATTTTAAAGCTTAAGCTTTTAAGTAAAAGTCCACCCAATCCATACTTAAAAAGTCTCCGCACATAAAAAAAAATCAGTTGCCTTTGATGTAGATCAGTACGCTATTTCAGAGTTTTATGGGAAAATGGTACATTAAGATCGTCAATGTTATAAAAAAGCCACTGTCAATTGTCAAAAAGGGTCATTGTCTACCAATACAAAGGTTGATTGATTACGTCAACAATAGTCTTCGACAAAGCATTAAAGATAATTTGATGTCTTATTCCCCTTTTTATATAATTAGCTCACAACAAATAATACATTATTATTAAGTGTCTCAATATGATCAAGCAAAAATAGACTAAGTTATAAACACCGCATTTTAAATACAATTGCGAATTAAAAAGAAATATTTTTTAACTAGCCAGAACCGGTTTCGCACGGGTGCAATTTTGATACTAAATACACTACAGAAAAATAAACGCGTCCGATCGCTGCTAAATTCAAAGTGTGTGTGAAATCTGTAATATCTTCGAAATTATTCACTTAAATCATACGGTGTAAAGGGCCATATAGATCTATATTAAATGAACAATGTATTCATGGTGTTTAATTGGTTAAGGATTAATGCTGTACTGGTTAAAATCGCTTCGAAAATTAGCCATTATTTGTCGTAAAAAGTGAATGACAATGACAAAAAATGACAAAAAAAAGTTATTGTGGGTTATCCATAAGAGATAGACATATACCATCACGGACTTTTCTGTGGACCTTTTCAATGTGTACAATACTTAGTACATTATTTTGATAAGACTCGTAGGGTTCAGCCTGCGTTTGCAATGTAAGCGGAAAAATGTAATTATTTACGACATCACATTAGAGACCTTAAAAATAACAGTACTTCTCCACTATTTAATGGATATTATTATACATATAAACCTTCCTCTTGAATTACCCTATCTATTAAAAAAAACCGCATCCGTTGCGTAGTTTCAAAGATTTAAGCATACAAAGGGACAGAGAAAGCGACTTTGTTTTATACTATGTAGTGACAAACAAATGTTTATTCTGTGGGTTCGCGTCTAGTTCCATTTTCAAATTTACTCTCCACTGTTAATAATCACGAATAAAAACTTTTTGCGTCGTTATATTCAAACTGAGACTCGGAGGATTTTTAGTCTGTGATCGTTTCGCTGGCACGCAACGCACAAATTGGCGGTAAAAATAATCTTTTATTTAAACGTTAGCAATATTTATTTAAGTTAAGCAACTTGTTTGAGAAGTCTCAAGTTTTATCGAACTTTTTTCGCAATCAATGCAATTCGTTTTAGATTATTTATGTGATATTAGACTTTGTAGTGAAATATTTAAATTAATTAATTGTTTAATCTTGTGTTCGGGTATTTTACTTAGGACAAAGCTTGTCTTACTAACATTATAAAAGAGAAAGTATGTATGAATGTTTGGTCTTCTTTCTCGTAATGTTTCTGAATTAAATGAAACTTTACAATAATATATCTTTTACAAAAAAAAAAATTAAAGATTTTTACGAATTGTCCATTCTGTATGTAATTTTTGATGAAAATATTTGTCTTAGATAAATCTATATACTACTAGCTGATCCGGCAAACGTTTTGCCGTAAATGTGATTTCTATCAATCAAATTTTTAGTTCAATAAAAATAATTATCAGCTTTAAGTGTGTGATGTTTACAATCGAAAGCGTTTTAAACAATAAAAGTATGCTTTTAGATTAATAAATTAATCTTTATATGACACGTTTGTCGGTTTACCATAGCAGTGCCATCTAATGATTACTTACTCAATCCAGTCGAGAAGTATCGACATCTGTTAGAATCTTTTGGAGTTAACAGACAATTGTGACTGTCAATTAATTATAGACAAATAATTTGCAATAAAATAAAATTGCGGCTATTATTAAAGATCTAAGCTATCCTATCTCTTAAGTTGGACCAGACTGCTCTGCGTCCCAATTTAATTTAAAATCGGTTGAGGAGTCCATCGCGGACAAACATCGTGACAGGAGATTTATATGTTATATTAAACTGATAATTGAAATTTATTCCTAAAGAAAAATTGATACTTTTATCGCTTCTTTACTAATACAAACTACATGTTTTGTATTAGGCCCGTGATCATATAAATGAAACTATGTTTTGACAGATATAATTTTTTACGCCCAATAAAAATAAAAATATAGTTTTTACTATGAACACATCACACACAACAAATATATATAAGATTATTTATTTATTTATTTATTATGACCTACCAACTAAATGTACATTTTTTAATTCTAATATGGAACCAGCTGCCAAAAGAGGTATTTCCGAACAATTACGACTTAGGGACCTTCAAAAAAAGAGCGTATAAACATCTCAAAGGCCGGCAACGCACTGGTGAGCCCTCTGGCTTCGCGAGTGTCCATGGGCGGCGGTGTCACTTGGCATCAGGTGAGCCTCCTGCTCGTTTGCCCCCTGTTTTATAAAAAAAAATTATAAACTTAAACAATATTTATTTGTACATCTAACTTAAAGGTGGGCACTGAGTTGCTAAAAAAGTTACACTAGCTTAAACACAAAAAAAAAATAATAGCAAAGAAAGTGTACCGAAATGAAATGTTAAACATGGAAGCTCTGATTATACTACTGAGAGTTTAGTCTAATCAGAGCCTCCGCAATAATTTTCTTAAATTTATCGATATTGGCGCGAACTATGTACATATCAATACTTTCTTCACACTTACTAAAGAATTGTATAATCTTAACATTATAATCACAATAAATTATAATCTTTTAATTCGGAATTGATCGAACCAAAATGTGTCGGCTGTAAATAAAGAAACGACATTTAATGTTCACTCTTACATTAATAAATTCCCTATTTTATAATTAAAATGATTTTTTAACAACAATAGAACATGTGACATCTGTACAGATAATATATTGTCAATCAATTCAAATAAAATAAAACCATCTCCTCTACATAGCGAGTATACAAATTAAAGAAAAACTTTTCCTTTTTTCGAGTTTTATTCAACCTCTTTAGTTTCATAGAACTGTTGCCATAGCAACTGATTTTGTTATGTCATGATTTAAAACAATCTACATAATTATTTAATATTTAAATTTAATTATTATTATAAAATGAACTGGAGTATGAACATTTAATGTCGTTTCTTTGTTTTCAGGTAAGATTTTTAATTTATATTAATATTATTATAAGAGTTTAAGTTATAAGAGAGAGTAAGTTTGTATAAGAGAAACTAATAAATCTTTGTTTTCAGAGCAACACATAGTTTTACTCTTCAGTTCCTAATTACATCTTATATATATATATATGTGTGTGTAAACTAGTATATAAAGAGTCGCTTGTTAGCGATACTCTTTATATACTAGTATTTTAAGTTTTATTTTTAATTTGTTTTTTTAAAATGAATAATAGTTATGTTAATAAAAGACAAAATATTGAATAAAGTCAAAAGTTCGAAATTCAAACTCGGTCACGTTCCTCGTTAACGCGTCGCCATGCGTGAGAATATCCGACGCGTTTCGAATTCCCGCCTTTTGAGTTTGACAACTGACATTGCATATTTATTAATACAATTTTAACAGTAACAACATAATTAGCGCTGAATTTCAAATATAAGCACACAACTGCGTGACAAATTTTAGCAGCTGGTTCCACATAGCGCTGGTGCGGCAGAAAGTGCTTTCTGAAGCGCTCAGTCATCAGCTCGGACATCGAGGTGATACGGATGAAATTTCCTTTTCTACGTATGAATGTTCGATTGTGGAATTCTTATGGAGTTTTTAAACTAAATTGGCACACCGTGATTGGTCCAACTTAAGAGATAGGATAGCTTAGATCTTTAATTACAGTCGCAATTTTATTTCATTGCAAATTATTTGCCTACAATTAATTGATAGTCACAATTCTCTGTTAACTCCAAAAGATTCTAACAGATGTGGATAATTTTCGACTGGATCGAGTGAGTAATCAATAGATAGCACTGCTATGGTAGACCCACAAATTCAATATTACCACGTTTTATTGAGGCTAAAGTATAAATTGAATTTATTTTTTTAATTTTTGGTGTTAGCAATCATGTGTTACTTAGACCCAGGTGGTGCCGTCGTGTGCTCATTTGGTTTTAACGCTAACACAACACAAAATGGCGTCTCAAGACACTTAGGATTTCCGTTTCAAGCCTTTAATCTAAAAACTGTGTGGTTTATAGTATTCCTGTATGAGGATGTATTCAATTAATGATTACTTCATGAATCAAAGACTTAAGATGTAATTGTATCAATTTGCACGTTAAAGATTTAATTACGTTAAATCTGTTTATGTATACGCGCTCCATTTCAGAGGATTTTAATTGTCGATTGTTGTATAAGGCTACAGATGTTATCTGTATGTTTAAAGGAAATTATGCTTTAAGTCGTAGATGTACAATACGAAATCGTTTACATTTTTAGTTTTATCTATTATTTAAATGATAAATAAAATTTACTACGCCGTGGATGTTCGAGTTCGATTTTCAAAAATTCAAACTTTCAAACAATGTACATTTAAGTATATTTTTAATTCCATTTTCAAAAATTCAAACATTCTTGAACATTGTCTCTGTTTGCTAATTAATGAATATTATTAGTTCCATTTTCAAAAATTCAAACTTTCTTGAACATTATGTTTGTTAATTAATGTATATTTTTAATTCCATTTTCAAAAATTCAAATGTTTTTATTAAATAAAAGGTATTATTCAATTTATGATTAAAACCTTTTCGCTTAATGCAAAATGTTCTTTCAACAAAGTAAAACTAGTACAACAAAAGATGTACGCGTGAAGTATCCGCAATACAAAATGAAAACGTACATTTTGATTACATGATAGTCTTGCTAACGTCTGATCGAGCAAATCGGCCAGTGCTGCGATGTGTCGGTGATTTTTATCGATAAGAAAACTAAGAATCTTAGTTAACTTTATTTTTACCTTAACTACATACAATTATTATTATTTATTTAATATTCTATTACACAGAACATAGTTTTTAGACACAATATTAAGAATACATAAAGTGTAAGGGGCGGCCTTATCGCTACGAAGCGATCTCTTCCATATTATATATATATTGCCTATATAGAGATATAATTTGAAAAAGATTTACTGCTTTTTAATTGACATTGAATATATCTAAACACATCTGTATATTTCCATTATTTTTACATTTTTACAATCAATATATATATGGGAGTATTTAGATGGCTCAGTATCATTTGAAGATTTTTTTTAACTAAACTATCGATAACCATCACATCCCTAGACCGATTCACCCTCGGAACATCGTTTTATCGTTGAAAATAACATACAATTTAATATTAACGCCGCAAATAAAATACATATTTTACTTTACCTTGGTCGTAATTCAGTAATAAATAGTTTTATATGCGCTAAATGTTTCCGCTGTTAAAAGTTTGTACGGAACCCCATTGCCGAGTTCCATACAGCTAACGTGACATTTTAAACTTTTTGAGTCAATTTATCGTTTTTAATTTTTATATACAATAATTTATTTAATTTTAATGTATTAATTATTTGTGCTTTAAAGGTCATTATTGTTGTTTTCTTTCAGTTCAGTTATTCTTATTTTATTATTTGTTGCAAATAGAGTATTTTTTCTCCCTATCTCTCTATCTACATATAGACAAGCATGAGCCTTTTTATTTGTTACCAACTAAATATCACATTGAAGCCTATTTATTTTAGACTATTAAATACTTTTAATTTTAAAAAAGAATATAAAAAAAGCAAATTTTTAAATAAAGAACACCAGAAAAGCTATCTGTAGCCGGATCCTGTTCTAGTCAAGCGTAAAAAAACAAATTTCATAAAAAGAACACATTTCGCGCCTTTTTACTTTTTCCAGCCTACCGCTAGCGAGAACCGCTCTTTGATGATTTCAACAAGCGCATTCCAAATTCAAATCACCGGTTACTATTAATACAAAATAGATATTGCGCTCATTTTATGCAGACTTCCCACTTATAATGACAATGTCGGCATGTTTGTATTAAAATTAAACTGTCACGCTGTTTGATATGCTCTTCATTCGCTATCAATTTAGTTTAATGGCTTCATAGCCTTTCAAAACTAATTATAGATTAAAATTTATATCAATCCAATGTATATTCTGCTTTTAACTCTGTTTTTGGCTGTCGCCTTGCTGTGATGTGTAAACGACTCATAATAAAGACAAAATATAATAAGTATTACAGAGTTTAAAAAAAACCAACAGAACAATATACAAGCAATACTCCGCGAAAAACCCACAACCACTCGACGCACGTTTCGCTCCGACACCGGAGCATCATCAGGAGATGTTGCCTCATCGAACTGTGTTCGGTTTTTCGCGGAGTACTGCTTGTATATTGGTCTGTTGGGATTTTGTATTATGGACTTCCGCAATGTAACGCCTGATTCTATTAATTACAGAGTTTTGTCTATTATCTTAAAAGGATTCGAAAGGATCAGACTCGCACTTTCTGGGTTCATATAAAACTACTACACGCGAACAACGAATATTCAAATTGCGATAATACCGGGAATCAAACCCGGAAAAAAATGGCAACGAATATTGCTTTAAACCACTCGAAATGTTAATAAATAATTAATAGTTTAGTTGCCATGACAACTGTCAATAAATGGAAAAAAATATACCTATTCATGTCGACAAAATTATTTAATTTTTATTTCACTCCTTCTAATTTGTTTTAAAGACTTTCTTGTGTATATATCTTTTATTTAATAAACAGTTCTTTGTTAAATTAATTATCTATCTGATGTATACACCCCACTACAGATATAACATCTGTGTCAGCACAAATGTAATAGAGAATTCCATTTTCAAATTTCTATTTACCAAAGAGTTGACAACCTTGACAACCGAATGCATAATACGCCACAGATAATACACGCCCGCGATACTTCAAAAGAGCGCGAAAGTCATTTAAGAAGTCCTTAAACGTTTAATTAAATTTCAAGTTAATATAGGGGCTTATGTGGCATTAGAAGTTTGAATATTCATTTTGATAAGACGTTACTTAAATTATATTTAATTTAGCTATTGCCCCTAGTGCTAGTATTACTATTATGAACGTAAGCGTCGTTTCTTTTTACCAGCTGATCCGGCAAACGTTTTGCCATACTGATTTTAATTTTCAATTAATAAATAAAAAAATAAGGGTTGATCGTAGAAGGATGAAAATTTAGGATTGTATGTATTTTTGTATGCTGTATCATAGAAAAATAGAAACTAAAAATTTCGTCTAAAAATTAATAAAAAATTTAGGGGTGGACTACACTTAACATTTAGGGGGATGTAAAATAGATGTTGGCCGATTCTCAGACCCACTGAATACGCTCAATTATGAGAATCATATTCATGAGAATCGGTCAAGCCGTTTCGGAGGAGTTTTATTAATTGAATTAATTTTGTAAAGAGTTTCGTTCAACCTCTTTAGTTTCATGGAACGGTTGTCATGGCAACAGATTAGTTATGTCACGATATAAAACAGTCGACATAAATATTGATATTTAATTGTATACTTTAGTTCAACTTAGAATAAAATTGAACTAAATAATAAACATAAATGTAGTTTCTTTGTTTTCAGGTTAGATTTTTAATTTATATAATTATAAATGTTTGTCGTCTAAATTCATATCTCTTAAAGCATATTCATGTGATTTCTAGCAATCATTTTTTTTAGTTCAATCATATTAATAAATGAAAAAATATGAGTTGTTCGTAGAGGGGTAAAAATTTCAGAGGCACATTTTAATGCACAGATAATTTCGTGGCTTTAACCACAAACACCGCGACACGAGAATTTTATATATTAGATAATCTGAAAACTGTGTGTGTGTGTGTGTGTGTGATACATCCAGAGCCTCTAAATAAAACTAATAACATTTTGTTTCTTCTCAACTTTGTGTCCATACCAGCGACAAAAAAAAACCCCTCCGATATCAAAGCGTCAATTCTCGTCACGTTGACTTTCAAAATCGATCAAACAATGAAATAGCAATCGAGGATTTATGTGATAACCTAATTTCTATATTATTTTTGGGGCTTTAATCTTGGTGTTATCTTAAGATACCATGCACTAATAATGGTGGGAGGGTCGCAAGCGCGTTGCTGGTCCTTCATATGCTACGTAATTACGACTAAGTAAGGTTCGGTAATTTATATATATAAATCTCCTGTCACGATGTTTGTCCGCGATGGACTAAACCGATTTTAATTTAAATTGGCATACTGTGAGCAATCTGGTCCAACTTAAGAGATAGGATAGCTTAGAACTTTAATTACAGTCGCAATTTTACTTTATTTGTCTATAATTAATTGACAGTCACAACTATCTATTAACTCCCAAAAGATTCTAACAGATGTCGATACTTTTCGACTGGATTGAGTAAGTAATCAATAGCTGGCACTGCTATGGTGAACCGACAGACGTATCATAAAGATTAATTTATTAAACTAAAAGTTTTATTGTTCAAAATGCTTTCGATTATAAACGTATCCCCGCACACTTAAAGCTGATAATTATTTTTATTGAACTAGAACAATGATTGCTAGAAATCACATTTATGGCAAAACAACGTTTGCCGGATCAGCTAGTAAGGCTTTAAGGCTTCAGCCAAATGACCTCTCTGATGATGATGAATGATTATGTAATGCAAAGATTACTTAGGTTTACATACATAGTCTAAAGAGGTTAGATAATAAAAGCACAAATGTCAACAATAGTTTACGTATGCCATAAATGCATTCTAGTAAACGCAGATGTTTAGTTTTTGTTAGAAGATATATATTATATTAAGTCTATATAATAAAGATGTCGCCCTTTGGCTTTTGTACACTATTCTTTGAACCCATAAGGGATAAGTTTTTGTTTCGAACCATTACTACCATTGAGTTTCAATCTTTATTTATTTACTAACCCAAATGCCATAAAGCCATAATAGGGTTACTATATTTAAAAAAAGACTTTTTTTAAAATGTTGTTAAATTAAATATATCTAGGTCCAAAAATCTTGGTTGTAGGTCCGCGCTGCACAGAGTAGAAATGAATATAAACTCTCGTTTTAGATTAAGATAGTTGTCACTGAACATCCCTCCAACTAACGCCGCCGAACTTCATTCGTGATCCAATGTATTTACTCCTGGTTCCTGGTGCCCATCCTTCTATGGGAACCCAGTCTCCTATCCTAACCGTTCTATCTTCTGAGGAGTTGAACGTATTCCGATGTTGGTTTTAAGGGGAGTAGAGTCACAAAGGATTCATGTGTCCCCAATGATTGCTCTCAAGTTGCAACATATCCTTGATATGTAGAAGTAATATGATTAAAGATGGCTGTGCCCTTGCTGTTCCAAGCAGCCGGAAAGGTGATCCGTTAACTCTTTTTGCAGCGATGCGGCTGACACTTGCAATCCTGCTGATGGCAACACTGGTGTACGCCCAATATCCTCGGCCGCGCCGACCCGAACGATTCGACACAGCGGAACAAATTTCCAATTATTTGAAGGAGCTGCAAGAATACTACTCTGTGCACGGACGAGGAAGGTTTGTTATATTACTTTTGATGAGAGTTGTGTGTATTAAGTTTGTCAAACTTGATTTTGACAATTGACTGTTGTGTTTATGTATCTTGCTCCCCAAATATAATTTCGCCAATGTATTATTGTATCTGTAAATATCTTATTTACATTTTCAGATACGGCAAACGTCAAATGCACATATCTGACGCGTCGGTCATCTTCAGGGAGTTTCCATTTTTCGACGACGACGATCCCCTATTCAAAAACATGGCTGACAAGATATAAAACAACGAAACAATAACTCGATACAAGTGTCAAATATCGCGAAACGGCGCGAATCTGTCTCTATAGACTATTCATAAGTGTTGCTATCACTAAAATAATATGTTGTTTTTAAACTGTTTTTATTAATAGAACGTTAAGTAAGTATTAATTTGCATCAAACATTTCGCGAACTTTAAATGAAATTATCAGTCCTGTTGGCGTAGAATGAAATATATATTTAATTTATTTACCATTTGGTAACCCTTGATCTAGCTCCGATTTTTGGCCAGTACAAGAGCTATAGATAGATTTTGCAGCGCCGTTTTAGTGGTGGCAACATTTGAAACGACTCTAGTCAATCTGTCCGTCTTCAATCTAGTCAATTATTCGTGAAAATAATTTTCAGGCTGGGTGAAAATCTATTTTAGCAGAATGTAGATATAATCTCGACTGTAAAATAAACTATGCAATAATTGTGTTTTTATCATATTCTAAAATATATCCCGCAAATCCTTACCCACTAATTTAATACGAATAATGTTATTATTCGACATCGCTGCCAGGCTCATATGAACTGTACAGCAACTGATCTTAAATAAATATTTGAAAAAAGCCGACCATGGCAACACTGTATTCAAGTGTGTTTAAGTTATAGGATATACTTATTTAGTTATTAATGTAATATTAGGTTAGTTGTACAGTCACTTTTGCACCTTGGAGGCCACGGAAGGTCAGCGTTGGGTCAGCTATGACCCAACAATCTACTGAGTGGCGTCCATTTTCAGGTGTCCAATGAGTTAATTGTTTGATTTATTTTAAGAACATATCTACATTTTTTGTCTACTTGTTTAAAAAAATGTTTTCTTTCTTTCAAAAGACGTACAAGAAATAATGAATGGCGACTACAAAACAAGTTTGGGTTGGCCACATACTAATAATTAGGTATTTTCATCATCTCTTGAACCGATATAGGTAGGAAGTTCAAAAGTTTCACTGCGGACATATTTCTGTGGCCGCTTCTCTAGATAAATAGTAAAACACTAATTAGAACAAGTTTGGGGTGGCCACATACTAATAATTAGGAATTTTCACCATCTCTTGAACCGATATAGGTAGGAAGTTCAAAAGTTTCACTGCGGACATATTTCTGTGGCCGCTTCCCAGATAAATAGTGAAACACTAATTAGAACAAGTTTGGGGTGGCCATATATCTACTAATAATTTGGTATTTTCATCATCTCTTGAACCGATATAGGTAGGAAGTTCAAAAGTTTCACTGCGGACATATTTCTGTGGCCGCTTCTCTAGATAAATAGTAAAACACTAATTAGAACAAGTTTGGGGTGGCCACATACTAATAATTAGGAATTTTCACCATCTCTTGAACCGATATAGGTAGGAAGTTCAAAAGTTTCACTGCGGACATATTTCTGTGGCCGCTTCCCAGATAAATAGTGAAACACTAATTAGAACAAGTTTGGGGTGGCCATATATCTACTAATAATTTGGTATTTTCATCATCTCTTGAACCGATATAGGTAGGAAGTTCAAAATTTTCACTGCGGACATATTTCTGTGGCCGCTTCCCTAGATAAATATTAAAACACTAATTAGAACAAATTTTGGGTGGCTACATACTAATAATTAGGTATTTTCCCCATCTCTTGAACCGATATAGGTAGGAAGTTCAAAAGTTTCACTGCGGACATATTTCTGTGGCCGCTTCCCTAGATAAATATTAAAACACTAATTAGAACAAATTTTGGGTGGCTACATACTAATAATTAGGTATTTTCACCATCTCTTGAACCGATATAGGTAGGAAGTTCAAAAGTTTCTCTGCGGACATATTTCTGTGGCCGCTTCCCTAGATAAATAGTAAAACACTAATTAGAACAAATTTTGGGTGGCCAAATACTAATAATTAGGTATTTTCACCATATCTCTTGAACCGATATAGGAAGGAAGTTCAAAAATTTCACTGCGGACATATTTCTGTGGCCGCTTCCCTAGATAAATAGTAAAACACTAATTAGAACAAGTTTGGGGTGGCAACATACTAATAATTAGGTATTTTCATCATCTCTTGAACCGATATAGGTAGGAAGTTCAAAAATTTCACTGCGGACATATTTCTGTGGCCGCTTCCCTAGATAAATAGTAAAACACTAATTAGAACAAGTTTGGGGTGGCAACATACTAATAATTAGGTATTTTCATCATCTCTTGAACCGATATAGGTAGGAAGTTCAAAATTTTCACTGCGGACATATTTCTGTGGCCGCTTCCCTAGATAAATATTAAAACACTAATTAGAACAAATTTTGGGTGGCTACATACTAATAATTAGGTATTTTCACCATCTCTTGAACCGATATAGGTAGGAAGTTCAAAAGTTTCTCTGCGGACATATTTCTGTGGCCGCTTCCCTAGATAAATATTAAAACACTAATTAGAACAAATTTTGGGTGGCCACATACTAATAATTAGGTATTTTCATCATCTCTTGAACCGATATAGGTAGGAAGTTCAAAATTTTCACTGCGGACATATTTCTGTGGCCGCTTCCCTAGATAAATATTAAAACACTAATTAGAACAAATTTTGGGTGGCTACATACTAATAATTAGGTATTTTCATCATCTCTTGAACCGATATAGGTAGGAAGTTCAAAAGTTTCACTGCGGACATATTTCTGTGGCCGCTTCCCTAGATAAATATTAAAACACTAATTAGAACAAATTTTGGGTGGCTACATACTAATAATTAGGTATTTTCATCATCTCTTGAACCGATATAGGTAGGAAGTTTAAAAGTTTCACTGCGGACATATTTCTGTGGCCGCTTCCCTAGATAAATAGTAAAACACTAATTAGAACAAGTTTGGGGTGGCCACATACTAATAATTAGGTATTTTCATCATCTCTTGAACCGATATAGGTAGGAAGTTCAAAAGTTTCACTGCGGACATATTTCTGTGGCCGCTTCCCTAGATAAATAGTAAAACAATAATAATAACAAATTTTGGGTGGCCATATACTAATAATTATAGATATAGGTAGGAAGTTCAATGATCACTGCGGACATATTTCTGTGGCCGCTTCCCTAGATAAATAGTAAAACACTAATTAGAGCAAGTTTGGGGTGGCCAAATACTAATAATTAGGTATTTTCACCGTATCTTGAACCGATATAGGTAGGAAGTTCAAAAAGTTTCACTGTGGACATATTTTTGTGGCCGCTTCCCTAGATAAATAGTAAAACTCTAATTAGAATAAGTTTGGGGTGGCCACATACTAATAATTAGGTATTTTCATCATCTCTTGAACCGATATAGGTAGGAAGTTCAAAAGTTTCACTGCGGACATATTTCTGTGGCCGCTTCCCTAGATAAATAGTAAAACACTAATTAGAGCAAGTTTGGGGTGGCCACATACTAATAATTAGGTATTTTCATCATCTCTTGAACCGATATAGGTAGGAAGTACAAAAGTTTCACTGCGGACATATTTCTGTGTCCGCTTCCCAGATAAATAGTGAAACACTAATTAGAACAAGTTTGGGGTGGCCTCATACTAATAATTAGGTATTTTCATCATCTCTTGAACCGATATAGGTAGGAAGTTCAAAAGTTTCACTGCGGACATATTTCTGTGGCCGCTTCCCAGATAAATAGTGAAACACTAATTAGAACAAGTTTGGGGTGGCCACATATCTACTAATAATTTGGTATTTTCATCATCTCTTGAACCGATATAGGTAGGAAGTTCAAAATTTTCACTGCGGACATATTTCTGTGGCCGCTTCCCTAGATAAATATTAAAACACTAATTAGAACAAATTTTGGGTGGCTACATACTAATAATTAGGTATTTTCACCATCTCTTGAACCGATATAGGTAGGAAGTTCAAAAGTTTCACTGCGGACATATTTCTGTGGCCGCTTCCCTAGATAAATAGTAAAACACTAATTAGAGCAAGTTTGGGGTGGCCAAATACTAATAATTAGGTATTTTCACCGTATCTTGAACCGATATAGGTAGGAAGT
This sequence comes from Pontia daplidice, assembly GCA_963693355.1. Classification (NCBI taxonomy): domain Eukaryota; kingdom Metazoa; phylum Arthropoda; class Insecta; order Lepidoptera; family Pieridae; genus Pontia; species Pontia daplidice. Next base: position 689,615 of record CAVNZL010000066.1, on the reverse strand, counting down.
TCAAAAAGTTTCACTGTGGACATATTTTTGTGGCCGCTTCCCTAGATAAATAGTAAAACTCTAATTAGAATAAGTTTGGGGTGGCCACATACTAATAATTAGGTATTTTCATCATCTCTTGAACCGATATAGGTAGGAAGTTCAAAAGTTTCACTGCGGACATATTTCTGTGGCCGCTTCCCTAGATAAATAGTAAAACACTAATTAGAGCAAGTTTGGGGTGGCCACATACTAATAATTAGGTATTTTCATCATCTCTTGAACCGATATAGGTAGGAAGTACAAAAGTTTCACTGCGGACATATTTCTGTGTCCGCTTCCCAGATAAATAGTGAAACACTAATTAGAACAAGTTTGGGGTGGCCTCATACTAATAATTAGGTATTTTCATCATCTCTTGAACCGATATAGGTAGGAAGTTCAAAAGTTTCACTGCGGACATATTTCTGTGGCCGCTTCCCAGATAAATAGTGAAACACTAATTAGAACAAGTTTGGGGTGGCCACATATCTACTAATAATTTGGTATTTTCATCATCTCTTGAACCGATATAGGTAGGAAGTTCAAAATTTTCACTGCGGACATATTTCTGTGGCCGCTTCCCTAGATAAATATTAAAACACTAATTAGAACAAATTTTGGGTGGCTACATACTAATAATTAGGTATTTTCACCATCTCTTGAACCGATATAGGTAGGAAGTTCAAAAGTTTCACTGCGGACATATTTCTGTGGCCGCTTCCCTAGATAAATATTAAAACACTAATTAGACCAAGTTTGGGGTGGCCACATACTAATAATTAGGTATTTTCATCATCTCTTGAACCGATATAGGTAGGAAGTTCAAAATTTTCACTGCGGACATATTTCTGTGGCCGCTTCCCTAGATAAATATTAAAACACTAATTAGAACAAATTTTGGGTGGCTACATACTAATAATTAGGTATTTTCACCATCTCTTGAACCGATATAGGTAGGAAGTTCAAAAGTTTCACTGCGGACATATTTCTGTGGCCGCTTCCCTAGATAAATATTAAAACACTAATTAGACCAAGTTTGGGGTGGCCACATACTAATAATTAGGTATTTTCATCATCTCTTGAACCGATATAGGTAGGAAGTTCAAAATTTTCACTGCGGACATATTTCTGTGGCCGCTTCCCTAGATAAATATTAAAACACTAATTAGAACAAATTTTGGGTGGCTACATACTAATAATTAGGTATTTTCACCATCTCTAGAACCGATATAGGTAGGAAGTTCAAAATTTTCACTGCGGACATATTTCTGTGGCCGCTTCCCTAGATAAATAGTGAAGCACTAATTAGAACAAGTTTGGGGTGGCCACATGCTAAAAATATAGTATTGGATGTTTCCAACATATCTCGTGAACTGTTAGTTTAAAATTTGCAAAAATACCTGAATCCGTTAATAAAGTGTTTTAATTCAAATTATATAGGTTCTTGAGATGAGTATTGTGATGCAATCGTTTCATAGACACCAGGAACAAATAAAAGTACCAAACTGATATATAAATTTATTTATACAAAATCATTCTTCGTTTATAAACTAACACTGGCTATACTCCGGATCTTGAGAATCGATTTGTACATGAGCAAAGCAAGCTTAAAAGTCTCGCGAAAGCTCAACTTAGGGACACTTCCTCTCCAGCTGCCCTTTGCCACCCTCCTCGTACTCCTGCGAGGAGATCCACATCTGCTGGAACGAGCCGATGGAAGCCAAGATGGATCCCCCTATCCAGGCGGCGAAGCGGCGCTCGACGGGCGAAGGTGCGGCGTGCGTCTTGAGGCGGTGCGAGGAAGGCGCCCTCGAGGCCAGCTCCTTGGCCAGGCGCTCCGCCCAGCCGCCCAGCGCCGCCCCGCCGCCGCACGCCACCACCGCCGCCCAAAGCGCCGGCCGCGCATCCGCGTCGCACGCGGCCGCCGCGGCGCACGCTGCGGACAGGCATCTCAATATACCTTTACATTGCGAACATTCTTTGCGTACAACCTCTTTATAACGAATTTTCAACTATCAGGAGAAAGTATTTTTTTATATAAAGTTTCCTCCAATAATATAACTCTTAATCTTATAATGTGATTCAATGCTTTTGTTTGTAAAGACCTCTTTATAACGAAATCGAGACCAATCTAACCTCAACATAACAAACCTCAGTTCAACAAATTACTTGATATTACGAATATTTTCTTGTTCCACTCAGATCTAAGTCATTATTATCATAATATTAAGATCGATAGCAACTTTTATTCCGTTTAAGTCCCATCCTTACTCATTTCATGTAATATATTTAGAAAGCTTATACACCTAAGAGAGCTTTTACCAGAAGATCTGTGCTGGTAAATATATTTGATTCTAATCAAATACAATGTAAACTCTATATAAAGACACTGAAGGGACTGTGCATTTTATGGCGGTATAGAGAGTTGTCGCTATACAGAGAGAAGAAAAATCAGAAAATAAAGTGTATTTCCGACTAGTGTTTGTAGTTATATAAAAGCAAATATTATTTGAACGCTTTTGCGAATGCTCTGTAATTTTCGTTGGACGTCTTTTGTTGTATTTTTTTACTTTATATCATGCGATATTGAGTCGTTTTGGAGAGTTCGGTATGCATGATTCCGACAGTCGAGTTTATTGCGGGCTTGGAAACAAAGCGACAAAAGAACACACTTTTTTTAACTAATTTAAGCAACTAAAAAGGTAGGTTTTATTACTTTTTTGATGTTATTGAGAGAGTTATACAGTCGCAAGACATATTTTCTAACATTTAATATTAACGATACATCCACATTTATTCTCACGAATATTGCAGACACATTTCCTAATCTAACATTTCTAAGAAGGACCTATGTTTTCGAATATTGCTGACTGACTGTCTGGCTCCGGGTCTCGAATACTAGATATTAAGTTTATAAATATATTCTTTTTAAAAACGCTCCAGCGAGTTTTGACTAAAGCGGTTTTGATGCTATGAGGGTATCATTGTATGGTAGTGGTAAACCAACATTTGTTGAAAAAGTGCATCTGTTTGTAGTTTCCACGATACATGAATAACTTTTTGGTTACTTACAAATTGCCGTAAACTAATGTAAAACAAAATAATAATTAATCGAGGAGACAGAGATATTCCGATGCTAGAAAATATGAGTTGGTACATTTTTTTTGCGATACATACCCGGTATCGAAACAAAATTACTTGGTATGAATCAGGGTCACGATTAAAAAATACCGCTTCATACACAAAACGTACCTATACAGACTGAGTAATCATGAATTCATCGATTTTTGTGATGATGTTATTATGGTACCACCAAACCCAATAAAATGGACACATTTTACCAAAACAAACCTTGAAGTACCTATAAAAAAGTACTAAAAAGTATCGATATAAGTAAATATAATCTTAAGTAGATTTGAGAATCATCGAAATGAGTAGGTATCGATACTTTGGTGGTATCGGAACATCCCTAGACACAACATTTAACATGCAAATTATAAGAGGTTTGACTAAGACAAAACGATGGCGCGATGCAATCTACCACCAGCGCCATCTAGCGGCCTCGTTGGAACTCATCCGCCACTTATTCATAGATTTCGTTGCGAAAACTAATAAAAGTTTAAAAAATATCTTGACTACAGAATGTTGAAAGAGTATCAACATTAAAATTGTTTCATATTAAAATTAAAATCTCCTTATTTTAAACATTTTTTATTTAAGACACATGTCAATCATTCGTTCTGAATTTTTCTGTAAAATAATGTATTAATTTTTGTGTAAGGGGGCTTTTAATGTTGTTTTCTTTCAGGTCAGTTATTTTTATTTTATTATTTATCGTAATTAGTGTATATTTTATTATAAAATAAGTATATTATCTTTCAGAAAGATTAACAACCCAGCCTTTTTATTAATTACACACTTTATTATAAAACTAATTGTGAGTCAAGTTTATCGACACAATATCTTTATTAATTGCATCCTATGTGTTCTAAGGTACATTGTAAAATTTCATTAAAATCCATTCAGTACTTTCACATACCCACTCATCCCTACTTATAAACCTTTAATAGTTGCATTAAATAACTCTTCAACAATTCTCACATTCTTAGTACTATCGTTTTGCGTCTTTACAAAAAAATACAATATTATTTTATTTGAAAATACAAGAAAGCGCCACCTAGCGGTGAAAAGCGTTACTCTGTATTTATTCCAGCTTTGTCTATTTTTATTGAAATGTCTATGTTAGTCTCATAACTCTCACGTTCTTTTATATTATATACGTAAAGAAAAAGTTTTTTTTTTTAATTTGTATACCCTTTGCTAGGTAGAGATGGTTTTATTTTGAATTCAAGTTTAATATATGCACATAAAATAAAATATTAAATAACTATTTACTATTTGTTTTAGCATTTCTTAAATAACTTTTAGTTTGTCTTTTATTCGTATACTCTTTGCTAGGTAGAGATGGTTTTAATGTTTATTTCCTTTGTATTTTATAGAATATGCCCATAAAAAAAATCTTTATCACAGCGACACATTTTGGTTTCACTAAACCGATGAATTCCGAATTATTATTACAATTAATTTTATATATCTTTTCATCTTAAAACTGATTATTCATACCATTTTACTAAATGTACATGGTACTTCTTGGTAATTAAAAATACCAATAACGGCCGGCAACGCAACATAGTATATGAGCTGCGGCTGTTAACACTTTGTTAGTTGCTAGTTTGACCCCACTAACACAATTTTTTTTATATTTTCATAAATACATAATGTGGGCGTTAGGACTCACCTAAATGGGGGGCTCCTAACGACTGCTCGAAGAGGCATTCGGTGAGTTTGAACCTCTCCGGGCCGAAGTCCTGGTGATAACCTCCTGGGAACTCGTAGTGGACTCCTGGAACAACTGCAGCTGTTCTCTCGTCGTATGCTGTTTCGGACACCTGGAAGTGTTTTACCAAAACGAATTAATATTATTTCATATAACAATAATATTAAGTTTTTTTTTAATAAATAGAATGGCAAACGATGCGGATGTGTGGCCTGATTAAAAAAAAACATTGATGGGACTGTACCAAAAAAAATACGAACGTAATAAAAAAAAAGTCTAATAGATTTATTTTAATTTTTTTTTTAAAGCAGGATTGTAAAAAACCTTAGATTAATTTAATTTTTTTAACGGCTACATCATCTATCTGTGAATTGTCAAAAAACTGGTGAAGTAATAAAAAAATGAACACTATAAAAAAACCTTATAGATTTATTTTTATTCATGTTTTGCGGGTACATACGAATAACGAGACACAATAACGAAAAAAAAAGACTTTTTTTTTAATTTTTAAAAACATGGGGCAAACGGGCAGGATGTTATTCAACATTCAAATAAACTCTTCTGGGGTTACTTATAAGTGGCTCGAGGTGATACCGCCGCCTATGGTCACTAGTACTGCCAGAATATACATCTATATTTTGTGCTTAGATTTTTCAAGAACTATGTATGTAAGAGGGGTGCTCTCTCGAATAATACCATCTTCTGGATTCATTATTATTTATTAACTTTAACACTTCGATATATAACAATAACTAATAATTAAAATAAATTCGCAAAGAAATAAAAAAAAACTTAACAAAACAAAATATTAATAGAGATCCGTCCAGCTCGAGCGCTGACAAACGAATGACGCGTGCTCGTTGCAAACCCGCTTTTTATAGTTCGATAATAGTGGGGAGCGTCGAATCGGAACACGCGTTCAACAAACGATGACGTAATCGGACGATGACTTGCTGTTTGCATTATATTTGCGCCGATATGTATTGTATTCACCACTTCAACTAATGTTAAGATTATATAATTCTAGTCAAGAGTGAAGGAAGTATGTGTATATAGTTCGCGCCAATATCTATAAATTTTGAAAAATTGTGGTAGCTTTGATTAGACGAAACTTATTACGCTCAGAGCTTTTATGTTTAACATTTGGGTAGACTTTCTTTGCTTTGTTTGAGATTAGTTTAACGTCTTTAGCAACTCCGTCCACCTTTAACTTAGATGTACAAATACATATTAAGTTATATTAGAATCAATTGTACATTTAGTTGGTAGGTCATAATAAACAGATATTCATGTAAAAAAAAAATTAGAATATCCGGGCGAACAGACCATAAAGCTTAATACAAAATAAAATAAATATGATGAAAATAATTAAAAACTGATATATTTATTGATAACTAGCTGACGCGGCGAACTTCGTACCGCCTTAGCGTAGCTTTGATGCACTATTTTATATTGTATAGTTGACCTATCTTATTTCGTATTATAAGAGGGAAAGAGATAGAAATAAGCCACGACTCTCTCACTCTCATGACGTTGACATTCGTTCTGCGCGTTTTTTTAATGCAATATTAAATGTATATTTTTTAATATTCCTGAAAGATTTTCTTAATATTTTTTCCCGTAAGAACCATCCTTGGACTTCCACAAACATTAAAAAAAAAGAATTATCGAAAATGGTTCAGCCATTCACACGTGATGCCGTGACAACGCGAAACGGGTTTCATTTTTATATATATAGATAATGACTAAGCATACCTGCGCAACACAATGGCAAAAATCTTCATACTGCCTCTTCAACATATACTGCTGCCAGGATGTTGTGAGACCGGCTGGGAGAGTTTTCAATGTAAATCTAGCTCTCTCTCTCTCTCTTATCACTTCTTTGCTCTAAAATACATAAACAACTATCTAATATTGTCTTTTATTAACATAACTATTAAAGAAAAACACTTTGTCAACGGATTAAGTTATGTTGTCAAAAGTCTTACATTATTGTTGTCACGGTGGACTGAAGACAAAAGGTGTTTGTCAAAATATGTGTCAGATGCGGAGAGGTTGTGTGTTATCTGTATTTATTGCCCCATACATAACTTAATCCGTTAACAAAGTGTTTTTCTTAAACTATCTGAATACTGAAAAAAAACAAACAGATTTGATGCTCTATTTTATATTATTTTTTATTAATTGAGCAACTCAGTGGCCACCTTTAAGTTGTATACAAATAAAGTTCAAATTTAGGTCATAATATTTTTTTTTTATAGACAAAACTTTTATGATACAAAAATACATAGAATCCTAAATTTTCACCCTTCTACGATCAACCCTTATTTTTTATTTATTAACTGAAATCACATTTATGGCAAAACAACGTTTGCCGGATCAGCTAGTATTATTATAACATTTTAAAACAATGGATGGGTGTTTTTAACCAAATTTTTCACAAATAATCTATACTAATATATAAAATTGGAGTGTCTGTTTTTAATATTGAAATAACCGTTTTTTACTACATGCATATGAATATATATACCATACATATACTAAAAAATCTCTGGAAAGGCTGGACCGATTTTGACGGGACTTTTTTTGATTGGTAGCTGATGTAATAAGGAGTCACTTAGGCCACTTTTATTAGGGTTCCGCAGTTTACGTAAGGACCCTTCGTCATGTCCGTTCTTTCGCCCGTTCTCACTCTAGCGTCGAAACGGTTAGTGTTAGAAAGATGGAACTTTGCGCGGATATATGTGTATTTACTACGCCGATGAAAAGCTAAAATAAAATTACGCCTAAAATGTCGAGTAACGCGCTCCAAGATGATCTAAGCCGCGCGCAGCTTCCGAGCAACACATCTCTCCACCACACTCTCTCTACTGGGCCTATCTTTTATAATTCCCCTAATCTGTTCTGTTTGCTGCTTTCCTTTTTTGTATTTAAGTAATAATTATAAATAAAGTACATTTGTGTTTACTTAGTTAGTGACGTAGATAGTAGATGTTTTCTAAAATTAGTATTTCTAAGTTGTTATACCTAATCCATGCGGACGAAGTCGCCGGTACAACTAGTGTTTAATATATTAATACACCGCTATAAATTCAAATCGCAATGAGATTACTACCTAATATTATAAAAGCAAAAATTGTAAATAGATAACGTTTGTTATTCTTTCAAGTGTAAACTACTGAATTAATTTTAGTAGTTTTCAATAATACATCAAAATATAGGCTGCAACGTATAAAGATATCGTTTCAATTATAAAATATGAATTAGAATACATACATACATACATAACCTTAATACATACATAATGTATGATGGATATTAAACAGTCCTTGAATATAACCCACCACAGTATAAATCTATATCTTAAATTTTAGCCATCCTATCTTGATGATATTATATATATATGTGTGTGTGTGTGTGTGTGTGTGTGTGTGTGTGTGTATGTATATACTGTAACAAGCTGCAATAAGTGTGTGCAACGCCAATGCCAAGCCTGGGTAAAAGCAGTGCCCACAAGCAGCCAAAGCCAAGCCGTAGTCGGTAAAACGGAAGCCGAGCAGAGAACATCAACGACTCTTCCTCTTGTCACGTGACCTGCCAGTTCTCCCCCCCGTTTTTACCGCTGCCAGCATAAATGTCATGTATAAAAGTCCCAAAAATCATTTTTGTAGGATGAATTATACTGTTAACTTCTTAGAACGAAACTCTGTCCGAAGTCAGTGAGTTTGTGATTAAAAGAATATATTTACAAGTATCGTATTATTTCGGCGTTTGTTATAATACATATATATTTGATAGGAATACATTGATTCTTATAGATATTTCTATCGCTTTGATCTATATTATACTAGCTGAACCGGCAAACGTTGTTTTGCTATACATGTGATTTGTAGCAATCATTTTTTTAGTTCAATAAAATTATCAGCTTTAAGTGTGTGATGTTTACAATCGAAAGCGTTTTGAACAATTAAAGTATGCTTTTAGGTTAATAAATTAATCTTTATATGACACGTTTGTCCAGTCGAAAAGTATCCACATCTGTTAGAATCTTTTGGAGTTAACAGACAATTGTGACTGTCAATTAATTATAGACAAATAATTTGCAATAAAATAAAATTGCGGCTATAATTTAAAGATCTAAGCTATCCTATCTCTTAAGTTGGACCAGACTGCTCACGATGTCCCAATTTAATTTAAAATCGGTTGAGGAGTCCATCGCGGACAAACATCGTGACAGGAGATTTATATATATACAAGCAACTGACCTGTATGCTATACAGAGGTAGCATTTGTATATGCATATTATTAAGCATATTCTTGGCCTGAGCGACCAAATGGTCACCTCCAACGGGAGACCGTACAGCAGCATTCACCAAGGCATACCTGATTGGGAGAAAACACTGTCAAATTGTTTTAAAAAAAAAAACTAATTTAATATAGCGTCGAAAAAAAATTTTTTTTTTAATTTTTTTTTTCATTTCAAGAAAAACACTTATGAAGGGATTTAAGTTACGCACGTGGTCTTCCACACACGCTGTAAAGTACGCGAAACGTCGCAGTTTTTTTTTTTTACTACAATTTTGTTAAAATAATAAGTTATTTTGAGAACGATATTACTGTCAATTTGGGTTTAACGTGAAAATATTTTCTTGTGATTACTCGTTTAAAGAAAAACATTTGTGAATCTCTCTGTTCACTTCGATTGAATTTTTTTTTTTACTGAGGATCGTTTTTGAATGTTTGCACTCATCATATCACACCGTGTTACGTATTAAACGTGATAATAGCATAAATAATTTAGAAATATTTGCGCTGTTTTCTTGTAAGTTTGTTTCTTAAACGTTTTACTTCCTATGTATAAAAATACAATACAAAAAATTTAACCGGCGAAGTTTAGTGCAGGGAAATGTAATTGAAAGTATTGAACATTTTCTAAATAATCTTAGAGTTCTATGTAAACAGGTCATAAGAAATTGTAGTAATTAAAAAAATGCGATAAATAAAACAATTGCAATAACTTAAAAAAGAACAATAATTAAAAAATCAAACACAAAAAAAAATAAAAAAAAATTAAATAACAAACAATACCAAAAATTCAAAAACGCAATGAAAATAAATCCAATAACTTAAAAAAAATACAAAAATTTAAAAATGGCAATTAGAAAAAATTCAAAAGCTTAGAAAAAATTATACAAAAATTCAAAAACTAAAAAAAATCAACAGCTAAAAAAATGCATTAACTAGAATGAATCGCAATAATAAAAAAGGCAATAAAAAAAGTGAATAACATAAACTCTACCCATCGACAACGGGCACGGCCGAGGTCTGGCTCGCGCCCGCATCCACCACCAGCGCCGTGGACTTCCCGTTGGCGAAGGCCGCCAGCACCGCGTTCTTCACCAGGAAGAAGGCCGGCGCCTGGTACTTCTCGAACAGCAGCTCGGCCAGCTTCTCTCGAGTCGGTCGCGACGTCCACACAGCCTCCGTGAATAGCGCCGGATGGTGTTCCGATGGTGATCTGATGACCTGTCATCACATTTTACTTACAGAAACTCGCACTGGGATCAATTATAACAAATAGGAAACATTTAATATAATAATGTCTTTTAATGACATAACTATTAATCATTTAAAGGATTTCTTTTTGCCATACAGAGTGGAACCGCTCAATACTACAATGTTGAACAATAATTCTTATCTTATAATGTAATTATTTGCATATTTTTGCAAACAATCAGCATCTTTTAACATCTCTTCCAGGCAAACCAAGTGAAGGAAAAGGAAAGTTCGAACTTGAACTCCTCCGAAACGGCTTGACCGATTCTCATGACACTTTGTGGGCGTATTGAGTAGGTCTGAGAATCGGCCTCCTCGGGAGTTTTCATCCCCCTAAATGTTAAGGGTAGTCCACCTCAATTTTTTTTTAATTTATTAGACAAACATTTTAATTTCCAATTTTCTACGATACAACATACAAAAATACATACAATCCAAAATTTTCATCCTTCTACGATCAACTGCTATTTATTTATTAATTGAAAATTGAAATCACATGTATGGCAAAACAACGTTTGTCGGATCAGCTAGTAAAACATATATTATAAGGGTAAATATGAAGTATTGAAGATAATTGATTAAATATCAAAGCACTTGCCTTTGTATAACAGTAGTCGAGCATCTTCTCAAACAGATCCCAATTGTCCACCTGTCCGTCTTTCATATATGTCTGGACTTCCATATTTGGCCGAGGTACATGTAGCTCTGTCACATCAATGTAATGTCGGAGTTCATTGCCTGCTTTTGTACCTGAAATATTACTGTTATAAATAGATATCCACTTCCTCTATCATGATAATGCTACAGTACAAATAAAGGTTCAATATGTACGCAGGCTGTACTATTTTTAAATCATAAATCATTTATTTGTTCGCCAATATGGGTACAAGAAAAACACGGTCTTAACTAAGGTATAACATAGTACATAAACAATATTTTTTATTATTATTATTGTGTTCTCAGACATTACATACGCTTAAACAATTCTACCAAACAACATACAGAAAATTTATAAAAACAGGTACATATATAACAATTATATGAGAACTTATAATTTATACAATTTAAAAAAAGAATAATAATAATAGTAATACTAATAAAACTTAAACAACACGCGACAATGCTGCTAAAACTCCTCGGCGGTAGACCTCCATGGAGTCCACCGAGTCATTTCTATTGATTGTTTTATTATAAAGTCGACAATACTAAAAAAAATATTCTACAACAAGGCATGCAAACTATGAGTCACTCTACTAGAGGATATTACATTACATTTAAAATCATAACTACAAACAATTACAATGGCTTAATATTATAAATTATCTTCCAAATATTCACTAACTGTGTAATAAGCTTTTTGTAATAGCATTTCTTTAATTTTTTTCTTAAACATATTTATATTCAAAATTATTAGTATTGATTTTGGTTTCCACAATTCAAATACATAATAATTTAAAGCCATATTATATTATTTCAGCCATACAAATATCACTAAGAAATTTGGTTTAACAAACAAATTATATGATCTCACTAATATTATAAACACAAAATTAAAAACTACTGAATGGATTTTAATGAATGTTAATAATATAAATAATTTATATGTATAACCTTAATCTACAATTTATAAAGATATTATGTGAACTATCAAAATATGACTGCTAGTTGTTACACATATACAATGTTAGGTGGAAATATCTATGAAAATTTCAGAAACAAAGCAAAATATTTTAAGAACTTTTGGCTTATTCAATAACAGTTGGTTATCTGTGGCTTTTGAGCTAATAGTATTTATTTAGTTGGGAATTAATGCAGAATGAAAAACATTAATTAAATAATAATTAATATAGGGTGAATTACCAGTGTTGGAGACGTTAAATGAGAAAAACTGTTAAACTGATATACAGTAGACCCCCCACTAATCCGGCCCCTGTCTAGTCCGGCACCCCTTGTAATTCGACATGGTCTATGATTTGATAATTTCACTAATGCATGATTGAACAAGTTACAACTTGTACGGACCAATATTATTGTGCTTGATTATTGCACATTTTTTGTAAGTTCTACAGTATTAATGGCGTTAATTTTATAACAAAAAGTAAGCTCTCTATTATGTTGTTTAATTTACTAAATTTGACATATATAATGAAGTAAAATTTGTACTTCAGAGTACATTATATGCATATAAAGAATCGTCATTGGATCTATAATTTGTCGGATTACAAGGTACTCTTTTGTAAAAAAATTCAGACTATAGGAGTCTTAGGCAGTACTCTATAATCCAACAAATTCAATAGTCCGACACTGCCCTGCAAAATGATTGTCGGTCTACTGGGGGTCCACTGTACTTCTTATATCGCTGTTATAATGTTATAAGCCATGTGTTAAAGTTATGAAACTGTCATTGAGTCTTGTTATACACGTTGTATGTTACTGTTATGATGATATATTGCAGACTAACAAATATCTTAAAGCTAAGTCTTAATATTAATTCTCAGTGGTCCGCTGAGTCAGCTGTTCAGACATCATTGCCCAAACAATTATTATTTATTAATATTGCTAAAATGTTTGTTTGTTTAGTGTTAGACTGTCCATTGAGAGGAAAGCTGGTATACAGCATGTAAGCTATGTAAGCAGTTGACATGTCTCTAATCAATAACACAGTGTATAGTTAAAAAAATGTGTAAAATACACATACAGATATTTATTTATTCATGAAAATAATATGCACTTACACCTATTGCTAATGGTAACATAACAAGCAAGGACAAATATGTACTTTGGTTCCTCGCAAAATGGTCAATCAAAATGCAATTATCAAAGCTTCAAAAGCTTTGATAACATGTTATTGATAAATGTTTCAGATGGTGACATCAGTATTAGCCTAAGGTTCAGTGATTGCGCAGTTAGCATTAGGACAGTGAAACACTATAAAAGTTAATGCGTGGGAGAAAGAACTTGGCTCAACTTGTCTATGTACAAAAAACTTCAATTAACAGTAGCAGACATGAAATGTAACCCCAAAAAGGAAGCAATCTAAAAAGGAAATTGGTTTCATGTTGCATTATAAATTGTAATCTGTAAATATAATTTAATGGAACGCCACAAAAGAGAACTTGTTTAGAAACTAGACTGGGAAGTAAGCATCTTAAATCTTAATAATATAAAGAGATATGATTATATACATACCACTCTGTGTAACATTTCCATCAGGTACTTTCTGTTCTGCGTCTGGAATGAGAGGAGCTGGCCCAACACCAATTACAGCTGGAATATCAGCTTTGGGAGTATCTTCTTGAGCGTAACCAACCCGCAAGGAGTGATGCCCAGGATCAAACACTAAAGCACCTATTTCGTCACCACCATATAACATCCCATTGGGACCACTCATTTTGTAGTTATGTTGTAAACTTATAAAAAGCAGCACTTATATCCAAACAATAAAAGTAATTTATTCTCTAATCGGACATTGGCGGTAAGCGGCGTTCAAGCGGCGTTGTTTGAGTCTTGAGAAATTAGAAAACAATGATTTGACAAACTGACAATTGACTACAATTAGTTGTATTTTTTTAGAGCGCACGGTAGCATTCACGTTAAAATACCAAACTTGAGGATAATAATAATAAATAGTAAGAAATTAAATTGTCTGTATAAATTAATGTATATATTTAATTTAAATATTCAAGATTTTTTAAAAAGTTAATTTCTTTGAATTTGTACGATTCCTGAAAACTGACAACTGACAATTCGTTTACGATTGCCATTTGCTGAACCGTGTACCTAAGATGGCCGCCATTTAATAGTGTTATTTCTATCATATTTTATTCAACGCTAAGAAAATTTGGTTGCTCTAAGTTAAAAAAAAATCAGATTGTTTCCTAAATTCGATATAAATTAACTAAAATCTTACTGTGAAAGGAACACCGCGAATTGTTGCCATTAAAAGGTAAGTTTAATTTGTTGCAATAATACAAAAATTAATACGTCCACGTAAGTGTTGCAAGAATTTTTAATAAAATTGTCAAAATTCGAAAATATTAAAAATAAACCTCAGTTAAACTTTGTTTACGTTTACTTGAATTGTTTAAAATTATATTAAAGAATAAAATATGCTTTTTGAAGCAGTAATATCCGAAAAATGGCCGCGGTGACAGGGTATTTTCTCATTTTGCTACCTACTCGTTTCATTTACTTTAACTAATGCAGCTCGAACGTCGTGTAGCTATGTTCTTCGTATTCCCAATTTTGGATTGGTAAATATATCCCAATATCTAACTTTATCTTACACGTCTTCGTCGTCGTCCAAGCTAACTGAAGATTGCCTTTCATTGCCTCGTATTTGAATAATTTAAAAATAATTGTATTTCCAATAAAATGGAAATTGTATAGTAATAAAAAAATAAAGAAACACTATTAATTTCCTATCAGACGTTCTTCATGATTTTACAGACAAGATTAAATAATGATATGGCATACATACATGTGATGTATAGTATCGCTCAATAAATGACTAACTCCAAATAAGATTTTTTTTATCTGAACCAGAAGTCCAGAGATAAGCATTTTCAATAATTAAAGGATACATATTTAAAAAAACCAAAAGAGTCTCGTTTTATATAATGAAATTCTGAATAATGTCATATTAAAATTGTTTTAACATTTCAATTCTAATTTTTATTCTCAGGATTTCTCATGAACATGAGTCAATAAATTCAAAATGGTTAGCTTGTTTGTTACCTAATGTTGCTTTCAGTCAGCATTTGACTTATATCCACAGGTTGCGAGAGGTCATCCAGAGTAGACTCCGAGCAAAACCAATCTTGGACAGATCTTAATTGCTATATAGCGAAACAAATGATACATTGGTGACATATCCAACATGTCTGACAAACAGGGCACATCACAAGAAGCATTGTCAGAGATGAAAGATGGCGGTAAATACATTCAATTGTATAGTTCCAGATAGATATAATATGGAAATTTTTAACCACAGCCTTTACTTACTTGTATTAGACAACTGAAGAATAAACATATCACATGAATATTGACCATACTGAGGTTCTAACCCAGGATCACCTGTCCAGTATGGCAATGTAGTCTTTAAAATGTAAATATTATTATTATATATTAAATATTACAATGAAATAAGTAAAGAAATGCCTTATATGACTAAATCAATCTAATATGGCAATCAAGATTTGTTTATATAACTTATATTTGGATTTTGCAGGTAATTTAGAAATAGTAGAAATCCAATGTGAAAAGGATAATCTACAGGAGGTGAGTTTTTTTGTATACATTTAATGGAGTTGAATTGAACACTTACTGATAGGAATGCATAATTGTTAAAATAACTATATACATTGTTAAATATATTTGTAATCTATACTAATATTATAAAATTGGAGTGTCTGTTTTTAATATTGTAATAACTGTTTTTTACTACATGCAAATAAATATATATATGATACGTGCACCAAAATGACATTTTTTTAAATTTTCTCTGTTTGTTCTGGCTAATCTTTGGAATGGCTGGACCGATTATGACGGGACTCTTTTTGATTGGTAGTTGATGTAATCACTTAGGCTACTTTACTCTCTCTACTGGTCCTATCTTTTATAATAAAATAGGTCAACTATACATAGTAAAATAGTGCATCAAAGCTACGCTAAGGCGATACGAAGTTCGCCGGGGTCAGCTAGTTTGAAATAAATGTACTGGAAAGAAGGTGCAGAGCCAGTTTTCGGCAAGCTTTTATAATTTGTTTTGGTTTTTTATAAAGCAATCAAAAGTGATATTATGTATTAACAAAGCAATAAGAAAATGCAACATAATGATTCTGACACATGTTTCACAAACAGTGGTGGCGATTCTGATGTACACTATCTAAGAAAAATTCTCTAAATTTAGCTTTAGACCTGTCACACATGCGTAGCCTATTCTGTATTGACAACATTAAACTTTAATTTAGAAATATACAGAATAGATTATGCATGTTGAACAGCTCTATAGGTGATCTTCGCTACCATTATAGTAGAAAAGTAATTTCGTAAAAATCATTTAGTATGAAAATAATTGTGCAATAATTTAATTAATCATGCTTATTGTATGTCATATACTTAGACTTACATTATAACTTTTTTTATAGTTGAAATTCACAATTGAATTTGTTTAATATTAGTTAGGCCCTTTCTTGTATAGATCTCCGTCGCTTTCTTCCGCGCGCACCCTAAGGTGGCGCTGGGGACCCCGTTACGCCCGAAGGCTTGCGGGGGGTGTCGGGGGCGCACCCAGCTCAACAGCTGGGTGGTCGTCATGTTCGGCCTGGATCGGCCTGAGGACTGCAGTGGTGCTGCGGAGCGGCCTCGCTCGACGCAGCACTCGACTTGTTGTAGCGTTCGGCCGGGAGGCGCCCTCCCGCCGGCAACTGGCGCGCGCCGGACTCGCGGTCAACCCCACCAGGTGAGACCCTCGGTTGCCCCGAGGGAGGCCCAGTGAGGGACCAGCGGACGAAGTCCTCCACGCGCGCCGTATGTCGCCGACAGGGGACGTCCCGGCTCTCTGTGTGGTGTCGACTGCAGTCTGCTATGTCAGGCGTCGTCGTCGGCTTCCGCGCGCACCAACTCGCGCGGAAAGGCACGACGATGATCCGGGGGCCGAGCGTGGTGAGGGGCGAGGCGCTGGAGGTGCGGGAATCTGGAGGCATCCGCACGCTCAAACATGCGCCTCGCCAGCGACGAAACGAAGTCCTCCAGGGACTCCTGCCGCAAGTCCCTGGCGATGGTGGCGTTCCTGACGTAGCGCGGCGCGTCGACGATGCGTCGGAGCATGGTACTCTGCACGACCTGCATTTTCCGCCGAAGCGACTCGGCCGTGAGGGCGTACCACGCAGGCGCCGCGTACGTCAGATGGGGGCGCACGTACAACTTGTACAGCGCCAACTTCCTCCTGGTAGGCAGCGTCGATGTTATGATCGGCCGGAGCTTTGCGGCAACGCACTTTGCTCGGCCGATGGCTGCGGTGGCGTGGGGGCGCATCGTGAGGCCCCGGTCGAGGACGACGCCCAGATACGTCGCCTGGGGGCGCCACGGAATCTCCACGCCTAAGAAGCGAAGCGGCGCCGGCAAGTATCGTCGGCCGAAGACGATGGCCTGAGTCTTCGCTGCGTTGGCGGTCAGGCGTCGTTCGGCCAACCAGGCTGGTAGGGCATCCAGCGCCCTCTGGAGTTTGGTAGCTGCGTGGCTGGGGTTGAGAGAACAAGCGACGAAGGCGATGTCGTCGGCGTACAGCGCGAGAGAGCTGCCCGCCGCGACAGGCACATCGTCGGTGTAAATAGCATATAGCACTGGTGAGAGGCAGCTACCTTGGGGTACTCCGGCGGCGATCGGGCGGCTGCTCGACTTCACCCCCTCGACGGAGACGTGGAAACGCCGGTCGAGAAGGAAGGAGCGGATGATGGCCACCACTCGCCGCGGGATGCTGGATTCCTGGAGCCTGCGCACGAGTCCCGCGTGCCAGACCCGGTCAAAGGCCTTTTCCATGTCGAGGAATACCGCAGCGACGCTCTCCTTTTTGTTGAGCGCCGTGGTGATGTCGTGCAGTACCCTCGACAGCTGGAGCGTGGTAGAGTGCTCGGAGCGGAAACCAAACTGCTCGGGCCGTGGTGTAAAGTGCTGCCTGATGGTCGGCAGCAGCAGGACCTCGAACAGCTTGGACTGCGTCGACAGCAGGGAGATGGGGCGATAGCTGGCCGGGTCGAGGACGCTCTTCCCCTTTTTGGGCAGCATGATGACCCTGGCCTCCTTCCAGGGTGCGGGGAAGTGACCGGTCCGGAGGATCGCGTTGAAGAGACGCATGAGCGTCACCACCGCACGATGGGGCAGGTGACGCAGAGCTGCGTTTGCGATACCGTCCGGCCCGGGAGCTTTCTTCAGCGGGAGTCGTGCGGCTGCCTTGGCGACTGCTGTGGGTGAGAAAAACAGCACCTGTTCGTCGTCCGGCGGAGGGGCTGCGAGCTGCTCGGCAACGGCGGTCTCGACCTCCAATGCGCGGGCTGGATCCGCCGCGGGGTTGGGGGAGAACTGCCGCTCGAGGTGGTCGGCGAACAGCTCGGCCCGTCCCGCTGCGTCGAAGCGCAGCGTGCCGTCGGGATGCCGCAGTGGACGAACAGGCTCTGCCGCGCCGTTAAGGCGCCTGCAGAGTCGGTGCAGTCTCACCCAGTCCGTGGTGGCCTCGTCGATGCTGTGTTGCCAGGTCTCCTGTGCGTGGTCGCCAAGCGCTTTTCGGACGCGCTCGGCGAGGGTCCGCAGTTCGGCTCTCTGGCGTGGGCAGCGGGTTTGTTGCCAGCATCGGCGGAGGGCGCGCTTCCGGCGTATGAGCGCGAGCAGGCGCGGGGGCAACTGCTTGTAGGTCGCCGGAAGAGTGCGCTCGGTGGTGGCGGCGTCGAGCGCAGCCAGGACTTCGTCTGTAAAGGCAGTCGCCAACTGGTCAATAGCCGTGGGAGTGTCCGGGGGCCGAGGCTGAGGGGCCTCGCTAAGGGCTCGCGCGAAGACCCTCCAGTCGGTACACCTCTTGCGAAGCGGCGCGGTTGGGGCAGCATCAGGGGCGGGGTCCAAGAACGTGACGACTACCGGGAGGTGATCCGATAGAAACTCGTCGATAATCACGTCCTGAACCAGCTGAGTAGTCAGCCCCTGGTGCACCACAATGTCCAGGGTGTCGGGGCGATGGTGGGCCTGGTCCGGGTACCTCGTAGGTACATCAGGCCCCGACACGCAGAAGTCCAGGGCCTCGGAGTCGTGGAATAGCCTGAGGCCCCTGGGGTTCTGCGTTCGGCAATTCCACGCCGGGTGCTTCGCATTCCAGTCCCCGGCTAAGACGCAGGGATGTGCGGCAGCGAGCAGGGCACGGACGTCGGCGGTCGCGTAGCGGTTAGTGGGCGGGGCGTAGATGGCAAAGAAGCCAGTGGCGCGCCCCGCCAGCGCCAGCTCCACCCCTAGAGCGTGGCACTCGGAAACCGCTACCTCCGGGAGCGGCCGGTGAGCGATGCGGCGCCGAACCAGCACCATGAGGCCGCGGTATTGTATAGATGTGATAGATGTCAAGAAATATATACTAAGCGGTGAAACACTTCGATAGCGCGTTTCAGGGTGTGACGTCATCGTACAAATATTACAACAAATTATTTTTTAGGCATCCCAAGTCGTGTACACGAATGATCAGTACGAAAATGTCTCTTGTATGGAAGTTGTTGATGGGTCGGGGAAGAGCAATGTGCTGGACCTGCTCAATATGACGCTGATCAAGTGAGTATATGTATATTTTTTATATCAAAAAGGAGGTTTAATATAAACACAGAGTAACGTTTTCGTGTTTGACAGTTGACAACTACCGCTAAATTTTAAACGACGTTCCGAAATCAAACAGCTGATTAAGTGTAATGGTTGCCAACGTATGTGTTCGCGACACACGTAGTGTTATGAACATATTTTAGCATCCCGGTGTTTTTTTTTTTAATTTCAGATGTTACACCGCCGAGGGCGAGACGTATAAATTGGTGTCGAACAATTCGGAGTGTGACGACGAGACAGTCGTTTGTATACTGTCAAATGAAGATGGCGGTAAGTTTCTTTTCGTTAGATTTATAATGTATTAGATGATATTGTCTTTTATTAACATAACTATTAGTCATTTAAAGAAAAATAGTTTAACGGATTTAAGTTATTTTTGCATTAAGTATTTTACATTATTTTAATATTTTTACGACGTTTGTTTGTTATTACATTTTTTTTGTTATTTTTTCTATATTGTATAGTGATTTTTTTCACTTGTTATCCATTATTATGTGATTTTTTTTGTTTTCTCACTGTTGCTGGATTTTTCGGAATTACTCAATGCAAATCAATTGTCGGCGGTTTTTTTTATTTATTTTAATATTATCATAGCTTTTTAAATTCGTACGGTTTCTCGTGACATTTTGAACAATTAATAAAAATAAAAGCATTTTTTTTAAATAAAATTATAAGCTCCTTTATCGTCCAAAGTAGCAGGGCTGACTCGTTTCAACTAAATATAGCGTATAATGATATAAATATAATCTAATATATAAAATTATACGCTTATTGAGTAGGTCTGAGAATCGGCTAACATCTATTATTCATCCCCCCTAAATGGGGTGAAAGGTAACGAAACCCCTAAGGGGTGGTCCACCGCCAATTTTTTTTTTTTTTTGACAAAATTTATTTTTCTATATATTTCATACAAAAATACATACAATCCTAAATTTTCATCCTTCTACGATCAACCCTTATTTTTTATTTATTAATAGAAAATTGAAATCACATGTATGGCAAAACAACGTTTGCCGGATCAGCTATTATTAATATAAACACTTTGAATTCACGATAATAATATATTTGGAGAGCTGGAACATTTGTTTTGTATGTCTGTATCGCGGTTTAGCCGGTTGACTGACTACATTTAAGTATTAGTAACTGTTTGTATAATAATAAAAAATTACACTTTTCAGTTCAAGAACAATTTATGGTGGACAATGAAAATTTGTACGCACAGACTGAATACGTTGAAAATGAGCAGACTTCAACAGAAACTGTGGTAAGTGGGTTTATATTCACTAAACACTTTATATAAAAAAGGGGGGGAAACGGGGGTGTCTCTGACGTTGTACAGTAATGGATAGTGTGACAACTTCTGCTAAAATAATTGCTATAATAATTTGGAATGCGTATGTCTATCGTGATGTCTCAACTAAAGAGGTTTAATACGTTGGCTGTACTGAAGAAACTATATTGTAAATATTCAAAAATTTGAATTTGGAATGCGTATGTCTATCGTGATGTCTCAACTAAAGAGGTTTAATACGTTGGCTGTATCGAAGAAACTATATTGTAAATATTCAAAAATTTGAATTTGGAATGCGTATGTCTATCGTGATGTCTCAACTAAAGAGGTTTAATACGTTGGCTGTATCGAAGAAACTATATTGCAAATATTCAAAAATTTGAATTTGGAATGCGTATGTCTATCGTGATGTCTCAACAAAAGAGATTCAATACGTTGGCTGTACTGAAGAAAGTATATTGCAAATATTCAAAAATTTGAATTTGGAATGCGTATGTCTATCGTGATGTCTCAACTAAAGAGGTTTAATACGTTGGCTGTACTGAAGAAACTATATTGTAGTTATTCAAAAATTTGAATTTGGAATGCGTATGTCTATCGTGATGTCTCAACTAAAGAGGTTTAATACGTTGGCTGTACTCATAAAACTACATTGCAAATATTCAAAAATTTGAATTTGGAATGTTAGTCATGTTGCTTCGTTTAAAAATTATTAAGCAATTTTTTTTTTCAGAACCAGAAACCAAGTCCCCAATGGATATTAGAGAAGGCCAAAGCTTATCAACAATCAAAGTAAGTTTCCGAATATTTTGTCTCTTGCTCGCATTCTGATTACGTAATGCAAAAAGAGATGTGTTTGTTATGGACTTTTAAAACAATTTTTTTATATAAAGTCGAAAGTGATATCGTCCCCCATGGACACTCGCAATGCCGGAGGCCTCACAAATGCGTTGCCGGGCTTTAAGATGCCTATACGCTCTTTACTTGAAGTCGTGTTTACAACAGAAAACAGAGCAAAAGCGAAAAGATTTTTTTTACCATTTTCGTACGTAAATTAATCTTATTTTTCCCCATTAGAGCCCTGCTCGCCAGCCTCCAAAGACGTCAACGCAAAGGCCGACGGCGCAAAGGCGAACTGCCGCCTGCGCACGAGTTACTCACATCGCCATCTTTCAAATTGTACCTGTATTCGTGTAAAATGTGCAATTTCAAGTGTAACGCCATTAAGGAGCTTCAGGCACACCGGGTAAACATTTGTTTGTCTTTAGAATTGTCAATTGTCAAAACTAAAGAGTTTAGATATCCTTTTTTTATACTCTTTGTAAGAGTATAGATTGTAAAATCGAATGCATTTTTCGGATTTGAAAAAAAGAATTGGCCTATATTCTATTTTTGAAATTTCTTGGACTCCGATTTTGAAAGTTATTCCCTCCAAAGTCCTAATTGATTTAATGTTCTGAATTTGAAATTTTATCTCATTTTTGAATGATTCGATTGTGTTTTACGTAACCAGGCTGTTATTAAAAGATCTTTAGCTAATAACGGTCTTATATATAAAATATAAGACTTACTCACTCACTTACTTACTTACTTATGTTGGTGCGTATGTGTGTGCGTGATATTTGCTGTCCCTGAAACTACTATCCTAGATTCACACATAGGCCACATATATTGTATTATTACTTTAAATAAAATGTTTATATTTTTTTATTCAACATATATTTATTCTAGGCTTCAGAGCATGCCGGTGGCAATTCGTACCGCGGCAGAAATGCCATTATCGCCCTACAATGTCCGAAATGCCCGTACAGGGCACACACACAGGCACAGGTGAGATGTTACGCTGTGACGTCACTCTCTAAAACGCGCTATCGGAGTGTTCGAACGATATGTATATATTAATTCAGTGATCTAGATGACGTCACACTGGACATTGACCTATGAAAAATATGAGTGATAGTTATTATTATATTTAACTTTTTAGTGTTTCTTTCTCCTTTGAGTTATTTTACATATAATTCAAACGTCATTCAAAGTGTCATTTTATGAGATAATTTTAAATAAAATAAAAGAGGGAAACACTGACTTCGGCAAAAACAATAAAATAAAATATCTTAAATTTCTTTTTTTTATTTCAGCTGTCAAAACACATAAATCAAAGTCACGTGAAACGCGAGACCGAGGTGAAATACAGTGAGCCAATAAATTTGGACACGGACGAGGTGAATGCGGCTGACGTTTTGGTCTGTGGCGCTTGCGGATTCGAATCCCCGTCGAAGGACAATTTCCGGACACACATACAAGAGGAGCATGGCGCTCTGGCGTATTAATAAACTATTTGATCAACGTCGTTTTATTATATTATGGAACGATATTTAAGAACGCTACCCTGAGGTATACCTCAGGGTAGCGTTCTTGGTCCTACCCTCTTTCTACTATACATGAACGACCGGTCATTCCTGGGACGATGAATGTAGAATACGCTTTGAAAAAGTTTCGGCCTGGCTTCAACTTCCATTGAATTTACGAAAGATCTTCCTTTTGCGTCCAAAAGATCTCTACTCCATCAAACTCCCTACAGTATCAAAGTCCATACTTGTCACCTGGGTAATTTTACGAATGATTGCTGTAACTCTTGTCTGAAAAACTGGTTGTTTATTCAATTATAATCAAACAGAAGACCTACTGAAAATAATTTTTAATTATATTTTTACACTCATGCGCATAAACACACACAATTATTATAAATAAATTTTGCTATATATCATTAATGTAAATGTAAAAATTGTTCCCATTCGGAGGTGGGTGTTGGCTTGGCACAGATCTCAGAGCGAATACAGGAGTCAACTTTTACTAATATTTGAATATTGTTATTTAAATAAATAAATTACTCTGAATAAATCCTAATATCGTAAATATTTTAAACCATTTTTACCGATATCGTACTGTTATTAAGGAAACAATTATGTGATTTGGGTGGCCGTAACTGTTTTATTCTTTATTTTAGAATTTTTTGTTATATCTGTGACATATGGATAGCGAAGTCTCTATAAAAGGTTCCGTTTAAAAAATCCGTATTATCTGATCTCAGGAGCTGTCACTCCGTGATTTCTATTTAAAGTTTGATATGAATCATAATAAATTCCTCTTAAAAATGAATATTTTACATATAAGATTTTAATTAAATGAATAATTTTTAAAATAAGCCGCACATTTGATTATAAATGCGTGTTAAAACTAAAAACTATGTCATAGCCAAAGCGTAAAGTAGTCTGTGGCAGTTACCACTCACTGTGGTACTCTAGACGTCACATTCGTACATAGTCTGTGGTGTATACCAGTTTTAGCGCGTAGCGGCGCCACAGATTACGTCTAATTCAAGGACATCTCGAAACGATCGATATATTTAGCATGTGAAGGACTGTTTTTATAAATATTTTCATAAACCTCTACAATTTATTGTTTATATGAAGAATTTTTGTGTATTGAGTGAGTAGAATTCGTATTTTCACATAAAACGTTGTAATAATACAATTTGCCGCCCAAAATTTTGTAATCATCAACGAACACTAATTTAAAACGCAAATAGCTTTTCTAAATCTTTATAATTATTTAATAAAACAATTTTATGATAAATTTAATGTGTATAAACGGGATTTAGTGTTGCATTACTTAATATGTGTATTTAAGAGATAATCAACAAACATTTTATCGCCATTATACCTACAGGTGTCTTTCATGAATAGAATAAATATATATAATTAACCCCAAGAGGTGAAATCTCAGGAAATACTGGTGCGTAATTAATTATTTTTGTGTTTTGGGGTGAAAATTTGGTAATAATAATGTAATTGGGTTTCGCACTATTAATTAATGAATTTGTTTTCTAAAATTATTTTTAAATAGAAACGTATTTCTATACTGGAAATATTGAATAATTAATATTGTATTTATATTATTATAAATATTATTGTCAAGTTTAACTTTAAATTCGAACATCCTTCCATTCAAGCAATACTCCGCCAAAGTTATTCATTTATTACGCCAACAAGGAGACTCACATTAAAAAGAAACAAATCACATACGAATAGCTAAAATGCGGCCTTTATAAAAGGCGGATGGCATGCAATAAGTATACAAAACGAGAAAATGCGCATAAGCATCTTAGAGGCCGGCAACGCACTGGTGAGGCCTCTGTGCGAGTCTCCATGGGCGGCGGTGTCGCTTAACATCAGGTGAGCGTCCAGCCCGTTTGCCTGTTCTATAAAAAAAATGAGATATGTCTATATAAAGCAAAGGTAGAACACTCGATAATCGACAGAAAGTTAATTTAACAGTATAAAGTCACTTAAATATATATTTTTAGCAATCAGAAGTGATAAACAAAAAAATAATTTGGAATTATCTAAACACTGTATTGTTCACAGTGAATTAACATTAAACAGACAAAACAACACAACTATTAAAAACAGCCGATAGGCTTATAATAATCGCACATACGGTACTAAAACAACGTAAAACGAACTCACAGTACGCGGCTCCGACACAAACCACCTTTCCTGTCAACCGAACGAACACAGCGTTCGTGACATACTACTACTACTACTACCCTCTATTATAGATGTCGGGTAGGATCGGAACTACCACGATTTCTGCTTATAATATATATCTAAACTAATGTATCTGAAACTTCGCGGCCCGTCTATGAGATTGTGACATGATTAAAAATCGCATTGAGTTAATTCTAGTCCATAGTAATTCTTTTAATTCCAGCCCACAATGATTCTTTTAATTCCAGTCCATAATCATTCTTTTAATTCCAGTCCATTATCATTCTTTTAATTCCAGTCCATTATCATTCTTTTAATTCCAGTCCATTATCATTCTTTTAATTCCAGTCCATTATCATTCTTTTAATTCCAGGCCATTATCATTCTTTTAATTCCAGTCCATTATCATTCTTTTAATTCCAGTCCATTATCATTCTTTTAATTCCAGTCCATTATCATTCTTTTAATTCCAGTCCATTATCATTCTTTTAATTCCAGTCCATTATCATTCTTTTAATTCCAGTCCATTATCATTCTTTTAATTCCAGTCCATTATCATTCTTTTAATTCCAGGCCATAGTATTTTTTTAAATTCCAGTCCATAGTAATTTTTTTAATTCCAGTCCATAGTAATTCTTTTAATTCCATTCTATAATCATTCTTTTAATTCCAGGCCATAGTTTTTTTTTAAATTCCAGTCCATAGTAATTTTTTTAATTCCAGTCCATAGTAATTCTTTTAATTCCATTCTATAATCATTCTTTTAATTCCAGGCCATAGTTTTTTTTTAAATTCCAGTCCATAGTAATTTTTTTAATTCAAGTCCATAGTAATTCTTTTAATTCCAGTCCATAATCATTCTTTTAATTCCAGTCCATAGTAATTCTTTTAATTCCAGGCCATAGTTTTTTTTTAAATTCCAGTCCATAGTAATTTTTTTAATTCAAGTCCATAGTAATTCTTTTAATTCCAGTCCATAATCATTCTTTTAATTCCAGTCCATAGTAATTCTTTTAATTCCAGGCCATAGTTTTTTTTTAAATTCCAGTCCATAGTAATTCTTTTAATTCCAGTCCATAATCATTCTTTTAATTCCAGTCCATAGTAATTCTTTTAATTCCAGTCCATAGTATTTTTTTTAATTCCAGTCTATAGTAATTCTTTTAATTCCATTCCATAATCATTCTTTTAATTCCAGTCCATAATCATTCTTTTCATTCCAGGCCATAGTAATATTTTTAATTCCAGTCCATAATCATTCTTTTAATTCCAGTATGGCACCGGTAAAGTTTGGCCTTTTCAAGACCAGAAGTCGTGAGCCGTCGGAACAGCCGTCAACTGAGAATCTCCTACAGTCCAGCCATAGTATTGACCAAGGTATTCTGGAAAAGATATATATATATATATATATATATATATATATATATATATATATATATATATATATATATATATACTAGCTGACCTGGCAAACGTTGTTTTGCCATACATGTGATTGGATATGGGAACGAAAACTGTGACACGAGAATTTTATATATTAGATTTAACTTTAAAAATAAAATAGTTTTCCTATGAAGGTAGATGTTAATGTTATAATTTCAAATGATTTTTTATAATATTATAATTAAAATTATAGTTGCGTTTCTTTTCTGAAAGTATTATAAATATATTTTATTACTTACAATTATTTATACAGTAAATCAAAATTATCTTACATTAAAGACACTTATTTATACATTAAAAAATCATTTAAAATTATAAAATCAATATCTATCTTCATAGGAAAAATATTTTATTATTGACAGCTGTATTATGTACAGCACAAAGCATAAATAAAAGTAATACATTGTCTTTATATAAGATAAAATGATATATTGTAGAGATTGCTCTCTTTTAACGAACTTTATGTGTTCAAGATAAAGACGCAGCGTTTTGAAAGGCCAGCAACGGAATTGCGAGCCCTCTGGCTGTGTGTATGACCGCGTTGTCACTTAAAATCAGGCTCGATTGTTCCCTATTATATAAAATATAAGTTGATTTAATTATTTTCCAGCTGGCAGTCCACACTCCCCAATACCTTCTACCAGCAAAGGTCTGGTGGATTTATCACCACTAGATTTTGCTGTGCTGAATCTTGATGATGATGATGATGTAAGTACACATTAAATGATTGATAACCTATTTCCTAGATAACGCAAAAAATAAATGAAATTTTTGAAAATGGAACTTAAATGCGGCTCTTCCATATAATGAATTGCAGATTAAATAATTGATAACCTATTTCATGGAAAACGTAAAAAAGAAATGAATTTTTTGAAAATGGAATTTAAATGCGTCGCTTCAACATAATGAATTGCAGATCAAATAATTAATAACCTATTTCATAGATCGTAAGAACGAAATGAATTTTTTGAAAATGGAACTTAAATCCCTCTCTTCGATATAATGAACTGCAGATTAAATAATTGATAACCTATTTCATGGAAAACGTAAAAAAGAAATGAAATTTTTGAAAATGGAATTTAAATGCAACGCTTCAACATAATGAATTGCGTATTAAATAATTAATAAGCTATTTCCTAGAAAACGCAAAAAAGAAATGAAATTTTTGAAAATGGAACTTAAATCCGTGTCTTCGACATAATGAATTGCAGATTAAATAATTGATAACCTATTTCATGGAAAACGTAAAAAAGAAATGAATTTTTTGAAAATGGAATTTAAATGCGTCGCTTCAACATAATGAATTGCGTATTAAATGATTAATAACCTATTTCATAGATTGTAAAAACGAAATGAAATTTTTGAAAATGGAACTTAAATCCGTGTCTTCTACATAATGAATTGCAGATTAAATAATTGATAAACTATTTCGTAGAAATCGTAAAAAGAAATGAAATTGTTGAAAATGGAATTTAAATGCGTCGCTTCAACATAATGAATTGCAAATTAAATAATTAATAACCTATTTCATAGATCGTAAAAACGAAATGAAATTTTTGAAAATGGAACTTAAATCCGGCACTTCGACATAATGATTTGCAGATTAAATAATTGATAAACTATTTCGTAGAAATCGTAAAAAGAAATGAAATTTTTGAAAATGGAATTTAAATGCGTCGCTTCAACATAATGATTTGCAGATTAAATAATTGATAAACTATTTCCTACAAATCGTAAAAAATAAATTAAATTTTTGAAAATGGATCCTATATCCGGCACTTCAACATAATGATTTGCAGATTAAATAATTGATTAACTATTTCCTATAAATCGTAAAAAATAAATTAAATTTTTGAAAATGGATCCTATATCCGGCACTTCGACATAATGATTTGCAGATTAAATAATTGATAAACTATTTCCTACAAATCGTTAAAATAAATTAATTTTTTTAACATGGAACTTAAATCCGGCACTTCGACATAATGAATTGCAGATTAAATAATTGATAAACTTTTTCATGGAAAACGTATAAAAAATAAATTAAATTTTTGAAAATGGAACCTAAATCGGGCACTTCGACCTAATGAACTGCAGATTAAATAATTAAGAAACTATTTCATAGAAAAGAAATATAAAATTTTTGAAAATAGAACTAAAACCAGTCTCTTCAGGATACAGATATAATTTTTTTTTGAAATCTTGATTAAACCTATTTCTTGTAACAAATTATTCACAGTTAATAGTTAAAAAGCACCCACTAATATCAAATAAATCACTGGTTTATATTAAATAACTTTTGTATAGAACTTAAAATGGCTCTGCCTAACCTTGTTTACGGACGGACAAGGTTAGCCTAAAGGATTGTAAATTGTCATAAATAAATTATTATTGGTATAATTTCTACGGTTTAATAAAAAATACAATAAAACGTTAAGGTTTCTCTCGCAAAGAATATAATATTATTATCCTTCACTGTTGGGTTGCCTGGAAGAGATCGCTTAGTAGCGATAAGGCCGCCCCTTACACATTTTCACTTGTTAATATTGTATCATATAACTATTTATTATATATTGTTAATGTGTGATAATTAAATAAATAATCATATTTATATATATAACATTACCATAATATTTTATTTTATTATATATATAACAATATTACCATAATATTTTATTTTATTAACATAACTATTACTCATTTAAAGATAAACACTTTGTTAACGAATTAATGTGTAAAAAATAACTTAATCCGTTAGCAAAGTGTTTTTACCAAATTTTATATTATTTGCGAGTGACCCTATCAGAGTGACAACTCACAACTCCCGAAACGCTCCTCTTATAGAGAACTGGATAATTTAAATATAGCCATAGCTATCTTATTTACGCCCAGTGAAACCAAAGTATTTTTCAAAAATATTTTTTTTTATATTGGTCTATTGGGATTTCGTACTATGGACTTCCGCAAGGTAACGCCTGATTCTATTAATTATACAAAGTATTTTTAACACAGTGAGCTTTGCATACATACATATATTTATATATATATATATATACAAAGCTGAGGGAGAATGTAAATTACTTATTTCTGTAGCTCATATGTTCTCACACAAATTCTCTAACACATAATATATATTTCTACTAGCTGATCCGGCAAACGTTGTTTTGCCATACATGTGATTTCAATTTTCAATTAATTAATAAAAAATAAGGGTCGATCGTAGAAGGGTGAAAATTTACGATTGTATGTATTTTTGTATCATAAAAAAATAGTAAACTAAAAATTTTGGCTAAGAAAAAAATAGGGGTGGATCTATAACATTTAGGAGGATGAAAAATAGATGTTAGCCGATTCTCAGACCTACTCAATACGCTCACAAGTTTCATGAGAATCGGTCAAGCCGTCAAGAGTTCAAGTTGGAACGAGACACGAGAATTTTATACATTACATTGGAACAATAATAGTTACAAACACTTGGTGTGAAACTTTGCAGGTTTTATCAGAGGAGAGTTTATCGAGGCGGAGCAGTCTTAGTAAAATCGAGGAGGCAGATGTGAGTATTAGTTTAGGTTAAGGTAGTTTTTAAGTAGGTTTTGGCTATAGGCTGCAATTAAATAAATTAGTTTAATCGCTGAGCTTACGAGGCTTACCAACTTACTTAAAAGACTTATACTATTATATTTCCACTAAAAGACATATATAAAAAACTTATACTTAGAGATAATTTCAACTTGAAGGCAACTTCTATTTTAAGTCAACTTCTACTTAAAGATAACTTCTACTTAAAGGCAACTTCTATTTTAAGTCAACTTCGTCTTAAAGATAACTTCTACTTAAAGACGACTTCTACTTAAAGACGACTTCTATTTTAAGTCAACTTCTTCTTAAAGACAACTTTTACTGAAAGACGTCTTCTATTTGATATAAACTTCTTCTTAAAGACAACTTTTACTTAAAGACGACTTCTATTTTAAGTCAACTTCTTCTTAAAGACAACTTCTACTTAAAGGCAACTTCTATTTTAAGTCAACTTCGTCTTAAAGATAACTTCTACTTAAAGACGACTTCTACTTAAAGACGACTTCTATTTTAAGTCAACTTCTTCTTAAAGACAACTTCTACTTAAAGACGACTTCTATTTTAAGTCAACTTCTTAAAGACAACTTCTACTTAGACAACTTCTATTTTAAGTCAATTTCTTCTTAAAGACAACTTCTACTTAAATCTTTTAAAGTCTTTATTATTCAAACTAAACACCATTGTAATTGGAATTCATACTCTTTATTATCTTAAAAACGGCAAATTTTAATACTTAAGAAAATGCCTTACAATATATGTATTTATGTCTTTATTAATTTGTACGTAACGAATAATCTTTTTAAAAATACATAAGGTGCTAAAAATCATCAAAACCGGTCCAGCCAAACAAGCGAGCCAAATGTACCAACATATCTGATCTTAATATTATCTTTTATTAACATAACTTTTACTCATTTAAAGAAAAACACTGTATTAACGAATTAAGTTATGTATTTTATGAATTTTTATGTCTACCGTGACCACGCACGCTGTAAAGCACGCGAAACGTCGTTAAAATTTAAAATAATGTAAATATATTTAGATTTTGCAGAAAAACATACCTTAAATCCGTTAATAAAGTGTTTTTCTTTAAATAAATGATAACACAAAAAACGCGTTCGCCATTTTCAGATGAATTACCGTCACCTCCACAACCCCTCACTGACCTCGACGTCGACCCTCGACGAAATTCACATCTACGACGAACCAGCCACACACATCGACCTCTCAACCTCCTATGACGCACACTCGTCTCAGTTTGACATAAACTCATCACAGTTTGACATAAACTCGTCGCAGTTTGACATAAACTCCCAGTTCGACGCGTCAGAGTTCGACGCGGCGTCGATTGCACCCAGCGAAGATTTGTCCGTGTACTGTGCGATGATGAAGAAGTCGAAGAAGAGATCCAAAGAGCAGCAGCTGAGAGACATAGATATGTGGCAGGCGAGTAACATCGAAGTGATGCAGGTGAGTCTACATTCTTAACAGGGATCCTGGATTTGGTATATAGCGAGTTGGCGTAATGACGAAAAGGTCCTGTAAAGCTTGTATGGACGTTCGTTATTCTATCAAGTGTTAACTACTGAACGGATTTTAATGAAATTTTATAATAACATAGCGTATTCATTAGAACACATGGGCTGCATTTTGTAAAGGTGTCTGTTGTAGCCAAAATAGTTGGCCGATACGATAAAAGTAGATAAATTTAAAAAAAATGTAGGTAGTAATTAATCGATTATTTTTATTAATAAATTCTATTCTGATTAATTTTTGTATTAATACAAACAAAAAAACTCCAAAAAAAAAAATTATTGTTACTCCAAAAATAAAATATTAATGTTAGTGTTTGAGTTCGAGCAAAGTATATTATCATATATTGCTGCCAATAGAGGTATTTCCGAACCAATACGACTTAGTGACCTCTTAAAGGCCGGCAACGCACTTGTGATGCTTCCACCATTTTGTGTGACAC
Source organism: Pontia daplidice (assembly GCA_963693355.1). Lineage (NCBI taxonomy): Eukaryota > Metazoa > Arthropoda > Insecta > Lepidoptera > Pieridae > Pontia > Pontia daplidice. Next base: position 657,012 of record CAVNZL010000066.1, on the reverse strand, counting down.
CGGTATCACTTATAATCAGGAGAGCCTACCCGTTTGTCTTATAAAAACGTTTGTTAGGTCATTTCATTTTAAAATTTTCATTCCACATGTAGTCTAATTGGATTTAATTTCAATTGACAATTGACATCCGTTGTTCAGAATCTACTCAATCGTAGTGGAACACTAGACGAGCAAATAAAATGGGAGGCGATCGCAACTGCCCGTGGTCTGTGTACGCTAACCGATAGTTGCACGTGCGACGACTGCACTGGGGCGAAATACCTCGCGGGGATCACAGACGGGGACGGGGGTTTGGGGACTGCCCCACTCTTCAACGCGATCAACGTGGGCTGCCAGATACAATAGCTGTACTGCGTTACGCATTACGTGACTTACAAAAATGGCTTTCCGGCTCGAAGGACCAATTCCGAATAGGCGAACTTCGCGTGACGTCACTATCGAGGAGGTTTCAGTAGGGAAAGCAGAACGATGAAATTATCCTTAAGATTAATAGGTGTATTGAACTCTTAACATTCGTGTTAATGTGTGTGTATGTAACGGTTTATTTAAATTGTCCGTAATCATTTCCTAATATATTTTTTTTTATATTTGCGTCACACGTCTTAATATTTTTTCGTATATGTCTGTATTCGGAACGATGGCAGCAAATGGCGGCCAATAATGAATTCTTGGATTTCTATCTTTCATATCTAATATTTACGAATTACATTTGAATGCTTTAAATTAATAAGATTTCTTAAACCCTTAGTTTTTGAAGGGTAAAGCTGGCAATACTTGCTTGTAAGCAAGCTAAGCTTCGTTGTCCGTGGTATCTCATGAACCGTCTGATATATTTAGTGTTATTAGTGTTTGTAATAGAAATCTAAAACGAAAACTTGCTTTTTTGCTGGAAAATTAGGAGTTTACAATTTCTTATTATGAAAACGCGGCACTTTAAACTTTTCACTATCCCATTGAGTTTGACGTATGTCAAATGTCAACTGTCAAGTGACAATTGTCAATGTAAGGTCTATAGAGAATTGGAATGTCATTAATATCGACTGTCAATTATACTGCTTATATACCAGTTGTATTCTTTGATATAGTTTTGGTTTTTGAACCGATTTTAAATTATTATATAATATTGTCTTTTATTAACATAACTGTTACCCATTTAAAGAAAAACACTTTAACGGATTTAAGTTATGTATTTTTGCAAAATTTAAATATATTTACATTATTTTAAGTTTTTTCCGACGTTTCCACGTACTTTACAGCGTGCATGGTCACGATATGATATGATATATATAAAATCGTATCGATATATATATATCGATATGTGTATGTATATATATATATATATCAAATGGAAGAGCCTTTAAATGTTTTAAAATTGAAACTCATTTAGGTGAATAGAATTGAGTTAAGTATTCAGTAATAAATATTTATTTACCAAACGAATTTTCTCTTGAACTTTGATACTTAAAAGTCACTTTGTATAAATTTACACTTTTCTATGTAATTGTAATACAGTATTTAAGGTGATGGGACGAATATACGACATATTGAAAAGTATAATAAAATTAGTTAAAACACTCAATTTGAACAGTGAGTTTGGACCCATGCGATTTTAATAAGAACAGGTCCGCAATTATACGTTTAAACAACCTTCGATTGTTTTTGAAAGCGTAAATTTTGACAGAAAATGACATAAAACCCAAATAGACAAATATGTACGCAGTACTCCGCGACAAAACCCACAACCGCTCGACGTACGTTTCGCCGACACCGGAGCATCATCAGGAAGTTGCCTCTACGAACAGCGCTCGTATACGTAACGTCGAGTGGTTGTGTTTCGAAATAAAATATTGTCATATACAGAGATTTTTTGTTTATGCAAAAATTGTTTAAAATTATACAAATTGATATGTTTGGTAAGATAACAGAAGTATTTCTTATTTTATATTTTATATACGGTTAACTTTGCGGGATCTGGAATCTAATTATATAATTGTAGTCGAATTGCTTCTCATGATATGGTTGAATTTGTAAATGTATTTCTGTACTAAAACACAAAAAACTATTTTAGATGACTCCCATATAAAAAATGTTATTTTTTGCTCTTTTTTCTGGTTGGTATGGAACCCTTCACGCGCGAGTCCGACACACACTTTAGGGTTTTCTTAAATTAATAATAAAACTCTTTGTCGTACGTATTTATAGTGGATATATGGCCTATAGAAAGACTGTATTTTAAGATAGAAAAATCTCCTGTGAGATAAATTAGAATATGTGAAAAAAAAAACAAAATTATCTAAAAAAAAGGTGTGTCAAACGGGGATTTGGGTTAACATATACTGTCAAAGTTGTCACGGAAATTTGACCACGGTTTTATGTTTAGTTAAAACAAATCAATTTTGTTAATATACCTGTTCGCATTTTGGTGGGTAGATTTTCATTCACAACTACCTTCATTTGCCAATACAATGGCGACCACTCGGCATACGATAGCTGTCAGAGAAGGTTGTCTCCGGGTAGAAGTTCTTAATCTGTAATCGTGACTGTTGACAGCCAAAGGCAAAGCAAGAAAACGTTTACGGTGAGTGAAAATCTATTTCTCCAAATTGATCCAACGTCAAACCAACAAACGTATAGCTGAAAATATTTTTTTATATGTTGAGAAACGAGGACTTTTCTGTCATCTTTTGTAAATTCATGTGTTAGTTTTTGTGTATATAATAAAATAATATGTGTGAGATTTTGTTTTATTCCCTGTGAGCAAGTGGGACCGTACAGGATCAGAGGTTCAAGATGACGGGAGTATCTCAGAGTAATCGGGCAGCGTCACCACGATACTACTTTGAGAGGACGCGAGAAATGAATGAGCCAAAGCCGTATTCAAATCTAATTTATTGAGCTGAAGATACACTTTAAATATAATTCACATATATACACACATATACAATATTTCTTATGTGAGCTGTTGGTGTATCGCGCATCTTCAGCAACAATATTTAGAACAACCGTGTCAGTAGCGTCAGCGGTTGCTCCATGTTCAATGACATCTGAACACCCTGGTTATTTACTGAGTATAACGTTATTAATATAGAGACAACTTTCGTGAATAAGAGGCGTTCGCCGATGGGATGTGACAACGGACTTTAATCTTCTAAAACTTCAACCTGTGGGTTGAAGCTTTTGTAGGGGGGTCGCCAGGTCGAAAGAAATGGGTACTTTAGTAAAAAAAAACAATATTGCTAATAGTAATACTGTAACATGCATGACAAAAAACCGAAGGTTCAAAGGGGGTCGCGAAATATTTTTTTAAGGGGGTCGCATCATGAAAAAGGTTGAAAAACACTGTTCTTAAACAAGAGCTTACATTGAAACTTCAAGTTAGGGTTGTGAAGGCTCAAAACAAACCCTTTTGGGTATAGAATAATGCACAAGAGACAAAGGGAAATATTTATTTTATTTTTTAAGGAAATGAAGGAGTGTTTTGAGGAATGGCAAAAGCATTTTGACAAATTTAAGCCCGTGGTCTATAGGGAGTCACTTTTTTTGTATCACTTGCCATTTTACGGAGTGGAATTAATTATCGTAGTATAATTTATTTTATTTTATTTATATAAGACACGCCTGTTTCCCAATGGGGTAGGCAGAGACCACAGACCTCCACTTTGTACGATCCTTGCATACCTCTCGCTTCGTCCACACTCATTCGTACTATAATAGGCCTTAAAGGCCGGCAACGCGCCTGTAAGCCATGTCCATGGGCGGCTGTAAGCACTATTCTAAGTGACCCGCCTGCTCGTTTGCCCTCTGTCTCATAAAGAAAAAACTTTCTTACAAATAAATTCCCACGAAGCGATCCGTTTTCAGTATGTAATAAATATGTATATATAAAAGAATTGGTAGCGAGGCAGCCATCATCAGCTGAAGAAGACCTTTAGAACCTAGATATAGGACCATCATCAGGGTATGAAAGTATTTTGACAAAATTGAAGATCTACTAAATATTTTAGTATGTTTCAGATGCGCAACGATTTTTACGTAATTAAACTCTGCCTTGGACGAAATAAATACTAAAATCTATATCAAGTGTTACACATTATGACATTTCAATAGCCAATATTCGGTAATCTATATTCCCCCCCCCCTTCCAATTGCTTAGTTGTCAGGCCATCAGCGCGCTCTTTAAAAGTAACGAGCACCAAGAGAGTGGTTCTTAAACAACTGAGAAGTGGTACCTTTGAATGCAGTGGTTCAGTTTGGACCCTAGTTCTGAGAAGTACAGATTATGTTAACATTATTTGTGTAAAATACAACGTTTTCTAAGTTTCTGTAGCTGTCATACAACGATCCACATCGACAACTTTTACCCAAAACTAGCCAAAAAAAAATTAAAATTCAGCGCGAAATTTTGTCGGCTAAGAATTAACAGAGACAAATTCCATCTATATTACCTCGATGTCCGTTCCACAACTGAGCGCTTCAGAAGGCACTTTCGGCCGCACCAGCGCTATGTGGAACCAGCTGACAAAATTTCCGAACCAATACGACTTTGGGACCTTCAACAAAAGAGCGAATGGCATCTGAAAGGCCGTCAACGCATGGGCGGTATCTTTTACGATCAGGTGAGCCTCCTGCTCGTTTGTTTTGCAAAAAAAAATATTAATAAATATGTCTCAGTTTCAAAATAACGAACATAAAACTGGCAACGGAACGCGTTCGGTAAGGAAATTTATGAAGTGCTTAAGCGACGATGCCCAAAGGTATGGTAAGGTTAAAGTTTGTCTGAATCTAGAAAATCATGTTTTCATATATAATGTTTATAATAACAGCACCGGAGAGACGAAAATATAAAAATTATATACAAATAGTAGCTGATCCGGCAAACGTTGTTTTGCCATAAATGTGATTTCTAGCAATCATTTTTTTAGTTCAATAAAATTATCAGCTTTAAGTGTGCGGGGATATGGTTATAATCGAAAGCGTTTTAAACAATAAAAGTATGCTTTTAGGTTAATAAATCTTTATATGACACGTTTGTCGGTTTACCATAACAATTAACAGATAATTTATATTAAAAAAAATTGTGACCGTCAATTAATTAAAGATCTAAGCTATGCTATCTCATAAGTTTGGCCAGACTCACGGTGTGCCAATTTAATTTAAAATCGGTTAAGTTTAGGAGTCCATCGCGGACAGACATCGTAACAGGAGATTTATATATACATAATATTAAGATATTCCTGAAAAGTTGAAAAAAAATCGATCGTTAACCTTCTTCGTAGCCATTTAGTAATCTAATATATAAAATTCTCGTGCCACAGAGTTCGAAGTTGAACCCCTCCGAAACGGCTTGAACGATTCTCATGAAACTTTGTGAGCGTATTGAGTAGGTTTGAAAATCGGCCAACATCTACTTTTCATCCTCCTAAATGTTATAGATAGTCCACCCCTAATTTTTTTTTAGACAAAATTTTTAATTTCTATTTTTTTATGATACAAAAATACATACAATCCTAAATTTTCACCCTTCTACGATCAACTCCTACTTATTTATTAATTGAAAATTTAAATCACATGTATGGCAAAACAACGTTTGCCGGATCAGCTAGTACTTATAAAGGAACATCCAGGTAAATATTTCTACTATCAGTTCGGAAGGGATTAATTTAGAAAGATTTTTTGAGAAATCAAGTCAACGAGCAGCTGAAAAATAAAAACTTAATATAAGCTTATTGTATTAATAATTGTTTTACATAATATTCGTATCTGGAGTTTAAAATAATTTATATATTTATTTAATTACAGTCTACAGCCAAAACATACTTAAAAACTACCTTAACCAAAATTTACAAATAACAACTCCTTGCAGGCTTCACTCATTCTTAAGCCATTTAAACAGTTTTAGAGAGCGTAACGTATTCTGTACACCTCTAAATTGATAGCAATAACGTTTAAATTGTCAATTTAGAAACATACAGAATAGGTTACACACGTTTGACAGGTCTAAACCTAAATTTAGAGGTTTTTAGTTTTAGAGGTGTACATCAGAATCGCCACCAATGCCTTGATTGATCAAATGCGCTACGCCATCTTTCAGTTATGACCTTTTCAAACTTATATTAGCATCTATAGTTTTTTCCCGCCCAAACTGAAACTGTTAATAACGCTTATATTTTTAGACAGATGGCGCTATCCTAAACGGCAACTAGAAGTCTAGACTTTTAACATAACTAGATAGCATTCGCCACATATCTCAATTTAATTTATTCTTTTATATTATATTTACTTAATATTTATTACTAACCACATATGAATTAAAAAAAATAAAAAAACCGTTCCAAAATTCCTATTTTGTTCACGTTGACGGGGTTGGAAGCGTGTTCTATGGAAGAATGTGTTTCGGTTTTTAGTTTAGTTTCACGGAGGGTCCGTAGCTACAGCCGATTCCGGTCGTGGTGAATAGCCGGTCTAAGTATTCACCATCAATATGTTTGAAGCGACAAAGCAATTCAATATATAACTATAATGTTCTAAATACGTCAAGAAAAATGATAAAGCGAAGAGGCCTCGGCCTCAACAACGCGGTGGTAGCTGATATGACCTTCCTTTTTCCTAACCAAACATAGAATTATGTTTACAATATTAATGCAAGTTAAATAGCAACACTACAGAATATAAATGTACTGGTGATGCGAAAAAAAACAAAATTTTCCCGCCTAAACTGTTCGTACCACAGAGCATTGCAGTTTTTCTCTAAATAAAAAAATATTCCAACCACAGTTTAAATATAAATTACAAAAATTTACAATAGATTTTGATATGGGAATAAGTTTGATAAGGGAAGAGGTTCTATTGGAATATAAAAGTAATATTTCACTGGGTTATGGTCGCTGCTTAATTAGATTTTTGGATATTAATTTGATTTTTTTTTCACATTAAAGTCAAAGTCAAATTCATTTATTCAAGTAGGATCGTTACATGATCACATTTGCTCGTCACTTAAAACTAAATTTATAGGCTTGTTCACTAACGCGCCCGAGTCTGAGAAGAACAAGCAAGAAACTCAGTCGCGTTTGTCTATTTTCTTTGATCATGCTTACAACTTATAATTTTTAGAACAGGAGCAATTTAGTCCCAAGCACTTCTGTCATTCAGATAATCCGCGTTCCTGTAATAGGCTTTAGCAATCAATTTTCTTTTAATAATATTTTTGAATTTGTTTATTGACAGCTCTCGGAATTTGCTTGGGACTTTATTATAATAGCGAGCACCATTTCTTTGAAATGAATTGCTTATTTTATGCAGTCTTGTGGTATAAATCGTTTATATTTCGGGTATTATATTGATGAAAGTCACAATTAGTACTAAAACGATTTATGTGTTTTCGAACATACATGATATTTTCATAGATATATTGACCAGCAAGCGTCATAATATTTAAATCTTTGAATCTCTCTCGCACCGACTCCCGTGGGGGCAAACGGCAATTATTAAAATGTACAAGGGGCGGATTGATTTAATAATAATTTGATAAATAAGTCTCCTGTGCTTTCAGCCTGTATATACAATTTCTTTTCACAACATTTTAATGTTCTTATTAAGAGATTTTTTTTGTTACAAGACACGTAACAAAGCTCCATCTAGGCGCATTTCACTGAACTACGACGAATATAAGTTGTGTTGTATGCTTGGTCTCATATAGACTACATCAGTGTTTTTCAATCTTTTTCATGACGCGACCCCCCTGGTGTAAAAAAAATATTTCGCGACCTCCCTTGACCTTCGGTTTTTTATCATGTATGTAGGTGTATGTTACAGTATTACCATTAACAATAGTAATTGTCTTAATTGATTTTTTTTACTAAAGTACCCATTTTTTTCGACTTCTGGCGATTCCCCTACAGAAGCATCACACAGACCCCTACAGACTACAGACCCCTACAGACCCATCAACCTGTGGGTCGCGACCCCCTAGGGGGTCGCGACCCACAGGTTGAAAAACAATGGACTACATCATAAATACGAATGTCATAGTTCTGAAATACCTCTATGAGCAGCGGTTATGAGTTAGGCGTTCAAATCAAATCAATCAAATCAAAATATCTTTATTCATTTAGGTAAACATGTACACTTATGAACGTCAAGATAAACAAATTAATTAATCATAACTAAACAAATAAATCGTAAATTTACATTTACCACCAGTTCGCAAGTCAAGGGCGTAGAGCGGGTAAGAAGAACTGGCAAGAAACTTTCCGCCACTCTTTTTAATCGCCAAGTTTTTAATACAAATTGTTTGAACTGGAGCAAATCAATCCCAAGGATTAGGATCATTTAAGTATTCGTCACATTTATAAAAGGCTTTATTAATTAATTTACTTTTAACAAGGGCTTTGAATTTATTTAGTGACAGTTCTCTAATTTCGCTTGGGAGTTTGTTGTAAAAACGAATACAATTTCCATATAAGGAGTGGTTTATTTTCTGGAGCCTGGTTGGTCGCACACTCAAATTAGTTCTATTACGCGTATTATACTGGTGAAAGTCACCATTTGTTTTAAAATCGTTTAAGTTCTTTTGGACATACAACAAGGCTTCAAGAATATATTGACCGGATAATGTCATAATATTTAGTTCCTTAAATCTATTCCGTACCGACTCCCTCGGGGAAACACAACAAATACCCCGAACAGCCCGCTTCTGCAACACAAATATGGATTGAACCTCTGCAGCAGCACCCCACAGTAAAATACCGTACGACATAACGCTGTGAAAGTAGCTATGGTACACAATTTTAGCCGTATCCTTATCAGTAAGCTGTCGGATTTTCTTCACTGCATATGCTGCAGAGCTCAGCCTATTCGAAAGAGTCTCTATGTGTGGGCCCCACTGGAGTTTACTATCTATTGTTATGCCTAGGAAAACAGTTTTGTCAACAAAGTTTAGTTCACTGTCCTTAACTTTCAGGTTACCAATATCTCGTTTTACGTTATTAGTTGTAAATCTAATACATTTTGTTTTATTCTCATTAAGCAGTAAGTTATTCACATTAAACCAGTTAACTATACGAGAGATGGAATTGTTTACATCGTTCAATAATGTGTTTTTCCTATTCACTTTAAATAAAAGTGAAGTGTCATCAGCAAACAATACCATCTCATGAACTTCGTTGACAAAGAATGGGAGGTCGTTTATGTAAATCAGAAATAAGAAAGGCCCGAGAATCGATCCTTGGGGGACGCCGATTGACACCTGCGAACCCGGAGAGGTGACTCCATTGATATGCACTTTTTGGATCCTTCCCTTTAAATATGAATTCATCAGGCTGGAAGCTTTGCCATCAACGCCATAGTGTTGAAGCTTTCCAACTAGTATATCTGGATGAACACAGTCAAAGGCCTTTGACAGGTCACAAAAGACGCCGACTCCATCATATGATTCTTCCCAGGCGTTAAATATGTCCGAAATCAACTTCACACCGGCATCGATTGTGGAGCGACCCTTAGTAAAACCATACTGTTTATTATGAAGGAGTTTATTTTTATTAAAATGTAAAGAAAGTTGGTCTAGCATTATCTTTTCAAAAACTTTGCTCAACGCGGGGAGCACTGAAACGGGTCTGAAGTTTGACGGATCAGACTCACTACCTGCCTTGAACAATGGAGTAATCTTACTTAATTTCATTTCGTCCGGAAAGACTCCACAATCGATACAATTGTTAAAAATAATAGACAATTCAGAGCTTATTAGATCAATAACGGAATTTAAAATTACTGTTGACATACCCCATATATCTTTACTTTTTTTTAAATTAATAAGCTTAAAGGTTTTAACAATGTCATTACAAGTTATATGTTTAAAATGAAATTTAATATTACATTTAGGTACACACTTTTCTAGTAATGACATCGCAGCAGTAGGTGAAGAATCTAGGGCCTTGGTCGTACTGAGTGGTACATTTGTAAAAAACTCCTCAAAAGTAGAAGCCACCTCTGAGTCCGATTTTATTAATTTTCCGTTTACTTTTAATGTGTAATCGGTTCGTTTGTTAGACGCTTTACCGGATTCCTCATTTATTACTTTCCAGGTAGCTTTTACTTTATCCATGCTATTTTTTATTTTTGAACTTAAATATTGTGATTTTGCAATTTTGCAATCTTTTTTGAAATTATTAGAAAACAACCTAACATTTTCCCTAAATTCTTCACTGGTGTTATATTCCTTTTCATCATACATTTCATATAATTTTAACCTTTTTCTATGTAACTCCTCATTTGCCCAGTCACAAAAACTTGTTTTCTCAGAGACCAATAAAGCCTTTTGAGTGAATACTTTCTTGAATTCATCAATAAAAGATCTAAAAAAAGTACTGTATAAATTATTAGGGGATGAGTTGTCACACAGAAATGGCATTCTATACACCAATGCTTCCCTAAATCTGACCAAACGGTCATTTGTTATCGGAGTTATCAAAATTTTCTTCTTTTTACATGGTTTCTGTTGCCTTAATTGGAATTCAAACCATTGACCAGTGTGATCAGATTTAAATCTATTGAAAATACAAACATTCAAAGGGGCTATGTCACTATATATATTATCTATGCAAGTTGCAGTGCTGGCTGTTATTCTTGTCGGTGAATGAAATTGATTCATTAAATTGTAAGAACGAAAAAGACTAAGTATGCGTATACTTGCATTAGAATGACAAAGTAAATTGACATTGAAGTCCCCACACACAATTAGCCCTTTATTACACTTTACTAATTTACACAATATCTCCTCTAATACATTTTCAACATTATTAAAGACAGCTGATGGAGGACAATATAGACATACAACAATGAATTGCTCCAGTTCCACACAGGATATTTCAATAGTTAGTTCTACTGAGAGGCTCATGATATCCTTTCTTTCTTTGCATTTAAGTTTTTTATTAATTAGGATTAAAGAGCCACCATGAATTGCATTTTCTCTGCAGAACACACTACCAACCCTGTGGTTACAAAAATTAAACAAAACTTCACATTTTTTTAGCCAGTGCTCTGTTATGCACAAAAAGTCTATATTTTGGCTATTCAAGAATAGTTCTATTTCTAACTCTTTATTTTTAATTCCCTGTATATTTTGATGCAATACAATAATTTTTTGGGACTGGCTTTTACTACTAATACTCACCTTGTTATTGCAAGAGCGGTGCTCTGTTGTCTTATTATCTAATTTAAATAAATATTATTTGGAATTCCCTCCAAAGTTTTAGAATCTAATACTTGCTCAATAGAAGCAAGGGGTCTAGCCAAATTCTTGGCTGTCATCTCTATAAAATATGATAGCGAGATAGCTATCTGTCTTTTTAAAAAAGCAGGTAGATAATAATATCTACCCTTTGTTATAAAAAACTTTTTCAAATACCTATTGGTATCTATGACACAAAATTTATCATTATACATTGCCAGTGTATGCAATGTTTGATTAAGAATATACCTTGCATCATTCTCCTCCTTAGGAAAGCTTTGGCTATAGGGAAATGTAAACATAATGATCCTTTTAGAATCTAAACAACAAAGTTTTTCATATAATACTAAAAGATCATGTTTATTTACACTTCCCCTGTTCCCTATAAAAAGTATTAAATTATTACAATTAGAATTGTTTTTCAGAATATGATTTTTAACAATGTTTTTGAAACTGGCATTGGGATAACTGTTGTTTATAAATGTTTGCCCATTTTCTAATTGTAAAATATTTGCCATATCCTTACCCATTCCATCGGAATACATAATATTCCTTTCTTTTGGATTAATTTTTTCCTTTACATGAGTGTATGTTGTGTTGTATGTGTAGCTGTGAGTGTGGTCTGATGTTTGTGTTAATTGGAGACTGGGTTGGCTTTTATAATTACAACTACAAGTTTTATTCTGTAACTGCTCATAACATTCTGCTGTGTAATTAGAAATTTGAAGCAGATCTTCCATAGTAGAAGAATATTTTTCTACCATACATTGAGATTCTTTACATTTGGAAGTAAGACAGTTTGTAAGTTCTGTTAATTTTAATATTTGTGCTTTTAAATCTAAAGTATCAGTGTCATACTTTAATTTGACATTTTCAATTTCTATTAAATTCAAATCAAGTTCATTTTGTAGTTGTGCGTTTTGAACTTTTAAATCTACACAGTTTACATTTCTATATTGTTTTACTAGCTTCTGTGTTTTTTTAATGTATTTATTAATTTTGATATATTTTCTAATTTTGTTTTTACCTAAACTATTTAAATTCTGAGTGGGTGCATGACTTGAATTACCAAGTAATGTATTATATAAGGCATTTGTTTGTGTAACTTGTTCACTTTGAGATTCTGCCTCTAGTTTATTAATATATTGTTGAGCCTCCAATAGCTGTTTTTCAAGACTTCTTATGCGCTGCAAAGCAACTTCATACTCACGACCATAACAGTCAAGTTTATTTAATTCCTGCTGAAGCATATCACAATCATCTTTAAGTGAAGTATTTTCTTTAAATAGCAGGGACATTTCGTTTTTGAGCTTCCTGTTGCTTTCCAGCACACTTAAGACTTCTTTTTCATTTTCTTCTCTTTCACTTGTTAATTTGGCACATAAATCCCTGCAAGACTGCAATTCAGTCAGTGCTAATTTCAGTTTAGATTCTTCTAGCAAAGTTGTAACCTGACTTAATATGCAAGCTGTACTCTCCTATAATTGGAGATGCACGCGGTATGATAAGTGTGTAGTCCTAAATAAATGTTGAGTGTGTGTTGTGTATCTCCGTTGGAGTTTCAAAATAAAAAAATAAATAAAAAAAATAAATAAAATATGAAAATTTACAATAATGACATGTTTATACTAAATTATAAGATGTATTGTAATATAGTGTTAAATGTCTATTTTATATTGAGATTTAAGTCCTATCGCATCAGAAATTCTGTAAAGATACGTATGTATGGAAAAAGTTCGGTGCGTTTTAATTAGTACTTAAACCTATCTAATATATAAAATTCTCGTGTCACGGGCTTCGAACTTGAACTCCGCCGAAACGGCTTGACCGATTGTGTCAAATTTTTTAGTTTCTATTTTTTATGATACAACATACAAAAATACATGGAATCCTAAATTTTCACCCTTCTACGATCAACCTTTATTTTTTATTTATTAATTGAAAATTTATTTTTCAAATTTTAAATTTTGAAGGTGACAGGATAAACCTTTATCTATTTGCATTAAATTATGCAGATTTGAAAATGACGAACGATCCGAGACGCCTTCTATTTTCCCGCCTAAATAGTAAAATCGCAGACTACAAACCAACCACAGCCTATCGTTCACAAAAGAGAGTCAAATCAGCTACTACGGTCTGTGAGAAGAAATCTCAATATGCGGATTAAAGAATTGCTTTTATTTTCATAATACCCATACATGACGAATAATTCGACACCTCCAGATGGCAATGGTTAACGGTCCATCGCCACACCGGTTTCCCGAGTAACATGGACTCCCCAAGTCCTAAGTGAAAATACATCTATATATCTTATGTCGTAGAAGAACTCTGATAGCGCGTTTTAGACGGCGCGCTGTGATTGGTTGACGCGAAATCGCGGTCAACAGTATGGGAAATTTATTAACAAACTATTTTATCGTACGATAATATAGTTAAAACAGTATTTATTTGGTCTACTGCATCTATGGGTTTTAACTATATTGTATACGCACTTTTCTTGATAAATATATGTTAGTTTTATTCGAGGATTTCATTATTACTTTAATTTTATATTTATCACTACATAGTATAATACTGTTAAAATTGTGTATTCTTATAAACCTTATACTTGTCACACTCATGGAACTGTCAAACTCGAATGACGTTTGCTAATGTCAAATTAACTGTCTTGTTAAGTTCTTCTTGTCTTGCTCGATTGCTCGCTCCTACCTAATGTACCTGTGGATACAATATATGAAGTCTTCAAGATTCTCGTGTTTAATTTCACCATCAGCTCCAGGCTACCTGATAGGCAATCTAGTTTCAAGCACGCGCATCCTCTGCGCTAGATACTGTGCTAACAGGTTATGCGCCCAGACTACGACGAGGATTGCATCAGCCAACCACGACGCTGACCACGTCACGAACATAACCTCACAAGGTACAATTTTCATATTTCTAATAGTAATATGGCAAATGATGCACAAGCCCCAAATGTTGCAACTAGCGGCGAAAGGATTATTGCTGCAAATAATTTTCAAATTGAAAAATTGGACGGCGTGGCAAACTATTCCACATGGAAATTTGCAATGCGCATGGCGCTTACAATGGATGGGCTATGGCAGTGCGTCACTGGAGCTGAAACGGATGTTTCCAAGAATGAGAAAGCTCTTGCACGTTTATGTTTGGCTATTAAGCCAGCTTTGTATCAGCATGTATACACAGCAAATACCGCCAAAGAGGCATGGGATAAATTATGTGCAATTTTTGAAGACAAAGGCTTACACAGGAGGGTTATTTTACTAAGACAACTTCACAGAATTGATTTTAACAATTTTAATAGCATGACGGAGTATATAAACACCATTATGACCATTGTTCAGCAACTAGCAGACATCGGCAAACACATTGATGATGCCGAAGTCGCTGAGATGATGCTAGTTGGCCTACCTCAAGACTACGATGCATTAGTTAGTGGACTGGAAACAATTTGTTTATCAAGTACTTTAAGTAGCGAAGCAGTCCGCACAAGATTATTACAAGAAGAGTACCGGAAGATTACAATGTTATCTGGCAACGACTCAAATACGGCATTGGTTGCAAATTATAAGAAGTCACTTACCTGTCATTTCTGCAAAAAGCCAGGACATCTGAAGTCACAGTGCTATAAGTTAAAGAACAAAAAGAACAATAACAGGAAGAGAGGTGATGGAGGTGATCAGCAGCAGACCTTGCTGGCATCGGGTTTTGTTGCTACCAATGACTGGATCGTGGACTCCGGGTGTTCTTCACACATGACCAACACAAAGAAGAATTTAGATAATCTTATAGAAAATAATACTAAGATAACTATTGCAAATAATGAAGTTTTATGTAGTGAGGGTAAAGGCAATGTGAATTTAAATATTGGTGGTAAGAATTGGTGTGTGAAAAATGTGATGTTTGTACCAAATTTGTCTGCAAACTTGTTGTCTGTTAGTAAGGTAGTTGAGCAGGGTATGAGTGTTGTTTTTAAAGATGATGGCTGTAAGTTTTATAAAAATTGTAAAATTGTAGGTAAACCTGTACTGTCTGCTAAATGTGAGAAAGGTATCTATAAGTTGATAGATGTGGCTCAGGAGTATTCTTCAGCACTCCTACATGAAGTGCAGGAGGCAGAGAGTGCACAGACTGCTGCATGTGTGTCTGAAGAGATTTGGCATAGGAGATTGGGACACCTTAGTTTGAAAGGAATGCAGGTCCTTAATAAAAGTACTAATATAGGTATTCAGTTTCAGAAAAATAAACATGACTTACCGTGTACAGCATGCTTTGAGGGGAAGCAGGCAGCTAATGCGTATCCAAAGGGCGAGGCTCGGAGAGCAAACCAACTTCTGGAGATCGTACATTCGGATGTGTGCGGCCCTATGAAGGAATGCAGCTGGAGCGGAGCCAAGTATTTGTTAACTTTTACAGACGACTACTCAAGAAAGTCATTCGGATATCTTTTGAAAAACAAACATGAGGTAATGTTTTACTTTATTAAATTTAAAAATCTCGTAGAGAAGCAGACAGGTTTTAAAATTAAATGTCTCAGGACAGATAATGGAGGTGAGTACTGCAGTGTAAAGTTTGAAAATTATTTAGCTAATGAGGGGATTGTTCATCAGACTACAGTGCCTTACTGTCCAGCTCAAAATGGAGTTGCGGAGCGTCTGAATAGGGTAATCATTGAAAAGGTTAGGTGTATGATTAGGCAATCTGGCCTTAGTAACCGCTTTTGGGGGGAGGCTGCAATGACAGCGATGTATTTGAAAAATAGAAGCCCCACAGCATCGTTAGGAGGTTGTTTACCGGAGGAGGTCTGGACTGGACATGAAGTTAGTCTCCGACATCTCCGTGTATTTGGTTGTGTTGCCTATGTCCTGTTACCCAAACCCACTCGTTCAAAATTAGATGCGAAATCTAAGTTAGCTATTTTTGTAGGTTACTGCGAAACTTCCAAAGGTTACAGGTTGATAGAGCCATCAGATCCTAATAAGATTATTATATCAAGGGATGTTCAATTTATTGAGAATAAGTTTTATAAAGATTTTAAAAATGTTTTAACTGTTGACATGAAGACGAATGATAATTTTAATATTGAATTTAATAATGATATTATATGCATTGACATGAATTACAATAATAGATTAAATAATGAAAATAATAATAATATTAAAAGTAATGATATTCATTCAGAAAGCAATGTCTTGAATAACTCTAGTCACAGTGAAACTGAATTGATTGAGTCTGAAGTTTTGGTACAGCCAAATATGGTGGATAATATGTGCCATGATAATCTGAGTTGCCCCAGCGGTGTGAACTCTGAGCAATCACAATGTGATGCTGGTGATTTTTATTCTCCAATTTCAGGAAGTCCTCTGCGTGATAGCAGCTTGGATGGAGACACCGCCAGTTTGGAGGGGGATTCTGGGAGCTCGGATTCTTACCGCAGCCCTGAATATGTGCCCTCGCCTGGAGAGGAGTCAACTGAGGAGGAGGTGGATGCGACTCGTCCGGTGCAGCCCGTGACCGTCCGCAGAAACCCTGAACGTAGTACACGAGGTATTCCGCCGACACGATATGTTTGCGACTACGACACATCTTTGTTGTCATTAGGACATATTGAATTATGTACTAATTTTGATGAGCCGCAAACATATGATGAGGCAATGTCTTCATTGGATAAGGCAAAGTGGCAAGAGGCCATGGATAAAGAGTATAACTCTATGATTGCTAAAGATGTATGGAGATTGGTAGATCGCCCATCTGGCACCAATGTTGTGAAGTGTAAATGGGTTTATAAAATCAAAGGTGATATGTCTGATAAACCAGATAAATATAGAGCACGGCTTGTAGCTCGTGGGTTTAGCCAACAGGAGGGGGTAGATTTTTGTGATACATTCTCACCGGTGGTGAGGCACTCCACTCTGAGAATTCTGTTTGCTATGGCTAACCAATATAATCTCAATATTGAGCACATAGACGTAAGTACGGCTTTTCTGAATGGAGTTTTGAATGAGAATATTTATATGGAGCAGCCAGCGGGTTATATTAAAGATAAAAGTAAAGTGTGTTTATTAAACAAAAGTATATATGGATTAAAACAGGCAAGTAGAGTATGGAATGAAAGAATAAATAAATTTTTGCTAGAGAATAATTTTGAGAGAAGTAAGTGTGAACCATGTGTGTACTATAAAAGGCATGAAAAGGAAATTACAATTGTGGCGTTGTATGTTGATGATTTTTATGTATTTACTAACTGTAATAATAAAAGTTTTTATAAGTTGTTAAAAACGGAATTCGATGTACAACATTTAGGTCCATTGAAAACATGTCTTGGTATGAATGTCAAAAGAACAGAAAATTCATTAATTTTAGACCAGTCTAACTATGTAAGAAAGTTATTGCATAAATTTGGGATGACACAATGTAAAATGGTTTCAACACCTATGGCTCTCAATACAAAGTTAGTTTCTGAATCAAATAATTGTATTAATAATGATATTTATCAGTACAGGCAACTCATTGGATGTTTGATGTACCTTGCAGTCTGCACAAGGCCGGACATTTCATTTGTATGCAGCCAGCTCAGTCAATATGTAACTAAGTTTGAAAAATGTCACTGGGTAGCTGCAAAACGAGTACTTCGTTATTTGGCCAATACATGTCATTATGGTCTACATTTTTATAAAAGTGACAAGTTTAATGTTGTGGCCTATGCAGATGCTGATTGGGCAAACGATCCTTCTGATCGTAAGTCCTACACAGGTTTTCTAGTGAAGCTGGGAAACAATACTGTGAGTTGGGAGGCAAGGAAACAGCGTAGCGTCGCTCTGTCTAGTACGGAAGCTGAATTTATGGCTGTGACAGACGCGTGTAAAGAATTATGTTTCATTAAAAACTTTTTGTTAGAAATTAATGGAACGCAGGTTGATATGATTGTGTATAACGATAATCAGAGTGCTTTGAAACTTTTGCAGTTAAAAGAATATTCACATAAACGAACCAAACATATCGATTTGCGCTATCATTTTATTAAAGACTTGATACAGAAACATTATGTTACTGTTAGGTACTTGTCCACCCAACATATGCCAGCAGATGTATTAACGAAACCTTTATCTTCTGATAAACATTATAGTTTCATTAAGGATATGAATGTGAAAGCTATGTAAATGTAACTATAATTTAGTGTGTATTAATGTTTAACACAATGTGAATGATATTTTGTTTGGTACATTAACATATTTTATTTTGTGAGTTCCTTGTGATGTTATAATGTTCTCTGCATCGTGTGCATTTTTGAATTGGATTGTTTAAAGTGTAATGTGTTAGCTATTATGAATATCAGTTTTATACTTTGAAAGTTTTATATTATATAACTTTGTCTTTGATGCATTTATTCATAGTATGGCTATTAAGGGTTTTTAATTTATAACTAACCTTTAGTTTATAAGAATAAGGGGAAGTGTTAAAATTGTGTATTCTTATAAACCTTATACTTGTCACACTCATGGAACTGTCAAACTCGAATGACGTTTGCTAATGTCAAATTAACTGTCTTGTTAAGTTCTTCTTGTCTTGCTCGATTGCTCGCTCCTACCTAATGTACCTGTGGATACAATATATGAAGTCTTCAAGATTCTCGTGTTTAATTTCACCATCAGCTCCAGGCTACCTGATAGGCAATCTAGTTTCAAGCACGCGCATCCTCTGCGCTAGATACTGTGCTAACAAATACAAAGTCGCTTTCTCTATCCCTTTGTATGCTTAAATATTTGAAACTACGCAACGGATTTTGATGCGGTTTTTTTAATAGATAGAATGGTTCACGAGGAAGGTTTATATGTCTACATCCTTTAAATAGTAGAGAAGTACTGTTGTAATTTTGAGGTTTCTAATGTGATGTTGTAAATAATTACATTTTATCCGCTTACATTGCAAACGCAGGCTGAACTCTACGAGTTTTATCAAAATAATGTACTATGTATTGTACGCATTGAAAAGGTCTACAGAAAAGTCCGTAATGGTATATGTCTATCTCTAATGGATAACCCACAATAACTTTTTTTGTCATTTACTTTTTACGACAAATAATGGCTAATTTTCGAAGCGATGTTAACCAATACATTGTTCATTTATATCTATATGATCTATATGGCCCTACCATCGTATGATTTAAGTGAATATTTTTGAAGATATTACAGATTTTACACACACTTTGAATTTAGCAGCGATCGGACGCGTTTATTTTTCTGTAGTATATTTAGTATCAGCATTGCACCCGTGCGAAGTCGTGTCGGGTCGCTAGTACAGAATAACTCGACGCCTTGAAGAAGAAACTTGTGTGATCTAACAAAAAGAAATTGAAATTTTAATTTAATCTCCTCGAATATTGATAACCTTCCCAGATAATATGATAGGTCTCTTAAGTATCTTAACTAATAAAACTCACATTGCATACAGAAAATATATATTTAAATGGAAAACATGCAAAATTGAACAAGTATAAAACACAAAAATTAGTTGTTTTACTTGCTAATCCGCAAATAGTTTACTAAGACTTGCCAAATCAAATGTTTTGTTATAGGTTAATTGAAGAATTCTAAACTGCAACTGTTTTATGTTATTTTCAACAGAAAAACTAAGTAAATCACATATATCATCAACCTTAAAGTTATTAATTAGTTGATTAATACACTTGATGGCCAAGTCTTTTATTAGGTACATTTGTGCCAGCAAAAGAAGTGATTTCACACTCTCATTATCATTGGGTAATATTTTACAATATATGTACTGTTTCAGATTTATTAAAGTAGCTTCTGATGCTCCAGGTATGTTTAATATACCCATGTCTGTCTCTTTCCATCTTTCCGACAACATTCTGTACATAACGGGACTAGAGGTGCACAAAATTACTTTATGCACATCTATTTTACAATTGTCACCTTGAAGTTGGAAATCAGTTAGGCTAGTGTCTTCAAAGAGAGATTTGAACGGAGATTCAGCATCAATTAATTCCTTTATAGACACCTCCATGATAATTTCCTTTTTTGAATGGCAAATGTCTTCCTCAAAAATTCTCCATATTGCGTCAGCTTCAGCTGATAGCGTTTTCTGAAAGCCATTACAAGTGACAATTATTTCATATTTATTATCATCTTCTTCTCCTTTTGTAAATTTAAGAAACAAGTAATAAAAATTTTTTGATTTTCCTCTATGCCAAATCTTCACAGTTATATTAACTAAATTGTTTATAGGAGTGTCGGCGCATGTTATTGGTTCTGAGTTTATGTATCCATTATAATCAACAGTAAAAGATATTTTACATTTAATTTGGTAACGGCCTGATGCCAAGTTTTGTACTTCTAATGTTGTCATCTGAAAATGGTAAAAATGTAGTTAATCATTTCTTCAATATCAAGTGAATAAAATTGTTTTTCTAAGTGATATCTTATGTAGGTAATGTAATTTATCATTGTTATATATGAGGTAGTGGTCATCCCGTAGGGGTCTGTGCCTTTAATGAATTATGACTTTAACAAGCCAAGTGATTTCTATATAGCAATTATATATAAATATATAAATATATATATTTATATATATTTATATTTTATATATACAAATAGTTATACTTAAAAATACTAAGTATATATAGCTAATTCAGCGATGCAGGCATAATTGCAGAGAAGTTTTAAATAAGTTTGCGTAGACAATAAATTTAATTTCAATACAAAATAATAAAATAGTATAAAAATGTGCACGTATAATAGCGTTTTAAAGATCCCCTCTATTTGATTCTTTTTGTTTGTTTGTTTATCTATACAATTAGCAATTAACAAGTGAACTTTCGTCCATCGTTACTACGGTCCTCTATTCAAAATCCATCACCACGGTAAAGTTCTTTTAATAAGAATGATTGCGGCTAAAAACAGACTTACCTGTATTGATTGTTGAATAAAATCAGAAATTGGAATTGAAAAGTTCGAACAAAGCAAAGAAAAGCTCACTGCTAAGTAATGTTGCAGACTGCAGTTGTAATCTTAAAAAGTATGGGCCATTATAGATAGGGATAGGGATATTCCGATACTAGTAATTATTAAATATGAGTACGTACTCGATACTTCTGATTCGATACCAAGTATTTATGGTATCGAATCAATTTTGCGATACTTACTCGGTATCGAAACAAAATTACTTGGTATACAGAACGCATATCAATATCACATCAATGTTATCATCAACACCAAAATCAATAATATTTATTTATTTAATTACAGCCTATAGCCAAAAAAAACAAACTTAAAAACTATCTTAACCTAAACTTACAAATAAAAACTCCTTGCAGGCTCCACTCATTCTTAACAAGCCTGTCACAAATATATCCTGCTCAATATGGACACATTTTATCAAAACAAATGAAAATTTTTGAGGTACCTTAAAATAATACTAAAAACTAACAATATATGTAAGTATCGATACTTAAGATTTGAGTATTATCGAAATGAGTAGCTATCGATACTTTGGTTGTATCGGAACATCCCTAATTAAAGATAACATGAAAAATTAAAATTCATTGAGGAAGCACCGACCATAAATACTTTTTTTTTTTAATGATCATGGGTACAAGTCTTTGTGTTCTAATAGATAATTCTGAAGTCAACTCTAAGCTTATCAAAAATAAAATTCTTTAAAATTAGTGATAACAGGAACGTATATACCTAAACTATATTTTGATGGCTAGTGTTATATACATCAAATATGTTTTTTATATATAATCTGTATAAGATGGAAATAATAGGATGAAGCATTACTGTGCGGAAGTCCATAGTATGAAGTTCTAATAGAACAATGTAGGAGCAATGCTCCGGCACCGAAATGTCCTGAGGATACTCCGTTGTCGCGGAGTCGAGCGTTTAAGGGTTTTTTCGTGGAAGTTAAGGTTTAATTGCTACTATATTGGTCAATTAGAATTTCATCTTTATAAGACATAAAATAAAGTATTCTAACAGATATTTTCTCTGATATACCTGTTAAACTTAATTAAATACTATATTTACTGTAAGTTCTTTTCAGGGTGTACGATTCTATCCCTAAAATAAGATGGATTAAACTTATTTTAAGTGTGAGTTACATGTATGGGCTAAATTTTATAAACCGAATTTATCACAGTTTTGTTTTGTAAGAAATGTATTTCTAGCGCCCTTAACATACATTTGTTGATTTAATATCTTTATATTTCTTCAATAAGAAGAATTACATTTAAAATATTAAGTTTTAAAAAAAATTCTACATTTACCAATATGGCAACTTTATAATTTGCGCATGCGTGAGAACCGTCAAAATTATCTGTCTAAATACGATCAAAACAGTTGGTAATCAATTATAGTTCATAAATAGATGTAAAATTAAAGAAAGAAATTTCGAATTTATCAAGTGTTTTATCTATGAAATGTAAGTGTTTCTGGTGAAGAGTATTTTCATTACATCTTTAGTATGTTCTGATTATCTGATGAAAATCGATAATTTCGAGAATTAATTGATTAAACATTAAAATTCAGACGATACCATAATGTGACTTGTTCAACATGAAATTTATGAAGAAATTTCAAAGTAACAATTAGAATGTGTGTGTTAATAGTAATTTAAAAATATTTTTCAATGAAAAGAATAAAATTATTGACAAAAAATAAAATTAAAAGACTTAGAGATTCGAAAGTTTTTGTTTTAATTATCAACAAGAAGAAAACAGGGACTTACGGCCGTTACGTAGCTGAGAGGTTATGGTTATACAGATTTTAATCACAATGATATATTATTATTATGATATTGACATTCATAAGCGATTAATAATCACACAATTTGTTTTCTTTCGCGGGAAAAGCATTTTCTTTTCACTTATATTATTTTGTTTCTATTAAATAATTTTTCAATTTTTTCAGAGCGAAAAATGACGAACGCTACCAACTCAGGCGCGGTATTTTTCTTGGGCACAAGGGCTCATTATCAGGTGGTGTGGTTTTAATTTTTATTCGTATTGCAATATAAAAGTGTTTTTTGGGAGATGGATTGGAAACCTCATTTATCCAAAAATGATGGAATGGTTAAAAAGGTTAACGGGAAAAAAAATTGCTAATAGCGGTTTCACCTAATGAATACATAGATAATGTCCTATACAAAAGTATCTATATAAATTTAAAAATATATATTTAATATTTATATCTATCAAAAACTATCGAAGTTGTGCATGATTATCGGACCCCCGCTCGAGGGCTGCGAACAGCTCGGTCCGCCCCGCTGTGTCGAAGCGCAGCCAGCAGTCGGGGTGCCCCGTGCCGTACTGGATGAACGCGCTACTTTGTTTTGAAGTTGAAAAATTCGAAATTCAAATCCAGCGTAGGACGCCATTTTGTGATATGTTAAACATCACTTAAACACGGTTGTTTTTCTAACAATCTTATTTTATTTTTAAGGAAAACTTACAGCTTAAAAATACATAATAGAAATGAAATAGAAATTTAAAAGCTAATAACAAGTTTTCACATGTAGAAATAGGACAACAGACAGCAAACACTAATATTAAACATAGAATAGAAAAATACTTAATAAAAAACGTACTTCACCACAATAAAGAAAACAAAAACTTCTTAATTATTTATCTTTAAAATATAGACCGGATAGCATACGTCTCACTGAGTGTATCGGAGTGGTAAAAATGTCAATGTTACAGGAAGATTGAGGCAATGAAGTATAGTTATTTAATGTGTATTTTATAATAGGAAGATACAGTGGGGAGATAAAAGGTCTGATGGGATCTAGATGGGAAAACAGGAACCTTTAATGATATTTTGTTTAAAAGGGAAGGACAATCGACTAAACTTTGCGAGACTTGCTGGACTATTTGCGTTATTTGGGTGAATTTTACAGGTTTTAGATGCGGATACATTTGACAGCGGCAACACATCAACTGAGACTCTGTATCAAAGTGAAGAATTGCGGAAGGACCACGACGAGAGCCCAAATTCAAACAAAAGTTCTTGGTGCTACGCGACTGATATAAATGGTAATAGATAATATTGTCTTTTATTAACATAACTGTAAATCTAATCTAATCTGTCATTTAAAGAAAAACACTTTTTTGCAAAATCTAAGTATGTTCTACATTATTTTTAAATTAGAACGCTGTGGGCGAAACGTCGGAAACAATTATATACTTAATACTTACTAATATGAACTTTCTATTGAAGTCTTGAAGCCTTGTTGTATGTACAAAAAAACTTAAACGATTTTAAAACAAATGGTGACTTTCACCAGTATAATACGCGTAACAGAACTGATTTGAGTGTGCGACCAACCAGGCTCCAGAAGATAAACCACTCCTTATATGGAAATTGTATTCGTTTTTACAACAAACTCCCAAGCGAAATTAGAGAACTGTCACTAAATAAATTCAAAGCCCTTGTTAAAACTAAATTAATAAAGCCTTTTATAAATGTGACGAATACATAAATGATCCTAATCCTTGGGATTGATTTGCTCCAGTTCAAACAATTTGTATTAAAAACTTGGCGATTGAAAAGAGTGGCGGAAAGCTTCTTGCCAGTTCTTCTTACCCGCTCTACTTCTACCCTTGCGAACTGGTGGTAAATGTAAATTTACGATTTATTTGTGTAACTATGATTAATTTGTTTATCTTGACGTTCATAAGTGTACATGTTTACCTAAATGAATAAAGATATTTGGATTTGATTTATTATTTATATATATTTAGATTTTGCAAAAATACATAACTTAAATCCGTTAATAAAGTGTTTTTCTTTAATTGGTAATAGATGTCATGTTAATGCGATCAAAGTATGGAATTCATAATATTTGGCCATATATCTATTTCCGTATTATATCAAATACGACTTAGTGACCTTCAAGAAAAGAGCGTATAAGCATCTTAAAGGCCGGCAACGCACTGGTGACGCCTCTGGCATTGCGAGTGTCCATGGGCGGTATCACTTAACATCAGGCGAGCCTCCTGCCCGTTTTATAAAAAAAAAGTTTGTATTGACAATAAATCACTAAACACAATTTAGTGACTTTTACAGTTAACTTCGACACGGAGACAGGTGTAAAGAAGAGATTGAACAGACAAACGAATGAAGCAGTGTGTGAAATTGCACCAGAGATGTTAAGCGGTCGAGATAGGTAAGTTAATCTATCTATCTATATATATCTTTTAAAATATGATCTTCTACAAATTTGAAGCCGGGAATCGAACCTGAGACACTCGGATCGACCTTAGTAGGTCGTTAAATCTAATAAATTCTCGTGTCGCGGTGTTTGTGGTTAAACTCCTCCGAAACGGCTTTACCGACTCTCATGAAATTTTGGAGTGCATAGGTCTGAGAATCTATTTTTCAAACCCCTTAACATAATCCACACCTAATTTTATTTTTTTGTGCCAAAGTTCTTATTTTTCTATGATACAGCATACAAGAATACATAAATAAATACATACCCTAAATTTTCCCTCTACCATCAACCCATATTTTTTATTCATTAATTGAAAATTGAAATCACATGTATGGGAATGGGTCAGCTAGTATAAAATTAACATACAGTATTTCTTCACGCCTATTGAAGCGATCTCGAGAAAGAGAAACCGCGTCACAGGTTCCTCGCCATTCTCTCTTCCCTTACTCGCCGCAAACGGCGCAGCAGCGTTCATTATCTACAACACCTGGAGAATGTACTCACCACCTGCACTTACAGAGAGAGTTGCAGATGTTTGGATTGCCAGGTGAGTGTTCTCGTATAATGTATAGGTAAATTTAAATATCACAAAACACACAATATAGTCATACAAATGTTGACGGTAGTCATACATTGAGGTTGGAGTTTTAATACTTTCAAAATTATCCTTCAAACTTCACTAAACACATTATGAAATAGGGAGATTAATATGACCTTTACCACTGCATAGTATAAAACAAAGCTTTCTCTGTCCCTTTGTATGATTAAATCTTTGAAACTACGCAACGGATTTTTTTAATAGATAGAGTGATTCAAGAGGAAGGTTTATATGTATAATAACATTAATTAAATAGTAGAGAAGTACTATTGTATTTTTGTGGTTCCTAATGTGATGTCGTAAATAATTACATTTTTCCGCTTACATTGCAAACGCAGGTTGAACCCTACGAGTTTTATCAAATTAATGTTCTTAGTATTGTACATATATGTCTATCTCTTATGGATAACCCACAATAACTTTTTTTGTCATTTTACGACAAATAAGGGCTAATTTTCGAAGCGATGTTAACCAATACAGCATAAATCCTTAACCAATAAAATACCATGAATACATTGTTCATTTAATATAGATCTATATGGCCCTTTACACCGTATGATTTAAGTGAATATTTTCGAAGATATTACAGATTTTACACACATTTATTTTTGTGTAGTGTATTTAGTATCAGCATTGCACCCGTGCGAAGCCGGGGCGGGTCGCTAGTTACATATATTAGAATACAATTCTTTGATTGGCCATCTTGATTATGTCCATTCTTCAAAATTAATTTACATATACCAACTATATAGCAAAATAATCCATGTAATAAACAGATCGCCCCAGGTTTAAGACTATGGTGAAGATTTTAGTTTCTCAGTTAACATTTTTGTATAATACATACTTTTTAAAATTAAGCATATGTTCCAAATGATAAAGCTATACCATAAACACCAAAATGAAAGTCAGTTTTATCATATTTATTAATATATTAGTAAAATATTGCAACAACTTATGCATAATATTGTCAAAATCTATTTACAAAGAACATTTTAGCAGCAAATTATTATGTACATGTTAAATCTTAATCAACAAAACTATAGATTCGGTGAAATGCTTAAATAAAAATTAGGCACTTATAAAAATCAAGTATTTACATTTAAACTATCTAAACAAGTCAAAATTTAGTACAACAGTCAAATCCCGGGTGTTTAATATTTTGTCATATCTATAATAGAAGAAAACTATGTTTAAAAAATTTAGTTAAATAAAATCACAAACAGGATTTCATAATATAATCTAAGAGCACCGATTGGTTATTTTGTTAAATTACTTTTTATTCAAAAAGTATTAGTTAATATCCTCCTTTAAATTACAAAAGAAAGTAAGAAAATAATTCTCTTTTTGCTTGTCATTTCCAACATCTAAAAATCACATTTATAAAATTTACAAATTATAAAGCAGTATAATTGCGATATGGACTTCCCAAAGTGGGAAACGTACAATGCCAAATTCTAACAACACGTCAATTCAAATAAAATATTAAGTTTTATTATATTCAGTTCTATCAATATCAGTTTTTAGAGGTTCTGAGGTTTGTAATTTTTAAATATATAGGCTGGTGACGATAGAATTTTGCTATTATACATGTATAAGCAAGCTATAGAAGCCAAATTCTTATAATAAATATTACAATTTCTATGAACCAGAAGTCAGAGCTGAGTTTATAATTGAACAGACAACTACGGAACTATTGCACAAACTTGTCAATATCAAATTCCAAAGCTGCATCAACATCATCATTGGCACATACTTTTTTTCTTTCATCCATACGCACACACTTCAAACAATTTTGGGCCTTACGAAGCCAGCAACCCCGATGGTACATAGAATTGCATCTATCACATAATATAGCCCCACTATCAAATGGATATAACACCTCATTATTGCCACACACTTCACACAGATAACCTTTTCCAGAACATAGTTGACACTTTGTTATGTGTGCTCTGCAAATTTCAGTTAATTCAGTGAGCTGTGTTTCCAAAGTTCCATCGTTGATTGCTTGTAAATGTGACATACTGTACTTTTTGTTCACATCCCCAAGTTGTACAAATAGCGGCGACAAGAGGCTTGTGCCTTCAGGACAGGCACACAGGTATCGCTTCATCCATTCTAAATCTTTCCGCATTTTGTGTACCCATTCCAACTCAGCTATGAAGCTAAACAATTTGCAATTAATGTTCTCAATATCAATATATGGCCGAGACCATGATATAGAAAGCATCTGATATGCAAGGCGAGACACACATCGCTTCTCCCAATCCCAATTGTGGATAACTCTTGCGGGTATAGCAAATAGATCATTCCAATGACATGTTGTACAGAAATACTTGCCTGTATAGTCACACAATCTAGGCTCATTCCATGAGTCTTTAAATGTGAGAGTTGTTTGACATTCTGCACACTTATAATCTTGGGCGGCCAGCCCCTTTTCTGGACAAATATTCAATTCAAACTCGCCTTTTTCAGTCATAACAACATGGGCACACACTCTACATATGTCATCAACACATTTATAATGGCATACATACCCACAGTCAGTGCAGATGTAAGAACTTTGAACAATACTCCAAATAACACCACTGCAATGATCACAGTATTGTTTTCTATTGCTTATATTAACTTGCTGCTCAAAATGATGTCCTTTTATTGTTACCTTGCTTCTGAGTTGTCCATCTGCATCTTTCAAATCCTCTAGTCGTAATCTTAGTTCAACTAAGTATCGCACTAACCATTTACGTTCATCTGAGCACTGGGGGCTGCTTAAAACAAGCTCTTTGCATTGGTTTATTGCTTTTTCGATTTCTTCGCGGGTCGCTGTACTGTGAATTTTGAGTTTCTTGTTCGCTATTGATTTTGGAATGTAATTCGAGTCGATACTCTCGTCAGCCGATACACATCCAGACGTTGAAGATGATGATATTGATTCCTCAACGCTCCGAGGGCTGCAGCATATTAAACTGTTTCGATATTTTGGCGAATCGTTTGCCAAGGCTGCTGCCATGATTAATGTATCATCAAATTGCACACTTATACTGCGTCAATTTACCTTACCGATATTTGGCAAACAACTACGTCGTAACATATTCCTTTGTTTGTAATGAAATAGAATGACTGAGTAAATTATTGTATCATTATTAATTACATCGTATTTTTCTTTGGTTCGAATCGCAATATTGACATGACGTTGACAACTCTTCTTGTCATATGTCAAAACGTTCAAGTCTGCTTGAAAAATATAGGTACAGAATCTTAATCGGAAGCATTGTTTAATTTAGTATTTATACTCTTGTTAAAAAATATTTAAATAGATATGTTAAAAATTGGTTATATAAAATACAGTAAAATAATTCAACTTGCAGTGGTGCAAATATTATCACCCATCTGCTTATTAAATAATAAAATGTAATGTAGAAGCAAGTTGAGAAAATACAACATGAAAAATCTTTATAAATACACAACAACATTAATAATTATAATGATAAAAATAGTTTTAATTTACATAAATAATGAACAGACTGAAAACACGTGGAGCCGAGAAAAAAAATTAAAACAGGTTTCTCACATACCTTAACAATTAGTTATTTATAGAATTCTTAAACACTACCTAGTCGATTATTTATCTATTTATAAATTTGTTTATAATTTATAACACTTTTTTCCCCAAGGCACTCTTACTTAGTACTGTATATAGTAAGTAAGATTAAGTCGGTAAGCTTACCTGGGTTAAGAATTGCGTTCTTTTGTGTACTGCTGTGTGACAATAGACATTTTGTTTAGAGTCGCTACTTCGAGTATGAGAGCGAAACAGAAGATGTCACTGATGATTATGCCTATTCCTATACCGTTCAAGATATCGAATCCCAGGCCATGGCAGATGAAGAATCTGACGATGAGGTGAGGTTTAAATGGTTTTCTTCAAATATAAATGTTTATTTTATTTTTAAGAATTATAAAATGCAGTCTATTCAAGATTGTCATTTAGACGGACGTCAGTATAAAGTCAGTCAAGTACGAGTCGACAAAAAAGGATATCAAGAAAACATTTTTTGTGTGTGTCCCCTTAAGTGTTTCATATATTAAATATGTTATCATAGCGGCAATAGAAAAGCATCTAAATATTTCTACTAGCTACCACATACATACAGGTTCATACATACAGAGCACGTTCGAGCGCGTGGTCGATTCGCCTGTTTTTTTTTTCAATAGATGCTCATATCACAAAAAAAAAGTTATTTTTTGAAATTTTA
This sequence comes from Pontia daplidice, assembly GCA_963693355.1. Classification (NCBI taxonomy): domain Eukaryota; kingdom Metazoa; phylum Arthropoda; class Insecta; order Lepidoptera; family Pieridae; genus Pontia; species Pontia daplidice. Next base: position 626,690 of record CAVNZL010000066.1, on the reverse strand, counting down.
TATAGTTATGATTGTAAATTCTAGGGTTAAACATTAATTGATAGGCTGTGGACGCCACAGAATGTCTCGAAATGTTTCTCCTGTGATAGAAAAATCATTTGTTCGCATTTCCAACAATTTCTAGGTTTACAGTCAACAAATTCACACGACTGAGCTGAAACTTATCTCTCAATCTCAATTCTCAATTTCGTTTCCTTCGACCAATCTACAAGCGATACTCCGCGAAGAAACCCACAACCACTCTAAGACACACTTTTCACCCCGACACCGGAGCATCCTCAGGATGTTGCCTTTACGAACAGCGTTCGATGAGTCTCATGTTCGATGGTTGCGGGTTTTTTCGCGGAGTATTGCTTCTAAATTTATTAGGAGTTTACTAAGAGTTAAGTGTGAGTAAAACCATGGAACAGTCAACGTTGCTGGTCTTTGATATCCCGTCTCATTCTTGATGCGCTACAGCTCAAGAACAAGTTGTGGTCTGTCGTATTAATTCGTTCCGCTGCCGAATTGAAGCTTCAGAATACTTCCAGGTCTTCGTATCATACACCGGAGACAATACATCGACAGATCTGCTCATTGATGATACGGAGACCATAACAACAGTCTCCAGCTCTAGCGAGACCGAGGAAAAGCAGACCCAGCTGGAAGTTGCTGCGAGCACTTCTGCTGTTCTTAATGTGTTGCTGTTTCATCCCGCTTGCATTGTGCAATGAACGCTATACCGATAAAACCGGTTTTAAGTTGCTTATTGCGGACTGCTGGAATGTTTATTGTCGTTTGGCTGAATTTTAATTATGTATATGTCACAATTAATACTAGTCGTAAGAGCTGTCGCACATTTGACGTTTGAGATATGTAGGTTTGGTTATTTTTGAGGTTTGACAGATAACTGCACAGTTTGACGTTTGACATGTGTGACTTTGAACGTTTTTGAGGTTTGACATATGTCAGTGTTATTTGAAACCGTGTTAATTAATGTTAGTATACAAACAAAAGCTTTTTATAAAAATTGATGTCCACGATTTAAGTAATATTGGATTACGTTAATATGTTTGTCCGCCATCACGCATAAATAATCTTTACGACGACTTCACTGTAGACAAGTTTTCATCTTTGGTAACTTTCCCAACGAAATAACGCAATTTAGTTTTCCAACTTTATTTTGACAGTGTGTGTTTTGTCAAAATAAATGAATCAAGTATGAAACTGATTCTTAATGGACATATTCCTACGTTTTCAATCCAAACCAGTATAAAACTGAAGAGTTGCTCTCGCGTTTTTAAACCGGTATTGATTTATGAAATTTATAATTGATACGAAGTAAAATTACAAACGACATGGTACAGATAACCGACAATACAGATTTAAATAATTCTGCTAAGTGCTGCCCGCTGATAAATTACTGTATATTATTATGGTAAATAAAATGATATATTTAAAACTGTAATTTTATTTTCCCACCCCATCACAATCCTTAAGAACTGTTTTATATACGATAGCGATTTAATTAAATTCTAATTTTCATCTATAAAGTATAACGTCATTTCATTTTATATTAATTTATGTTTGCTTCGTTCCATGAATACTTTACATACTCTTTTTAAAATTTAATTCGAATTTATTTATACAATAATCTATTATTAATCAATATTTTTGTGATGCTTCAAGTATGATTTCATCAGGCTCTCGTATATTGCCTTACTTTACAAGAATTTTTTTGTTAATTTAATGAAATTATACAATAAACGTCACGGTGAAATTTTTCTAAGTTAAACTGTCTCATTTACTACCTGAACTTTTGAGTTAATGCAGTTAAAGACATGAAGCTATAAATAAATATATCTTGATCTTAATAATCGTTCTAATAGCTCCCTTCATAATTCATTATTATAATAGGATTAAGTCTGACATTTTCGTTTTTGCCCAAAAATGATGCAATAGGTGTTGCCATTTGTCAAAAGTCCTTATGATCAAGCTATTTAATTTGTAATTAAATCAACGGGTTAAAAATAAAACAGACACGAAATTAACTAATTTATTGAAATGAATACTAAAATAAAATATTTCCATCTGCCTTCCAGGTAAATAAAATCGTAATACATTATTCATATTCGCAACCAACGTCAACTGTCAGTTTTGACAGCTCAAACGCATTTCACACATCAATGCCCGCCAAAAGCAAAACTCCATTTTGTTTTTAAAAGTACATCGATTTAGGATGACATTTTAAATTAGCGCGAAATGTCAAATAGTTGGAATTATTAAAACGTCAATTAAAATATAAGTGGGACATTCTGCTACTCTATTGGGTAAAATAAACAAAGCAGAGATTTATAATTTATTACAATTTAAATTTACAAAACAGGCGGCTCATTACAATTACATGAAGTGATAGCCCACACAAATTTAAGAGTCGTCTTGCGTATTAAAACATAATATACATTTGACATGACAGCGACCCTTATTACGTCACACAACGGCATCGCACGATGACGTCACAGTGTACGGATATCAACACGATGACGTCATACCCTGAATAGCGATGTAAATGTGTATCCGTCCATATCCACTAAAAGTTTTAACGGAACGCATTTTGTGCACTTCTTACATATATTATAACCTATTATTACTTGTAATCGAACCCGCGACCCACTGTTGAGATTCGCATGGTGACCATTGCGCCAAGTGGGCCATCAAACAAAGTTTTTTTGACGAAAGAGTTTTCAGTGTTTGTATCGATTAATATTACACCAATTATCAACACAATCAAAGGCACATTCGATTTAGAAAAAAAAAAACATCAACCGCATCGCAGTCGAAACAAATGACAACCGACAACACTTCGACCTCAACGTCATCGACGAGAGTCGTCGAGCCGAAATGACCAATTCGAATGTAACTTATATATAGAAACTTTTTCAAAGTTATCATCCCACAGATTACGCAACCACGCTTGAAACTGACAAGCCGAGAGTCGAATAATATCATTAGGTCATCTAAATAAATCATCATTTTGATACAATTAAAATACAGGTCACATACCTCTTTGAAAATGTCGGCCATGAACACTGAAATGCGCTCGCTTAGGCTATACACACATACTTTTGCGAAACAAAATCCTTGTTATATCTAAAATTGTTTTTTTTTGTATTAACCTAGCTTACGTCTAACCTAGCGTTTTATGTGAAATTGTGCTCTGTACAGGTACAAGAAATTTTCAGTAATGAAAATTCAGTTTGAAGTTCGACTTAATTTAATGTATAAGGTGAAAAACTAAATTTATGTCAATAAAATGTCAATTGTTGCTTATATTATCGAGTCTGATATACTAACAATGATTTAAGTAAATCAAGAAAAAAAACAATATAGTCCTGGAATATAATAAATAGGAATTTAGTTTAAAGAAAATTAATTTATTAACGGATTAAGCTATCTATTTTTACAAAATTGGAAAAATAATGTAAAATATTAATAAAGTGTTTTTCTTTAAATGAGCTATGTCAATAAAAGACAGGAATTTAGTCGTATAAAGACTGACATGACCAAACTAAATTTAGTTCGTTCACATCAGAATCAACACAGGTTGAACTGAATCCGAAACTTAAACAGAAGAAGCAGATTTTATGTTGATATATTCTGTAGTATCAACATTTAATTTATAAAAAATAAGACAACAATATTCCAATTGTATTTAATTTAAAAATCATCGAGAACTTCAAACTAAATTTAACCGAAACTGTTAAATTTAATATCTTTTGCAAAAATCCATAATCTTTCCATACTTAAAATGTCAACACAAAATTATAAAAAAAATTATCGCTATTTTAATGTCGTGTGGTGCCAATTACAGACTAAAATTAGATAAACTAAAATTTTATTATGGCGCGATCAGTTGTATAGAAAATGCCTCATTGCACAGATTCCTAAATTATGCTAAAATGTTTTTTTTTTATTAGAACAACTCATATTCTTAGTAATTTGTGTAAACTTAGCACCACTAATGTACTAAAGCAGACAATGAATTTACTCACTCAATCCGCTCAGATAATTTAATTTTTAATGTAATACATTCATCAATTTTGGAAAAAAAGTCATTCGAATTATATTAAGCTATACTAATTTCATGTCATCGCTAAAAATGTCAGTTTTCCGCCAAAAGGCATTCAGTTTGATGTCAAACACGCTTAAAAACGTTTCCTATTTAAGTAAAACTTAGTCGAACTAAAAGCAATTTGAACTAAGAGCAAAAAAAAGAACCCAAATCGAGATCCCAAGTCACGGTCCGTCCCTTTCTATCTCATCCGGTAAGAAAGAGACACCAAATACGTCTGATAACTAAACCTAGCTTGTAACGCACCACTTTAACCAAAATTTGATCACCACTTTTACAAACTTGAGCAACAAACATGTAACAAAAACTCAAAACACCAAGGAACGACTCGACCACACACTGGAAATTTTCACACGGAACACTGTAGTCACATCACTAATTCGCTAACTGTTATAATCCTTGTCGCAGCGGTCATCGTGGTCCCAGTATTTGTGGCTGCGGGGCACATCACTGACGTGCCTCCGTTTCTCCATCTCACCACTATTCCGTCTGTTCAACCTCTGCCTGGATCCATTCTTGGACCGCTCATCACCCCTCCTGTCTAACTTGGCCTCATCAGCGCGTTTCTCGAGAAAGCTCTCCTCGTGGCGTTTCTCGTAGCCATCAGACTTTTGGACTTCACTGTTGACCTTCTCGGTTTGCACGACATGAATGTTTTGTATGTAGGCACCGTCGCCTTGCTGCAGATAATAGTTGTCTGGGTAATTCGGGGGGGGGACGTTGGGGTTGAAGGCCGGTTCGTTGTCTTCCTGCCGCCACGAGTTCAAGTCGTAGCGCCTGCTCAAGTTGGGCTTCCAATCCACGTCGCTCGGCTCATGATGCTCCTGCCTCAGCAGACCAGCGCCGGCGCCGAGGATCGGCCTCAGCCGGGGTTTGGCGTCGTCGTCGATGCTCAGGGTCACGTCCTTCTTCCACGAGCCGTACGAGACCTCGGAGAAGCTCTCGTCGCTGGTCAAGTCCAGGTGCGAGGCGTAGAACTGCTGCAGCGTGTTCGGCAGGGGCAGGAACTTGTTCAGGCAGAGGTCGGACGACAGCAGCAGCCAGATGATGCTGATGGGCGGCGGCGACAGCAGCCGCAGGCGGATGGAGATGGAGAGCTCGTCCAGCTCTTGAGACAGGATGGAGAGCAGCTCGCGGCCATTTTGCATTAGCTGGAATGGAGGTGGACTTAATGTACTCAAATGTATCTAAAATGTGTCCAATTGATAATCATTAGACAAATTTTGACAATTGACCATTAGATTTACTATTTATATATTAATCGTTTAAACGGATTTTTACAAAATTTAAAATTATCTAAAAATAACTTAAATCCGTTAAAAAAGTGTTTTTTTCTTTGAATGAGTAACAGTTATATTAATAAAAGACAATATTGTGCAGATATGATCTCGTTTTAACCTGTGTAGCCAGACTCCGATGGGCCCTGATATCATCTGACGCGAGCAGGGACCGCATATACTGAACCAATGGACCGGCCAGGATGTGAACTTTCTTGCCGTTGCAGAGTCGCGCTTCTGAAATTGAAAACATAACAGTTATCACCTGAACCACTGAACGGATTGTCGTGAAATTTTAACAGAAGATATCTAAGTTTTGATTACACCTAAATATACTGAAATCTTTTCAACCAACACATAGTAAAGAGGTTAGTGACGTCACACTGTCATTACCAAACAGCGGGCACCGGGTTCGATATTCGATCTTGTACATTCCTAATTTTATTAAAAAAAACGATCTTTAATACTTAAAATCTTTTTGAGAATTACAATTTTTATTTTCTTTCGAGGGTAGGAAAAACTTTGCACCTACCCGCAAAATAATCACCCATCAGGTTTGCGGCGTTGATCAAGTACAGTGGGTTTGCGCGTTCCAGCACTTCTAGTTCTGAAAAGATTTTTTTGATTTCAATATTTTAGTAATGAATTAAAAAAAATAGAAAATTATAACAAACTTCTTCGTACAAAGCGAAAACATGGATGTTTGTAAGTCTTTGACGTCAAACAACTGAATAATTTAATGAAACCTTTTATTGTTATACCATCGCACACATTATATAGTCATAGGACTATGACTATAAATATATCTTAATAGTATCTTTGTCCGCGAGGGACTCCTAAACTACTTAACCGATTTTAAATTAAATTACCACACCGTGAGCAATCTGGTCCAACTTAAGAGATAGGATAGCTTACATCTTTAATTACAGTCGCAATTTTATTTCATTGCAAATTATTTGTCCGTTATTAATTGACAGTCACATTTGCCTGTTAACTCCAAAAGATTCTAATAGATGTCGATACTTTTCGACTGGATTAAGTAGGTAATCATTAGATGGCACTGCTATGACCGACAGACGTGTCATATAAAGATTAGTTTATTAACCTAAAATCATACTTTTATTGTTCAAAACGCTTTCGATTAAAAACATATCCCCGCATACTTAAAGCTGACAATTTTATTGAACTAAAAAATGATTGCTAGAGATCACATTTATGGCAAAACTAGCAAAAAAAAATATTTTAAATTCATTTGGTAATGTGCGATTATTAATTCCAGGTTTTTAGTCCCAAATAGTTATAACAATTAAAAGTAAGTAATGCAAACATTACTTAGGTTTACATACATAGTTTAAATAGAGATTTTAGAGAGAGGAGAGTTTCAAATTAGCATAAATATAAAAAATAGTTTGTCTGCAATAAAAGCAGATGTTTATTTTAAGTTAAAATATTCATATTCTTTAAAGAAAAAACAATTTATTAACGGATTTATGTTGTGTTTTTTTGGAAAATTTAAATATATTTTATATTATTTTAAATATTATAATATACTAGCTGATCCGGCAAACGTTGTTTTGCCATACATGTGATTTCAATTTTCAAATAATAAATAAAAAATAGGGCTTGATCGTAGAGAGGTAAGAATTTAGTTGTATGTATTTTTGTATGTTGTATCATAAAAAATAAAGATTAGGGATGGACTACCCCTGTCATTTAGGGGGATGAAAAATAGATGTTGTCCGATTCTCTGACCTCCCCAATATGCACACAGTTTCATAAGAATCGGTCGAGCCGTTTCGGAGGAGTATGGGAACGAAAACTGTGACAATTTTATATATAAGAAATCCAACAGTTTCTGAAACTTTGAAAAGTTGGTAATTCTTAAAAGGCATGACATGTTTTAAGAATTATCAAGATTTTAACAGCTATGTCGACTCTTATGAGTGCTTTTGGTATAGAATCCTTGGAAAGTAGACGTTAGAGATATGACTTGAAGTTTTTACAGAGAGTAATGGCTTAATCGATTAACTGGATTGGCTCTTATGTTTTCACACCGCTTCATATAAAACAAGAACACTAAGCTGTTCCAAACATCTCGGTTTAGTACAAACTATTTGAGAAACTCAGCTATGCTCATACCATCAGACTACATTTTCAACAAATAGATATATTTAATTTGTCTAGAAAAGGTATTAAGAAAATTAAAAATTTTGCTATCATTTGTCCTCGACACATAATTATGTGTTTAAAATCTAATTCCGTACTTTTAACTGTGTTTTGTGTATGTGTATTCCAAATTTGGCGTATACATTATAATTATTATTTTTAAAACGGGTGATTTAAATTAACAATTAAAAAAAAAAATAGGGGTTGATCGTAGAATTGTGAAAATTTAGGATTGTATGTTATAATTATTATTTTTTAAATTAACTGTAAGAATACCTAAAATAAAGTAATTACATAAGGCAGTGATAATGATATTTAAGAAGCCGGTTTACCCATAAATTTGAATAAAAAAAAATAGCATGGACGAAGAAAAGTGTTTTGAGGAAAGTCAATGCTTTTTGCCAATTTTAAAGTATTTGCCATTTTACTGATTGGAATGAATAATCGCTCTAATACATTGATTCCTAGAACTTGAACTTTAATCGCCTCCGTTTATATGAAATATATCACGTAAATGAAAAAAAAATGGCAAAAAGTACCAACAGGAATGAAAAAAAACTGTGACATTGTGTACATTTTCTGGAATAAAAGGAAAATTTCCATAGCTTCAAAGATACGTGACTTAATTTTTTTTTAATTTTCCTGATAACTGGTGTGGCATTGCCTATGAGAAAATTTCGACTTTTTTTTATTCTTCTAGTCAATTACAATTTGTGCTACTAAAATAATAAAAATCCAATTCCATTTTTTTTAAATATAAAATAGGGGGGGTGGCCCAAGCGGGAACAGCCTCAGCCCATCAACACCCATTAATGAGTGCGTCGCCGGCCCTTAAGGAGTACGCTGCCTTTTTAAAGAATTGGAGGTCGTATCCCGTGGGGAAGACGCTGTAAAACGATTCCACAGTTCACGCAATAGAAAATGCCTTGTAAAATGTGGAAGACTTCCATGCATCGAAATGGTGCGGGTGGAATACAAATTACATCAATACCGTCAAATAAAAAAAAAATCCTAAAATAAAAACGAGGGTAGTTGCACGTCTACCCTCAAATCGACTTACTCGTAAACGTAGCCTGCATGACGTTGAGCAGCGATGCCCTCAGCATCCCCTGCCTCTGCTGCCGGGTGAAGGCGGCGCCGACCGTCGCCATTTTCCTGCTCGTCACGGAGCTTTGAAGGGCCGCGGCGCGAAACGTGGCGAACGCGAGCCTGGTGTGCATTTGACGCGTTATTATATATAATGGCAATACAATACAGACAAATAAATGTGTGTAAAATCTGTAATATCTTCGAAAATATTCACTTAAATCATACGATGTAAAGGGCCATATAGATCTATATTAAATGAACAATGTATTCAAGGTATTTACTTGGTTAAGGATTAATGCTGTATTGGTTAACATCGCTAAGAAAATTAGCCATTATTTGTCGTAAAAAGTAAATGACAAAAAAGTTATTGTGGGTTATCCATAAGGGATAGACATATACCATCACGGACTTTTCTGTAGAGCTTTTCAATGTGTACAATACTTAGTACATTATTTTGATAAGACTCGTAGCTTTCAGCCTGCGTTTGCAATGTAAGCGGAAAAAAAATTAGTTATTTACGACATCACATTAGAGACCTCAAAAATAACAGTACTTCTCCACTATTTAATTAATGTTATTATACATATAAACCTTCCTCTTGAATCACTCTATCTATTAAAAAAAACGCATCAAAATCCGATGCGTAGTTTCAGAGATTTAATCATACAAAGAGACAGAGAAAGCGACTTTATTTTATACTATGTAGTGATAAAGACTCTTTATTTTATGATTTATTTATATGACAATTTCAATAATATTTAATATTATAGAATATTTTTCACATTAAGGTAGATATTAATATTATAATTTAAATCGATTTTTTAACTGTTGTTCTCTTTCAGGTAAGTTATTTTATTTACTGTATATATAATTGTAAGTAATGAGATATTTATAATAAGTTTACTCTCAAAAAAGAAACATAATTTTAATCTTAATAGTATATATATGTAAGAGGAGGGGTACTCTCTTGAATAATATCATCTTGTCAATTCATAATTTATTATATTTTTAACAATATTTAGTAATTAAATAAATTTGCAAAGAAAATCAACAAAATACTAATGGAGATCCGTCTAGCTCGAGTGCTGACGAAGGAATGACGCGTGCTCGTTGCAAACCCGCTTTTTATAGCTCGATAATAGTGGGGAGCGTCGAATCGAATCGGAACAAAGGATGACGTCATCGGATGAATTGCTGTTTGCATTATATTTGAAGTAAAACTTTTTAAGCGAGCGCGTGAATTGATCGTTACGAAAGGTGTGATGAGGGAGGCGAACGGGACTCGAGTGGGGGAAGAATATCTTAATTTAAAGAAAAACACTTTATTAACGGATTAAGCTGTGTTTTTACATAATTTATGTATATATATTTTATTTTTTTCCGACACATGGAGGACGTCGCGAGCCGGTTCTGTTAAAAATCCTTCCGGTTTCAGTCGATACCAACTCCGGGGCAATAAATACTGTTATATTAAGGTAAATTAATTATTAAATTAATTGATATAATATTATTAAATAATATTTTATTTTATTATTTTTATTAAATAATATTTTATTTATTAATATATAAGATTATTAAATTAATCTTATATCAATTGTAAGATGCCATCTATTGCGGTGTTGGGGGATCACGCTAAATTACTGTGGTCTTTGTTCTTGCATTCTCTCTGTTAAGAAGCGTGTGTCTGTAAGAATATGTCCGAGTTATTTTAAAAGAAATACGGTTAAATATGTTTATTTTCTCGATTCAATCCTTTTAACAAATACAGATAACACACAACCTCTGTTTAAATTCAAGCGAACATCATGATTCATGTAACAAATTAGTATTTTTATTTTTTTTATTTTGAAACGCCAACGGAGATAACACACAACATTTATTTAGGACTACACACTCGTCATACCGCGTGCATCTCCAATTATAGGAGAGTACAGCTTCCACAGCTGGCCAACAACATACCAAGAACAATAAAAAATTAGACGAAGGGCCCCTCAGTAAAAAAAAAAACTTAAAAAAAAAATCTTTACAAATATATATAACAATGACCACGAATTTTAAAATAATTAAAAATGATACACCAAAAAATAGATGCCTATAAACAAAATAAAAGTTTTTTTTTTCTCCTTTCTTCAACCTTAACTTTGAATAACACTTATAAATTAAAACATACAAATCAATATGAATTAACACAAATAGAAATAAAAACTATGCCAAACTAAACAAGATATAATTAGTATTAAACCTTTTGTGAACGAGAACGCACGTCTTATTATTTCTCAAGAGCCCTGTCAAATGAAACTCAAAAATTAAGTCTCCCTGTAAGACATAATTTGACAAACACCTTTCGTCTACAGTCTACCGTGACCACGCCCACTGTAAAGCACGCGAAACTTCCGAAAAATTTAAAATAATGTAATATAGTGAAATATTGTAAAAACTACGCCCACTGTAAAGCACGCGAAACTTCCGAAACATTTAAAATAATGTAATATAGTTAAATATTGTAAAAACTACGCCCACTGTAAAGCACGCGAAACTTCCGAAACATTTAAAATAATGTAATATAGTGAAATATTGTAAAAACTACGCCCACTGTAAAGCACGCGAAACTTCCGAAAAATTTAAAATAATGTAATATAGTGAAATATTGTAAAAACTACGCCCACTGTAAAGCACGCGAAACTTCCGAAACATTTAAAATAATGTAATATAGTTAAATATTGTAAAAACTACGCCCACTGTAAAGCACGCGAAACTTCCGAAACATTTAAAATAATGTAATATAGTGAAATATTGTAAAAACTACGCCCACTGTAAAGCACGCGAAACTTCCGAAAAATTTAAAATAATGTAATAATAGTTAAATATTGTAAAAACTACGCCCACTGTAAAGCACGCGAAACTTCCGAAAAATTTAAAATAATGTAATATAGTGAAATATTGTAAAAACTACGCCCACTGTAAAGCACGCGAAACTTCCGAAACATTTAAAATAATGTAATATAGTTAAATATTGTAAAAACTACGCCCACTGTAAAGCACGCGAAACTTCCGAAACATTTAAAATAATGTAATATAGTGAAATATTGTAAAAACTACGCCCACTGTAAAGCACGCGAAACTTCCGAAAAATTTAAAATAATGTAATAATAGTTAAATATTGTAAAAACTACGCCCACTGTAAAGCACGCGAAACTTCCGAAAAATTTAAAATAATGTAATATAGTTAAATATTGTAAAAACTACGCCCACTGTAAAGCACGCGAAACTTCCGAAAAATTTAAAATAATGTAATATAGTGAAATATTGTAAAAACTACGCCCACTGTAAAGCACGCGAAACTTCCGAAACATTTAAAATAATGTAATATAGTTAAATATTGTAAAAACTACGCCCACTGTAAAGCACGCGAAACTTCCGAAACATTTAAAATAATGTAATATAGTTAAATATTGTAAAAACTACGCCCACTGTAAAGCACGCGAAACTTCCGAAAAAAATTTAAAATAATGTAATATAGTTAAATATTGTAAAAACTACGCCCACTGTAAAGCACGCGAAACGTCGGAGTTTTTTTTTACGTAAAATACATCAATTAATCCGTTAATACAGTGTTTTTCTTTAATTGTAATTAACTTAAGAATTAAAATGTACTAGTGATTTTGTTAATCATTTTCTTCTCTTTCAGTAACCAAGTTTTCACATGCCATACCTGATATTATGGGCTCTTAAGACAGTCAGACGACATATAACAACTGTTTATCAAACCGAGAATCGAATCCGCGACTTGTCCGATACCATCTACAACCACTGAACCAATACAGACATTAATTATAAGTTCATAATAAGTTTATTTTTATTTATGTTTTTCAGTTTACTATAAGTATTTTTTTTCTGTTTTATGTGTGCAATAAAGTATTTTTATTATTATTATTATAATACATTTTCACAAAACACTCACTGCAATCTCGCCTCGTCCGGACACAATTCTGTGACCGTCGTCTCGAAATGCCTCAATTTCCTGTTGAATTGTATACCATCCTCGCCCGGCGTGAACTGCTCCAGCTGGAATAAGAAAAATAACTCTAAAACTCTAAAACAAAAAATCTCTAAATTTAGCTTTAGACCTGTCAAACGTGTGTAACCTGTTCTATTTACATTGACAATTTAAACCTTATTGCTATCAGTTTAGAGATGCACAGAATAGGTTACGCTCTCTAAAACTGTTTGACAGGTCTGAAGCTAAATTTAGAGATTTTTAGTTTAGAGGGTGTACATCAGAATTATCACCACCAGTTGTGACAGATTTACTCCGGTGTCGGAGCGAAACGTGCGTCGAGTGGTTGTGGGTTTTTCGCGGAGTACTGCTTTCATACTGGTCCATTGGGATTTTGAACTATGGACTTCCGCAAAGTAACGCCTGATTCAATTAATTTACATCTGTCACAACTGGTGGTGGTAATTCTGATGTACACACTCTAAACTAAAAATCTCTAATTTAAGCTTTAGACCTGTCAAACAGTTTTAGAGAGCGTAACCTATTCTGTACATCTCCATCTCATCAGGAGATGTTGCCTCTACGAACAGCGTTGAGAGGTATTTCGCGGAGTACCGCTTTCATACTGGTCTATTGGGATTTTGTGATGTAAATTGTCATTTTGACATTTTGTACCTAACGATTGACGACCGACTTAGGCATGAACGAAATGAATATTTTACATATTTTTTGCAATCCGAATTGATAAACAAAAAATTAATTTGGAATTGTCTAAACCATTGTTTTTCAAGCTGTGGGTCGCGAAGCTTCTGTAGGGGGGTCGCCAGAGGTCGAAAAAAATGGGTACTTTAGTGAAAAAAAACAATTGAAAAAAACATGATAAAAAACCCAAGGTCAAGGGGGGTCGCGAAATATTTTTTTATACCAGGGGGGTCGCATCATGAAAAAGGTTGAAAAACACTGGTCTAAACACTGTATTGTTCACAGTGAATTAACATTAAACAGACAAAACAACACAACTATTAAAAACGGCCGATAGGCTTATAATAATCGCACATACGGTACTAAAACATCGTAAAACGAACTCACAGTACGCGGCTCCGACACAAACCACCTTTATGTAAATAAATAAACAAATAAATTTCTTTATAAGATTTAAAAAAGTACAAGTTAGTAAAACTAAGATCCCTAGCTCCCACATTAGGATACCCTGCGTTGGGGGCGAAATGTAATGTATGTATTTTTGTATTATCTTTATATGTATATACGAGATATATAAAGACTCTTTCTACATAATTTTTTATTTTGTTTTATGCTTTACATATAAAACCTTTTTCATGATGCGATGGTGTAAAAAAAATATTTCGCGACCCCCCTTGACCTTGGGTTTTTTATCATGTATGTAGGTGTATGTTACAGTATTACCATTAACAATATTAATTGTCTTTAATTTTGTTTTTTTTTACTAAAGTACCCATTTTGTTCGACCTCTGGCGACCCCCCTACAGAAGCTTACGACCCACAGGTTGAAAAACAAGGATGTTAATTATATAATATAAATTGATTATTTCAGTACATGTTTTGTCTTACAGATCAGTTAAAAAATTTCCTTTGGGAATAGAAACAAGCATTATTTTCATTATAGTATTAAATAAAGGGTACTCACCAGTACTAATAAAGGTGCAAACTGTTCGTCCACCTTCAGCATGGCCTGTAGAGCCTCTTCATCACCAGAGATATCCACTTCATCTTCAGGCTTCACGTCTGATGTCACGTCCGCTGGCTTTACTGAAATTTTTAACAATCATATGGAGGTTTCTCGGGCAAATTCGACATGATTTTTAAAAAATAGACGGCTCATGTGTCAAGTGAGTTGCCGGCCTATTGCCAAAAATACTATATATAGAAAATTTTGCACTGGCAAATCCTTTAGTTTAGTTTTATATATTAGTAGCTGATCCGGCAAACGTTGTTTTGCCATAAATGTGATTTCTAGCAATCATTTTTTTACTTCAATAATTATCAGCTTTAAGTCTGCGGAGATATGTTAATAATCGAAAGCGTTTTGAACGATAAAAGTATGCTTTTAGGTTAATAAATTAATCTTTATATGACGCGTTTGTTCAGTGAAAAAGTATCGACATCTGTTAGAATTTTTTGGAGCTAACAGATAAGTATGACTGTCAATTAATTATAAACAAATAATTTGCAATAAAACAAAATTGCGACTATAATTAAAGATCTAAGCTATCCTATCTCTTAAGTTGGACCAGACTGCTCACGGTGTCCCAATTTAATTTAAAATCGGTTAAATAATTTAGGATTCCATCGCGGACAAACATCGTGACAGGAGATTTATATATATTAGAAGATATTATATACACAATTCATTCGTACCATGACTAAAATACCTTATTATATATCAAATTAATCTTATTTACCTGTAGTCCGTGGAGCCAGTTCTGCGAGGGTTCTTGCTGTGTTCATATCTTCAAGGTCCTCTCCTGGCTTCGTCTCCCTCAAATGATGTCTGCCGGTGTAGCCCCTACCACGACCACTGGACATTATCGCCTGAAATACATATAGTATATATATATATATATCAGAGCAATACAGCATACCGGCGTAAAATGGCAACATTGGCAACGTATTGGGGTCGCCCCTCTACTACTACCACCCCACTACAATTGTTATAAAAAGACGCGCGCTACAACAGAAAGGACATTCGCTTATTTGGACTCGGACAGTGTAAAACTATGATTGTGTTACGTTTTACGCAATAATTATTTGTTAATGTAGTGATTTTATTGTGTGCGTGTTCTCAAAAAAAGGAATCTACGATTAACATTGGACGTCACTATTTTTAAAAACCTTACTTCGGCGCTTAAATCCGTCATATCTATATATATATATAGTAACATATTTTTAGCTTTAAAACAAATATGCCTTTTTAAAAGTTCGACGCCAGCATGGCTGACGTCACTATTTTTATCATTATGATCACACATGATGAAAGGAAACATCACTACTGTCTTCAATCACTTCATTTATTTATACTGATTTTTACAGAGATCCGTACTGCCCGAGAGCTCAAGAGCGAATGCGCCCGCACAACTAATGCGACCGTATTTATAGGGTGCATCGCTTGCAAATAACGATGAATCATTTCAATTACAATGTTTTTTTTTTGATTATTTTTACAGAACTAAATAATCAAATGATTAAATAATTATTATTAATAACAAAACAATGAAACAATTACTTATAAAAGGGTTTTTAGAATAATTAATTAAGTAATGTAACTTCTTGCTTAATGTAAATTCTTGAGATACATATACTTTTAGTGTTTGCTGAAAATTTCATAGCGGGTTAACATTTGTTTGAAGAGAATATTGCTCTACTAGTCCTCATGATCAGCTCATTATCAGCGCCAAGGAGGGGGCGATAGGTTTCAGTTTTTTTTTTAATACCCCCGTCTAGTTGGCCTACCTCCCTGGTGACTTCCGCCCCAGGGCCATGGAGCTGCTACTTCTATGTATGTCTATATATCCAATGTCTTTTACTATTCATACTATTTCTTATATCTTGCTAAATGTTTCGATTACATCTGAATTTTTTATTAATTTATTTTTAAAAGTTACAATTTTGATTTATTCTAATCATTTACTTTTTAATACGCAAATTTTAATATTCTAGAAATGAAAAGTTTCTAAGTTGCTATTTTTTAACTTGAACATTGTCGCACGCTGCTACAGTTCTCACTTTTCACCGGACGCGTACACTTCATCCCATGATGACCATGCGATGAGTGTTTGGTGCCACTTGGTTTCGATAGGTCTTAGCGGGGCCATTCCTTTTTGGGCCCTGACCCCCACACCCTTCACGTCGAATATAGGTAATATACATTTCTAATTCACGGCCTCCTGGTATTATAAGTATGCAATATTAATCTAATATATAAAATTCTCTTGTCACGGGGTTCGAACTGGAACTCCTCTGAAACGGCTTGACAGATTCTCATGAAACTTTATGAGCGTATTGGGTAGGTCAGAGAATCTGCTAACATCTATTTTTCATCCCCCTAAATGTTAAGGGTAGTCCAGTTTCTATTTTTTAATGATACAACAGACAAAAATACATACAATCCTAAATTTTCAATTGAAAATTGAAATCACATGTAAGGCAAAACAACATTTGCCAGATCAGCTAGTAATAATATAATGTTAATACTAATAAATATATCGTTTCCTGAAACATCAAACAGATAATGTATAAGGAAGTCTGCATTCTATATTGTATAATAAGAAACCTCTTTGATGTAATAATTTTATACTTATTATGTTTAATTATCATTACAAATGTATGAATTGGTTATTCATAACACAGATCAAGTACTTGTCAGCAGTCACATTCAGACAGACACAGATCTTGGCAAAATGCAAACATATCATATGTTACACTCAAAAAATTACATTATCAAACAAAATATTAATGACATTATTTATTATATAAGATGTTTTAAGATGTACCTCGCTGATAAAATAATAATAATATTAAATATTAATTCCTACATAACTGTAATGTAACACATTGTGTATATTTTTATAGTATATCAATTTGTTTTCATAATTTTTGTTGTATTTGTACAAGTATAATTTTCTCTCTCTGAAGGAGGAATAAATATTCACTTTTGTCATATATAGAAACATTTACAGACTCACCCATGCCTTACTACATATCACAGTATCTTTTTTATTTAGAATAATATCAGATTAGATCCAAAGTAAACTATGTATTGCATCTATAAAAGCTCATACAACTGATAAAATATATGATTGTATATTAGTTTTATATATTCCCCATTTAAAACCCAGATCACAGGTAATAATTGACCAGAAACAGTGTCTGGCAGCCCAACGAGACCATTGCAGCTACTGGGTCATAGTCCTCACATAGATTAAAATAAAATTAAATAAATGCGACAAAGATTGTTTTAACACACAGCAATCTCATAGCCAAATATTCATGGCCAAATTGAATAATCATACTTGATATGATTAATTGTTCATTGTATTCGCAATTTAGGGATAATTGCTTTCATGATTTGAATTTATTACGAGCATGGTATATTAGTCAAGGGCAATAACTTGAGGAACTACTAGTATAACTTTTAAAAAATTTTGTTAAATGGTTCTGAATGATTTACAACATACATGCAAAGCATTAGTAAAAAATGGTTAAGGTTCCTTTACACACAGGTAAACTTTTTCAAACCATATAGAAGATCAGTTGGGTCTTTTATGGTTCACTGTCACTAGCGAGTGTCTGCTGACATTTGTAATAGTAGATAATGCTTATTTCATACAAAATACACAATACAGAATAATTTTTTTTTGTAAAATACTCATTGTACCAAGAATGATTCAATACATTTATCAAGAGATCCTGCTTTAGTCTCATATATAAGAAAATGGCAGTTAAACTGTACTATTAACAAGTAAATATTAATTATTAATGTTATACTGTATTGTCAAATCAAGTTTTAATACTGACTTTGACTTTAATAAACACCACACATCTATAAAACTCCAAGCAAACTGTATAAACTTGGCATTAACATAGTGGTTAATGATGCCATGTATGAAAATAAATGATCAATTTACTGTTTATTCAAAAGCTATGACTTCACTTGTCAATGAAACTGCTAACAATTAAAATCTTCAAACCTTATAAAAATAATAGTAAGAGGTACAGTGCCCTAGGACATATCAAACTGATTCGGAGATCTCAAATTAATAATGGAAAAAACACCATGTTGTCAGTGTAGAATTTTGAAGATTGTGAGAACTTCTCTAGGTTACTTAAGCAATACACATAAACTTAGTGTTAATAAAATAAAATTATATATATAGTGTTAAGTGTAACTTATTATAACAGTTATATATAAAGGTCAATTCGTCAAAATTAGCTCAGCCATGCATGAAGTCAAAGCTCTACTTAAGATTTATAATTAAAATTACGTTGCTGAATGACAATATCTGTTTCGAGACAATTTTCTTACTACGCAATTTCTCAAGAAGAATAAGTTAAGCCGGTAAGCACATAAATCAATGCAATACGTTCAAGATAACTACGTAAATATTCATCCAAATAAGAACAACAAATGGAAAATGACAACGCTAAAACGTCAGTGTAGGTCAATGGACCGTTTTGAAAATCACTTCATAGGGATTTAATATGCCTCTGGAAAAAGTTAGAAGTATCCTGCATAATTTATTCATGATCATTTTGCAGTTTATCGACATTTAAATTGGAAATGCCGGCGAAAAGACGGGATTGTTATGTATGTGATACTAACAATTTTGAATAAACATATGACTTGAAATAGAATCAGCATAGTATAAAAAAATATACGGATGTTAATAGGAACGTAAAAAACTTACCAATTTATGATTACAAAAACAACTTTGTTTTATTTATAAGTAATTTCGTGTCGTGCGCGGTTGACAAGCATTTCACTACCATATTTGATAGTGATGTGCAAATGTCTCGGCTGTTGAAAACATTTGCAGAGTACCGATTATACCGATTTGTAAGAACGACTTTAATGAGGATATTTCTTAATATTACAATTAAGAAATAAAATGTAATATTGTCAGTTTAAAAGAAATTGTTTAAAATTACTAATTAGCATGAACGGTTATGATGTAAATTTTGGTGTTTCGACTACTTTTTATTTTATTTTATTTGCATGTTTATCTATTTAATTCATCAGTAATTAAAAATAATTAATTTTTTGTAGTGATATTCTTCTTCTTCTTGTGGTGCCACTCTATGGCTAAAGGTTGGCTCTTAACAATTTAAATCGTCGGGAATCTTGCGCTAAGCAGAAGAGCTCCACGGCGGATGTAATTTCGATCCACTCCTTTATATTTCGCAACCACGACTTCTTCCTCCTGCCAGGCCGTCTCCTGCTCTGTACTTTTCCCATTATTAGTAATCCCCTAGGTAAGCGACTTTACGCTTCTTAACGGTCTGCATAAATTTACGCGTCGACCCAATTTGTTGGAGAACCCTGTCATTCGACACCTTCTGGATCCAGCTGATGCGAAGCATGCGACGATAGCACCACATCTCGAAGGCTTCGAGGCGCTTTCTTGTGTCTTCTTTGATAGTCCATGCTTCACATCCGTATAGTGCTACTGGCCAGATGTAACAAAGTAACATTCGGACTCTAAGTTTGATACTTATGTGACGACAACATAGTACCTTTTTCATTTTATTAAAAGAAGCACGAGCAATTTCAATCCATGATTTAATTTCTTGATCTGAATCCCATGTTTGATTGACCCATGCACCTGTGTCTGTATTGACGCACACAATCAAGAGCTCGACCTGCCACAAATACGTCAGGTTTAATTGCATCACCTGTTATGACCATTACCTTTGTCTTAGCAATATTTATAGTCAAACCATCATTCTCGCTAACATGATGGACACGATTTATAAGTGTCTGCAAGTCTTCTACTGATGATGCAATCAAAACAGTGTCGTCCGCGTACCGTAGGTTGTTTATGATTTTTCCATTCGCCTTTACGCCTATCTCCAGTCCCTCTACAGCACGCGTATTAGTAGCCTTCGAATACACATTGAAGAGCAGCGGTGACAATATACATCCCTGGCGAACCCCACGACAAATATCGATTTCTTTGGTTTCTTCATGGTCTACTCTCACCGTTGCTTTCTGATTTTTATAAAGATTTCTAATTACCCTAATGTCCTTTCCGTCTAGCCCTATGTCATTTAAACGGCTCATAAGTACTGTAATGCGATTGAAAAAATGAGTAAGCAAATTTACGTTTTCGTCAATAGGAATATTATCACAGCCTAATGCTTTCCCTTCCTTTGCTAACTTTAAAGCATGCATGACTTCAGATTTCAATATAATGGGGCCTGAATAATCCTCGTTTATCGGAGGTGCAAGATCTCTTGTCGGATCTTCAAACATACTCTATATGTATTCACATCATCTTCTTTTCTTGCCGTCTATGTCTAATAACAAATTTCCACCCTCATCCAGTAAAGTTGTTACATTTTTACGATTAAGTCCTACCATCTCTTTTATATTTTTATGAAGATTAAAGCAATCATGTTTTTTATGTAGACTTTCCATGAGCTCGCATTTTTCTATGTAGAAATCATCTCTTGCGATTCTGATTTCTTTGCGAATTAATTCGCCTAGTTCTTTATACCGGCTTTGATTAGTACTTTTACATAGCCTTCTTTTCTCCATCAGTTGTAAGATGTAATCTGTCATCCATAATTGCTTTCTCTTTGTATTTTCTGGTTTGAGGAACTTACGTACGTAGTGATATTACTTCACAGAATTACAATGTTTACGAACAATATACAAAAAGTAAAACTAGAAAAGGGTATATCATTCTAGATTCTATAGTATAAATAAATACTACGAAACTATAACTAATAAGACAACCATTAAGAATACATATAGTAAATTTTTAAAAATTAAGGGATATATTAATCTATTTGCACTAAACACCCCTCAAAAAATAAAGATTTATTAGGATAAGATCAATTATAATATATGAGCCGAGGGGATGCTTAGATTAAATATTTCGTATTAAACTAGATATTGCATACTTATTTGACATATGAGTTTTATTTACTTGTGAATACTTTTTTGTATAAAGTGTAAATCAATATGATGTTCTGTGTGTTCTGTGATTAAGTATGTTAAAGTGTACCTACAGAGGGACCAGGTAAATCATTATACCAGATTTATATATCGATATTTTTAAATATTATGATTGTAATGAAGGTTTATTTCTTACCGCGGAACACATTTACCGGCAAACCGACTCACTTCGTTTTTCATACCTATGGAGTGACAGCACTAAGAAATCGAATTTGGCATTTCAAAGACTGGCGGGGGGATATATTTTCGGTTTGCGAATTTGCGACTGAAAAATAATGTTTTTAATTTTATAGATTTGGTTACCATTGTCTAACAACTATTTAATGACGGTGTAAATCTTTATACATGATAGTATTCAGTCTATGCTTTTCGTAAAAGCAATGCAGTAACATTACGGAATAATAATCACTGCGATATTTTTGAATTCATATTTCATAACAAATGGACGATTGCATTCATCTATCTGTGTTTAATTTTTACATCCATTTATTGGAAGTTTTAAGTGTATAGAGTTTAAGTGAAATCAAAAGTAATGTCCGAAGGGCACGGTGAACCAAATATGATCCGTAAGGAGAGTGTAGTGAATGCGAATGTTCCTAGTGATAGCCCAGTAACAGACCCCGGACAAGTTAGGGGTGGAAATACAGATGGTAATGCCGGAAAATTTGAAGGTCAGCGCGGAAAGTCTGGCGCTTTGAAGAAGGCTGCACGCTATAGGAGCAGATCCCTCTCGGCCTCATCTGCGGATTCATATAGCTCTACTTCATATACTGGTGAGTTATATTTTGTTTTACTCTACTATAAAATCCATATTGTCTGGCTTTTATGAAATCTATATGAATTGGTTTTTCTATGTAAGTCTATCAATCCTACTTAAATTATAAACACATAAGTTGTATATATAAGGATGGATGGATGTTTATTACTATTATTTTAGATAAAACTATTGAATAGATTTTAATGAAACTGTGGAATAAATATTTTGAGAATCGTCCAAAATGTATGATGGAAATGTTTATCCTAAATATTCCTACAAAAAGCTAAAATAGTGAACCATAACTACAATAAAAATTTATAAAATATTTCAAATGCACATTTGATAGTAATATATTCCTAAATGAAAAGAGATACTTTTATCACTTCTGAAATGTAAGATATATTACATACTGCATATAGTATGTTTCTCATGTGGTTTCTTATAAATGTGGGTTAAGCCGCAGGGACCGTGTAGTATATCATAAAACTATATGATTTACTTCTTGATACAAGAAGTTTCTGAACATATTTGTGTTCTGCATGTTGAATGTGATAAGGATGAATGGACCAAACCTTTCCATAGCACCTCTATTAAATTCTCCTCTTGCTGTTGTTAGCAACTACTAGAATTGTAGATAGGAAGGTAAATTTTCAAAGAAAACCGTACTGGATATAAACTATTTTAAATCGCAAATATCCCACTATTCATATATAAGAAAATCTATTAGAAATATATTCTTATAACAGCTTATTTATAACATCCATTTTCTATATGTCTCTTGCTTATAATTAGAGTTTTTAAAAATGGTTATGATTCACAATTAATAAAGCTTTACCCCTTTAGTGGTATGTCTTTCTTTTTGAAAGCAGTTTGATACAATCCCTATACCTTCCTATAGGTTAAATCTGTTCCGAGACATTAACAAATTATATAATCCGCAGCCTGATGACCGTTGGGTTGTCAACCCAACAGACTCAATATTTGTGTGATAATCATAACTATTGTCTTGTATCATGTGTTATCAGTTCTATTAACACAGAGTTATTTTGGGCGAACCCACAATTTTTAATGTCCTGATGTTATATATTCCAATATTTATTTATTGTTATATATGGCAATGATAATGTTTTTTTTAATAATTAACTTTTATAGATATGTGAATTGATTATAAAATTTTGCTTCAATTGTTATAAAATAAATTTCTTGATGCTTTATCAGGGCTGGAGAAGGTGTAATCTCTATTTCCGTTGCATTGTTTGTAAATATATCTGTTGTTATTAGTCTAGTTTTATTCCAATATATATTATATGTTGTTAATTTTTGTTTTTGCTATTTTTAATTGTTGTATCTTTGTCTTCAAATCATGTCTATCAAAGTCATGACTGGACTTCTATAAGAACTATATTATGTTCTATCTGAACTGAGTAATCTAAATAAATAAATAGATTATTATCAACTCTGAGCATTAAAATAAACTCTTCTGGGTTTTTTTACAAGAGGATTGAGATGATACTGCCGCCCATGGACAATCGCAATGCCAGAGCCCATACTAGTGCGTTGCCGGCTTTTAAGATAAGTTGATCCCTCCGGTTATATACATATATTATATTTATGTTTTCGTGGTATTTAATATATAACATTATATATTTAATATAGCGTTAGTTTTGTTAAAATGTAGGTTAAACGTGTCGGTTTGTGCAGTGAAAATTATTTATAACTCGTGGATCTACTCCAGTTTTAGATACAAAATATTTATCTACACCAGCTGATCCGGCAAACGTTGTTTTGCCACACATGTTATTTCTAGAGATCATTTTTTTAGTTCGATACAAATAATTATCAACTTTAAGTGTGCGGGGATATGTTTATAATCGAAAGCGTTTTGAACAATAAAAGTATGCTTTTAGGTGAATAAATTAATCTTTATATGACACGTTTGTTCAGTCGAAAATTATCGACATCTGTTAGAATCTTTTGGAGTTAACAGATAATTGTGACTGTCAATTAATTATAGACAAATAATTTGCAATAAAATACAATTGCGACTGTAATTAAAGATCTAATCTATCCTATCTCTTAAGTTGGACTAGACTGCACGTGCCAATTTAATTTAAAATCTTTTCAATAGGAGTCCATCGTGTTCAAACATCGTGACATATTAAGATGACGCGTAAGTTATTTTAAATTGTTACGCATGGGGCTAAAGTGTGTATGGAATAAGTAGAAATATGATAATAATAATACAGTGAAACCTCGATATAACAAATCGGAGGGGAACAAGAAAATATTCGTAATATCAAGTAATTCGTTGAACTGAGGTTTGTTATGTTGAGGTTAGATTGGTCTAAAATTCGTTATAAAGAGGTCTTTACAAACAAAAGCATTGAATCACATTATAAGATTAAGAGTTATATTATTGGAGGAAACTTTATATAAAAAAATACTTTCTCCTGATAGTTGTAAATTCGTTATAAAGAGATAATGTAGAGGTCTATTTTATATTGACTCGTATAGACAATTCAAGGGGATTACGAAGTATTTGTTAAACCGAGGAAGTCGTTATAATGAGGTACGTTATATTAAGGTTGCGCTGTAATAATAAATTTAATTTCAGACCAGAGATCTATATATCAAGAATTTGTTTAAAAATAAATGAATAATAAGAAATTGTTTGCTTCTTTATATTATCTGTTTACATTACTATTGTAGCAGTCCATAAATGAAAAATCTTTTCAAATCCATACTAAAGTTTTTTTTTGTTCAGTGCTCGTTTTAAATTATTGCGGGTGTGCGGCCTAATTAGCAGCAGCAGCCTGTGAACCACTAGCGGTCGCGTTGCCGGCCCTTAATGACGTATGCATTAATTTTAGAGAATTGGAGGTGGTATCTGGTTGGGAAGACTGGGAGGCGATACCACCACGATAAAGTCTTGTAAAGCGAATTGGGGAAGATTTTCGTCAATCGAAAGCTTTATACAAAAGCTCGGCTGTACGAAAACATATACGGATAATTTGAATAAAAGCGATGATATGTTTAAATATAATTTCTAAATTATATTATTTATAGATAGCCTAAATATTAGTTTATCTATACTAATATATAAAATTGGAGTGTCTGTTTTTAATATTGAAATAACCGTTTTTTACTGCATGCATATGAATATAAACGACATTTTTTTAAATTTTTGTCTGTCTGTTTGTTCCGGCTAATCTCTGGAATGGCTGGACCGATTTTGACGGGTCTTTTTTTTGATTGGTAGCTGATGTAATAAGCTTTTCATTTAGGCTTTTATTAGGGTTCCGCAGTCTACGTAAAGGAACCCTTCGTCATGTCCGTTCATTCGCCCGTTCTCACTCTAGCGTCGAAACGGTTAGTGTTGTGTGTTAGTGTGTATTTACTACGCCGATAAAAAGCTAAAATAAAATTACGCATAAAATGTCGAGTAACGCGCTCCAAGATGATCTAAGCCGCGCGCAGCTTCCGCGCAACACATCTCTCCACCACACTCTCTCTACTGGGCATATCTTTTATAATGCCCCTAATCTGTTCTGTTTCCTGCTTTCCTTTTTTGTCTTTAAGTAATAATGATAAATAAACTACATTTGTGTTTATTTAGTTAGTGACGTAGATAGTACATGTTTTCTAAAATTTTTAAGTTGTTATACCTAATCCATGCGGACGAAGTCGCCGGTACAGCTAGTTTGGTTATAAATAGATTCCTAAATGTCTAAACCATTATGATTTCTATTTATATAAGATTATAAATTTGATTTCTTTCACACGTGTGAAGCAGGGATCAGCTAGTATAAAAAAAAATATATATAAGACATTTGAAATAGCCATTAACATAGCCTGAACGAAAACAGGAACGGGAATGACGTAATTACTATCATCATCATCATCATCAGCCTACATTCGTCCACTGCTGGACATAGAAGGTCTTGATGGGAAACCAAGTTTTGGATTTTAGCGATTAATACTTTTAATAATGATAATGAATAAGTAGGTTTAATCGGAATTCAAGAGAAGATTTTATCTGAATACTGAAGGGTTTAGTTCCATTTTTAAAACTGTATTTTTTTTATATTATTAATTAATGTGCAATTCATTCTGTCGAAGAGACGGATTTAAGTTCCATTTTCAAAAATTTCATTTCTTTTTTATGATTTCTATGAAATAGTTTATTAATAATTAAATGCGCAATCATTGTGCCGAAGAGACGGATTTAAGTTCCACATTCAAAAATTTCATTCCTTTTTATGTTTTCTATGAAATAGTTTATTAATTATTTAATGTGTCACTCATTATTTCGAAGACATGGATTTAAGTTCCATTTTCAAAAACTTCATTTCTTTTTTATGATTTCTATGAAATAGTTTATTAATAATTAAATGCGCAATTATTATGCCGAAGAGACGGATTTAAGTTCCATATTCAAAAACTTCATTTCTTTTTTATGATTTCTATGAAATAGTTTATTAATAATTAAATGCGCAATTATTATGCCGAAGAGACGGATTTGAGTTCCATATTCAAAAATTTCATTCCTTTTTATGTTTTCTATGAAATAGTTTATC